>JARUPY010000188.1:1800000-2300842 GCA_029817715.1 Melastoma dodecandrum | reverse complement strand
GGGCCATTATTGGATGCTGGTTAAATCTTGCATGGTCTGGAAAGTATATTCAAGGGCCGCATTCCTGAAGATGGCTTAGCTCTGATTTAATGTTCATGATGCTCCCTTATTGGTTCCTGTCAAAGGCTTAGTGTATGCAGGCATACGGATTTATAGCAGTGGGAGCTTTTGTATTAGCAACTTGGTATCTCATCATCAGTGCCGTTATGACGTTATATTTCATGAAAGTGATTCTATAAACTAGAAAAAGAAAAAAGAAAAAAAAAATTTATATATAAAAAAAAGAAAAAAATAAAAAAAAAAAAAAAAAAAAAAAAAATAAAAAAAAAAAAAGAAAATTTGGGATCTTCGGAGAGTCTGAACTGAGGTCAAGGCAGATTGGGCTATAGGCTAATCCATAGTGTGCAATGCAGGGCAAATAACAGTCAGGCAGGAGTAAAAGATCTCTATATCTCTTCTCTCTCTGAAAAGAAGAAGAAAACGACGGGGAAAGCATGACGTACTCAGACCTGTACAGGGCTCTGATACCAAGGGAACTGCCGTATAGACGGGACTTGCTCTAAGCAGCGTGAAAGAATGACGAAAACACAACAAGCTATATTTATGACGGAGAAAGACACAAGATCTTATTTACAGGAAAAGAGTACACGAAACCTACTAAAAGAGTATTTACTTCTTTGAGCAAGATAGGCTTCTGTGTAACTAAGGGAGACAGAAGACATGATAAAGACAATTTACTAGAGAAAGCCTGATTTAAGCATTTCCATAAATACAGATGTTGCTTGATATACCAAGACAAGAAAACTTACGGTTACTGGACATGTCTGACGTGAGGGTTTTTCCCATCCGTTACAGAGATCCCAAGGATTATGGAATATCCATTCTTCGGCCCCACTCCCCCCTCCCTCCAACTCTCCAACCCCCCAAATGCCCTCGGGTTCCATAGCACTCAAATATAAGAAATTTGGGGCTTTTACAGTGTGGAGGATACAACCTCTAACTCTTATAGAGTCTATTGTACTAGCATGTTAGAAGCGCATGATGGTACGAGTGAAGTGTTTAAGAGGGTCCTTTCTCATCTTCCAGCCGTGGCTCATGCATAATTGATGACAAATACTCTGAAAAAGTTTGTGGCATGCGAAAAACCTCGCAGACTATCAGGGAAAGAGGGTGTATGTGGAAACGTTGTCTTCTTCAGTGAGAAGGTCTCATCTCCCTCACGCCTTGCTATTCAATATAGCATGACCTGGCCAGACGCCCTCACTGGCTCAAATGGCAAAAAAAAACCCTTATGGCGAAGTAGTTAGCCTATTACAGTCTTTTAGTGACGACTCCTTCTCCAAGTTAACGACGTACAATCCAAGACAATTGTTTCACAATAGTGAGTGAGAGTAGCAGAAGTTCTCGTTATCATACTGAGATTTATCAGCAACAGTGTGAGTCCCATCAGAGGAGTAGGGAAGAGAAAAAGGTGATAAACCAATTTTTTTGTATATAGTAGTACTAGACAAAGAGCAGAATTTGCAGAATTCTAGGGAATAGATAGTGAGAAGATGAACACAAGATTAACAAACACACAGATGAACCATACAAGAAACATAAACTTGAAGAGAGTGTGTTTTTGGGTTTTTATCTGGGCTTTTCTGATTTGTTTGGGCGTTATCGAATAGGTAAGAAGAGATTGGAATGGAGAGGATTTAGGTGATTCCTACTACCTGCCCTGGTTATAGTCCCACTTGATGATGTTATTTAGAATGCCATGGGATAACGGTGCTCGGAGAGGTTTTTTTTGGTAAGAAACAATTCTTATGATTGCTCAGAGACTTTTGTTTTTATGTTAATTGATACATAAATGAGAAACACGTCTTTTTAAGAAGCTAATACTGAATTAGGAAACTTAGTGAGGTTGGATGAGAGCTTGTCCACTCGATTTAATTTTCTTAGTGAGCTTGGTGAGCTGGAAGATTCATTTCTTATCTTCTCGCTGTTTCCACTTCCTTCTTTCGGTGTTGAGGTAGCTGTCCATTCATCGCGCTTTTTGTAAAAGAGATTCGTTCTTAGCAAGTCCCGTCTATACGGCAGTCCTGCCTGATGTTATTGCCCTGCCTTGCCACCATGGATAGCCTAAGCCCAATCTGCCTTGACCTCAGTTCATCCTCCCGAAGATCCAATTCTAGTATAGAATCACTTTATGAAATAACTCATAAGGACTGTGATGAGAACCAAGTTGCTAATACAAAGTTCCCACTGCTTAATCCGTATGCTGCATATACTAAGCCCTTGACAGGACCAATACGGAGCATCAGGACATTAATCAGACAACCATCTTCAACTGCTCTTGAATATGTTCAGACCAGTAAATTTAACCAGCATCCAATCATGGGGACCCAAAGAGAACAATTTGTGACTTTACAATGGCCCAGTGAATTTTTAGACGCCTGGTTACGGAAAGGATATACCCATCTCCATTTTGGAGCTATCAGACTTGCCTTGACTTATCATGGACGAAAAGGACTGCCTGTAACGGCAAGAATGGCCCTGTTGGATACAAGATACATGGAATATCAACATGCCGTAATTGGAACAATAGAGACCACATTAAATGCAGGAACTGTATTTGTTACTCTTTACCCCAATTTCTGCATGTCTCTCAGGGACAGCAAGATCCAGGAAGCCTTACAGGTGCAACTCCAGATCTGTGGAGCACCTATTGCATCCGACTCCATTGAGGCAACCTTGCACTACCAGATGGCATATAGAGTGCAGAATCATGCCTTGGACTTAAAGATGCATGAGTCGTCGGATGATGCCTTACTAATCACTGCTGACTATGTCAGCCAGAAGGCCCCAACATGTGTCCATGTTCCCAGACAGATTCCTCGAGCGGAATTGATTAGACTGTTGCCTGAAAAATGGGTCACCGATTATGAACAGATCAAAAGACGGACTGAACCAGTCACACCAATTCAGTCTACCACCTCCAGCTTTACCAGAGGAAAAGATGGTACAGTTACCATCAAATTCGACAGGTCTGCAGAAAAGGAACCAACTGCACCGCCTCTTTTCCCAAGCATGTTTATGGTACAACCTGTACCAAAAGGAAAGAAACCAGATCCCCTCAACAAGCACATCCACTCATTTGATGGATACGGAGACCCTTGTTACTTCTTCAGAGACCAGCATTCTGGTCACTGCTTCTGGGATGACTCCCAGTGCAACCCAGATTGCGAGTGCGATCTGGATGAAACAGGAGAAACAAGGCGAAGAAAACGAAGACCGTGCCACAACACTCGTTGCTATGACTCAGATTCTGATAGTGACAGTGATGATAATAACTCTCACAGAAAGCCTATACGCAAGCCCATGCGTAAGTTGGACAGGCCCGGACTCCTTGGACAGCCCTCAGGAAAGTTTGACTACATAGTCAATTATGATGTTCCAAGACCAAGTCCCGATAATAGCCCCATCATCCCTACTGGATGGGAAGGACAGGATACACCTCCAACTCCACCTCCAAAGACTAAGATATATCAAACGAGGCCTCTGAAGCCTCTTCAAAAGACCCTTCCTTGCTACAAACCAATCCTTAGATGGCAGAAGAAACGTCCGGAACAACAGGTCCTTTCCACTTGTATCAACAGTGATACGAAGAGAGAAAGTAAACCAGCAGTAGTCATTATGGACCAGATCCAGCCAGTTTCCTCTCAGGAGGACCAAATCCAGCCCATTCCCTCTCAACAAGACCAGGTTCAACGAGCTCTTTTTAAACCTACAAGGCTTTGTTCTCAGACAGCCATCCAGAATAAAGTGGTTAATCCTCTCCCTGTTCTTCCAATGGTAATGATGCTACGGCCAGATCCTCCCCTACAGAACTACACGTTCCCTCCGACTGAAGAATATACAGTTGACAATGTGAAGTAATATGGCGGAAGATCCCGATTCCCTATCAGCCAAGGACCATACAGGAAGACCATTAGAAAAACAGTATGGGCGAAACAGTTCTCATACTGGCCGAGTCAGAAATGCGCTAGGCCGAGAACAACGCTTTATGTTGCATTGATAACAAGATCTCACATTCCAGAACCAATTTTTTAACGGCTATGAATGAAAAGAACATTACATGAAAAAGCTCGACAATTCGACAAGAGCTTCTTGTATGGAAGGATGGATGCCAGCACGGAACAGCTACGTTGAGGTTCTAAGGGTTCTTCAAAGATAACTTGGTTCGGATATTTTTCAAGGAAGATATCCCTCATTATCCTTAGATCAGATCCGGATGAAGAGAACAAGAAGTTAAAAAGAAAGATTAAAGCAGTAGAAGAAAAAACTGTCTACCAGGTTTTCCTTACTCCTCCAGTTCCTCCGCCTGATCCTTTTGGATTCAGTTAGACACTCTTTTTATTCTCCATTACAAGAGCATGCTAAAGGCTATAGCTTGTTTGCCCATACAACCAAGCGAGATGTTGCCGAACTCAGAGGACATAGCCAAACGCCAACAAAAGGAGGAGCAAAAGAAGGGAAATATAAGAGAATGGGAAAAGGAAAATCCCTTGCTCTTCTGTTTCCAAAATGAGAGTCATTCAAGTAGAACCAGCTCTTACCAGCTCTCCAAGTCAACCATTGCCCAAACAACACCTGATTACTTAGAGAGAGAGTAATACCAGGAGCATCTGCCCCAAGCTATGAATAAGTTATGCCGCACAACCAGAGTCTGAGGCAACCCCCTCTGAAAAAACTATAAAGATAACTGATGGTTATGATCAGACAACCTCAGATCAGGAGAATCAATATGCGGACTCAGATTTTTATGACCAAAATGTACATCTGGATGAATTTTCTTCAGAGCATACATCTGATTACTACCAGTGAAGAAAATCAGAGTCCTTACCAAGCTTCTCTAGATGACAGTTCAGAAGCAGGATTATCAGACTCCTCAACAGAGGACGCTCCGCGCCGTACATTATTGATGGCAGACAGAGAACCAGAGATTTTTTTATGAACCAGAAGATACAGATTTCCTCTGATCCCCCTCTGAAACAACCGACAAAATCCCCAATAACGGAAGAAAAGCACTCAACTCCCTACGCTCTCACCTTAGATGATAATCCAGATGGGGATACAATGGGCAGATAGGTTAAAGGGAATTTTCCACTCCTGGTGTTTATTCAAGAGACTCTCAATTTTCTCTACCATTGAAATTCTATCAGAACTAACCGCCAGATTTACGGGTATACTGAAGACTTGGTGGGACTTAATTCCTGAACCAACTCAGATCCAGCTAATAAGTCTGCAGTTCTCAGAATTCCTCAATCACATTCATGCTCACTTCATTGGAAATCCAGACAATGATATGGATGACATGAGGAGAGAATTCTTCAAAAGGAAATGCTGCTCCTATGATAAGAAGGAGCTGAACCGACACTTCAAAAGAATGATACATTTGTTCCTTAATCTTGGAGCTGACAATGCCCTTAAACCAGTCTTCCTAGCTTCAGTACTGGAAGAAATATCCTCCTTAGTGGAGAAGGAGCTGGCTGCTAAAAACCTACGGGTCACAGAACTAACCATGGGACAAATTGTTCAAAGCAGTACACTTTGCTGTCCGAGAACTATGCCAGAGGAAAGAGGTGATACGTACTTTCCTTAAACATGATAGAAAACTAGAAATTGCCTGCAAACCTCCGAGGTACCAGACCAAGTGCAAAAGGAACCATGTGATTGCACTAGGAGACCCAAGAGTTTTCCAAGAAAACATAGCAGCCCTAGACACAGTCACAAAGAAGACTATCCATAGACCACCAGTCCAGAAACAAGACAAAAGATACCCAGTCAGGTTTGCACCACAGAAGAGAAAGAGATTTCTAAGGTTCAAAGGGAAAAACTTCTCCAAGAACCAAGTCATCTAAGATGCTACGTCTGTGGAAAAAAGGGACATTTTGCTAAAGCATGTCCTAAGAGATGAAAAACGGTTCGTAGCACAACTAGAAGCAGTTTACTGGAATAACACTAAAGGATGCTGATATTGAATCAATCTTTTTCTAAGGACGAGGAACCAACTATTTGCTGCCTGGAAGACACAGATATTCGATACTCATCAGAAGACTCTGATTATCATGAAATCTATGCCTTCACAACCATCACAAGACATCCTCCATCGTCAGATAAGATTCCTTCCATATACACAAGGACGATATCCTCTTGTGAATCCGGCACCCAACCTGAAGAATTACATCAAGAATCTAATCCCTGCTCAAGGCAATGGAAGTTGATTCACCTTATATTCCTCAGGCTCCACCAATCATTGCTACCACCAGAATTTCTCCACATATAAAGGTACAGATCTATCTTTCCAAGAAGCACAGGCCCATACAAGCAATAGCTTTCCTTGATACAGGAGCTGCTGAAAGCCTGATCAATCCCAGCAATGATACCTCCAAGCTTCCTAGTTCCAGAAGTAAACACTTATAAAGCAGCTTCTAGCAAAACATTCTCAACTTACCTAAGGACAAAGCCACTAACCATTATGATTTTCCCTACTTGCAACAATCAGCTCTGCAATTGTTGCTACTGACCTTCCAGGGAAAGATCTTGTCCTAGGATGGGAACTTGTTACAAACAACTCCCGAGTCTGAGATTACTATCAACTGGAGTAAGATTCAAATCAAGTTTCAAGCCATTTGTTCAGCAAGAGAGAATTTACTCAGTCCAGCCTGCTGAACAGCTCAAAGAACTCTTCATACCCATGTTTGCAGACAACCATCAAGAATTCTTAGCAAAATGCCCGAACCCTCTATGGAAAAATCCGGAGTTCTTTATCAATCTTCCATTCAAGCTAAATGAAGATGTCACTCCATACCAAAGCAACCCATCCAGGAATGAATCCTGAAGATTCAGTCAGAATTCTTGAAGAATGTGAAGAACTTAGGAAACAAGGATTGATTGAGCGATCAAATTTCACCATGGGCATGCCAAGCTTTCTATGTCAATAAAAGTATCCGAACAAGCCAGAGGAAAAAAAAGAAAGGTAATCAACTACCAACCATTAAATCATTTCCTCATGGATATCAGTTTCCCTCTTCCAAACAAGACAGCTTTATTTTCATCACTAGCCAAAGCAAAGGTATTTTCAAAGTTTGATTTGAAGAGTGGATTTTGGCAAATTGGAATTAACCCAGAAGATAGATGGAAAACAGGCATTCTGCATTCCCAACGGTCATTATCAGTGGAAGGTTCTGCCTTTCGGGTTAAAGACGGCCCCCTCACTTTTCCAAAAGGCAATGACTCGAATATTTGAACCTCTTTTATCATCTGCTTTAGTTTATTATAGATGATATATTGCTATTCAGCAATGATTTAACATCCCATGAAGCTCTACTCAAAGAATTTGCACAACTACTGAGCCAATACGGGATTATGCTCGCTGAAAAGAAAGTACAACTGTGTACTACCACAATTGACTTCTTAGGAATGAAGCTGGCAGATGGACAGTACTACCCTGGACCTCATATAGCTCAAGAACTACTGAAGTTCCCTGACTCAAACCTGACGGTTAAGCAGGTACAGCAGTTTCTTAGGTATTGTTAACTATCTAAGAAACTTTGTTCCAAATATCAGCCAGTTTACAAGCCAGCTAGAAAAGAGTTTGAAAAAGAATGCACTGCCATGGAATGATGCACAGACAGAAGCAGTCCAGAATCTAAAGACCAAACTGCAGACTTTACCTCCACTCCAAATTCCTTCTGATGGAATCAGAATTCTGCAGACAGATGCTAGTAATGAATTTTGGGCAGCTATATTACTTGAGGAAAAAGACGGACAGAGAAAGGTCTGTGCATACAAATCAGGAAAATTCTCACATGCTGAACAACATTACCATTCCTCAATAAAGGAGATTCTAGCAGTCAAATATGGCATAAAGAAGTTTGAGTTTCATCTAGCAGGACACCATTTTCAGGTTGAAACAGATTTCAAGTCCTTCTGCTCTATGATGAACTTCAACACTAAAATTATACCAAGTGCTCAACTATTGAGACTATCAGAGTGGTTTTCTCATTATACCTTCACAATCAAGCACATTAAAGGAAAATCTAATGTGGTTGCTGATTTCCTTTCACGACCTTTTGAGACAGCCAACCCCATGCTGATAGAACATCCAAAGTTACAAGCCATGTTCACTACTCATATCCAAGCTAAGCCACGAAAAGCTCAAGCAACTGCAATGCCCCCAGAGATTCATAGATGGAACGAACTCTTCAGGTTCGACTATGCAGCAGAAATCCTCTCCCAGCCATATCCAAGAATGCAGTACTACATGGAACAAGTCTTCCAGAATTATGGCCAATTATTCTTCCCTATTGAAGGATTACATCCAACATATCCATTTTTACATCTCTTCCCGATACGACCAGAAGACGCTTTCCCCAAAGATCTTAAATGGTTCTTTTGGTACTTCTTCCATTCACACACAGTTGGATTAGAAATCCCAGCTGCAGAGATGCTACACTATTTGGAAAACTTTGGAAATCTGTTTGTATATTCTCCACAGAAGTATCCACATGCCTATCTGGCAGAATTACTTTCATGGTTTGCACCATTAGTCCAGTGGAAGATATGGTTCGAAGAACAATCATACCGATACCAGAAGTGGCCCGGGATTACAGCTAACTCAATTTATCTGTTTTGCAGGAAATGGCACTATAGCGAGGAAGCGCACTCATTAATCTCCATCAACACCGTCGATGAATTCTCTTGCTTGCCTCACTCCATCTCACTACACTATGGAGAATTTGAAGACCTATCAGTTTTGCTACCACATGCCGTTCCCCCTTCATACCATCCAGGAACACCAGAATATCATGATGCGTCATACAACCGCCAATGTCTCACGGAAAAGCTTTGTTTGTTAAATGCTTATCCTTTACCAACGGATGCAGACTTATTATCCCAGCGGATTACAAGAATGGACATGACCCATGTCTGGAACCTCTCAAATGCTCTACACACATTCGAACAAACCCGCACTGATTGGGATGAAGTCGCAGAAGATATGCTCCATAGCATAGATCTCACGAGCCCATACGCATCAGAAGGCCCAGACTCACAGGTTCCCCCCAGGATCAACACAAGACCAGATCAGCAGGCCCCACCATCTACAAACTCCCAAAACGGTGACTTTTCTAGAAGCATAAGACAAAAAGCAGGGACCGCAACATGGAAATAAAAAGGCCAAAGACGGCCCAACAGTAGTACAACCACATGCCGGAAAAAGGATGAGAGAAGATAAGAAACGAATCTCTTTACAGCGCGATGATGAAGGACAGCACCCAACACACGAGAAAGAAAGGACTAGTGACAGCTAGAAAGATGAATAAGGAAAAGAATCTTCCAGCTCCACCAGCTCACTAAGAAATTAAAATCGGTGGACAGCTCATCCTACCACTTAGTTTTTCCTTTCAGTTTTAGCTATAAATAGCTTTCAATTTGTATCATTAAAAAACAAGTCTCGCAGCAATATAGAAGTTTTCCAGAAAAACCTCTCGAGCACCTATCACATGGCATTCTAAACACATCAGGGGCAATAACCAGGGCAGGTAGTAGGATCACCTAGATCTCTCATCCATTATCCTCTCTACCTTCGATAAACCCAAACAAATCAGAAAAACCCAGAAGAAACCCAAAAACCACTCTTTCAAGTTTATGTTTTTTATGGTTCATCGTTTGTGTTTGTTATTTGTGTTCAATCTTCTCACTATTATTCCAGAGAATTCTTTTTTTTTTTTTTTTTTTTTTTTTTATGCAAATTCTGCCGTTTGTCTAGTACTCTACTGTTTATCACCTTTTCTCTTCCTACTACTCTGATGACTCACTGTTGTGATAAATCCTATGATAGTGTATTATGCTAACTCACTATTGTGAAACAGTTTGTTTGTTGTACGTCGTTAACTTGGAAAGGTCGTCCTAAATGACTGTAAGGCTATCTACTTCGCCATAAGTGTCATTTGAGCCAGGAGGGCGTCGGCCAGGCTTGATATTGATAGCAGGGTGAGGGATGAGACCTCCACTGAGAAGACAACGTTTCCACAAACCCCCCTTTCCTGATAGTGAGGTTTTGCGAAGCCATTTTCAGAGTATTTGTCATCGATATGATGAGCCACTCTGGAAGAAGAGAAAGACCCTTAAACACTTCACTCGTACCATCACCGCTTTAAATGAGTACATAGACTATAAGGTTAGAGGTTGTATCCTCCACACTGTACAAGCCCAAATTTCTTATTTTGAGTGCATGAACCCAGGTGAGGAATGGATATTCCTTAATCCTTGGGATCTCTGTAACGGATGGGAAACCCTCCGTAGACGCCATGGGATAGGTTGCTCGAGAGGTTTTTCTGGAAAACTTCTATATTGCTCGAGACTTGTTTTTTAATGATACAAATGAAAGCTATTTATAGCTAAAACTGAAAGGAAACTAAGTGGTGGATGAGCTGTCCACGATTTAATTTCTTAGTGAGCTGGTGAGCTGGAAGATGCTCTCTTATCTTCTGGCTGTCGTTGTCTTGCTTTCGGTGGGTGGTGCTGTCTTTTCTTCTTTTGGTGTGCTGTAAAGAGATTCCTTCTTATCTTGTTGTCTTTCACCATGTGGGGTTACTGTTGAGTCTTTGGCCTCTTTCCGTGTGGGTCCATGTCTTTGCTTCTAGAAGTCCGTTTGGGAGTTGTAGATGGGCCTGCTGTCTGGTCTTGTGTTGATCCTGGGACCTGTGAGTCTGGGCCTTCTGATGCGTATGGGCTCGTGAGATCTATGCTATGAAGCATATCTTCTGCGACTTCATCCCAGTCAGTGAGGGATTGTTCAAATGTACGTAGGGCCGTCGAGAGGTTCCAGACATGGGTCATGTCCATTCTTGTAATCCGCTGGGATAATAAGTCTTCATCCGTTGGTAAAGGATAAGCATTTAACAAACAAAGCTTTTCCGTGAGACATTGGCGGTTGTATGACGCATCATGATATTCTGGTGTTCCTGGATGGTATGAAGGGGGAACGGCATGTGGTAGCAAAACTGATAGGTCTTCAAATTCTCCATAGTGTAGTGCAATTGAGTGAGGTAAACATGAAAATTCATCAACAGTATTAATGGAGATTAATGAGTGAGCTTCCTCGCTATAGTGCCATTTCCTGCAAAACAGATAAATTGAGTTAGCTGTAATCCCGGGCCACTTCTGGTATCGGTATGCTTGTTCTTCGAACCATATCTTCCACTGGACTAATGGTGCAAACCATGAAAGTACTTCTGCCAGATAGGCATGTGGATATGTATGTGGAGAGTAGACAAACAGGTCTCCAAAGCTGTCTAGATAGTGTAGCATCTCTGCAGCTGGGAATTCCAATGCCACTGTATGTGAATGGAAGAAATACCACAGAAACCATTTAAGGTCTCTTGGGAAATTGTCTTCTGGCCGTATAGGGAAGAGATGTAGAAATGGATATGTAGGATGTATTCCTTCTACTGGGAAGAATAAGTGGCCATAATTCTGGAAGACTTGCTCTATATAGTACTGCATTCTTGGATATGGCTGGGAGAGGATTTCTGCTGCATAGTCGAACCTGAAGAGTTCGTTCCATCTATGAATCTCTGGGGGCATTGCAGTTGCTTGAGCTTTTCGTGGCTTAGCTTGGATATGAGTAGTGAACATGGCTTGTAACTTTGGATGTTCTATCAGCATGGGGTTGGCTGTCTCAAAAGGTCGTGAAAGGAAATCAGCAACCACATTAGATTTACCTTTGATGTGCTTGATTGTGAAGGTATATTGGGAGAACCACTCTGATAGTCTCAATAGTTGAGCACTTGGTATAATTTTAGTGTTGAAGTTCATCATAGAGCAGAAGGACTTGAAATCTGTTTCAACCTGAAAATGGTGTCCTGCTAGATGAAACTCAAACTTCTTTATGCCATATTTGACTGCTAGAATCTCCTTTATTGAGGAATGGTAATGTTGTTCAGCATGTGAGAATTTTCCTGATTTGTATGCACAGACCTTTCTCTGTCCGTCTTTTTCCTCAAGTAATATAGCTGCCCAAAATTCATTACTAGCATCTGTCTGCAGAATTCTGATTCCATCAGAAGGAATTTGGAGTGGAGGTAAAGTCTGCAGTTTGGTCTTTAGATTCTGGACTGCTTCTGTCTGTGCATCATTCCATGGCAGTGCATTCTTCTTTAGGATTTTCTCCAGCTGGCTGGTATATTGACTGATATTTGGAACAAAGTTTCTTAGATAGTTAACAATACCTAAGAACTGTTGTACCTGCTTGACCGTCAAGTGTGAGTCTGGGAACTTCAGGAGTTCTTGAGCTATATGAGGTCCAGGGTAGTACTGTCCATCTGCCAGCTTCATTCCTAAGAAGTCAATTGTGGTAGTACACAGTTGTACTTTCTTTTCAACGAGCATAATCCCGTATTGACTAAGGAGTTGTGCAAATTTTTTGAGCAAAGCTTCGTGGGATGTCAGATCCTGGCTGAATAGCAATATATCATCTATATAAAACTAAAGCAGATGATAAGAGAGGTTCAAATATTCGAGTCATTGCCTTTTGGAAAAGTGAGGGGGCAGTCTTTAACCCGAATGGTAGAACCTTCCACTGGTAGTGTCCATTGGGTATGCAAAATGCTGTTTTCCATCTATCTTCTGGGTTAATTCCAATCTGCCAGAATCCACTCTTTAGATCGAACTTTGAGAATACCTTTGCCTTTGCTAAAGATGAGAATAAAGCTGTTTTATTTGGCAGAGGAAAGCTGATGTCCATAAGGAAATGATTCAATGGTTGATAGTTGATCACCATCCTCTTCTTTCCTCTTGCTTGCTCTGATCTTTTGTTCACATAAAAGGCTTGACATGCCCATGGTGAAGTTGATCGCTCAATGAGCCCTTGTTTCCTAAGTTCTTCACATTCTTCAAGAATCTTAGCAGCATCTTCAGGATTCATACCTGGATGGGTTGCTTTGGTAGGAGTAACATCTTCATTCATCTTGAATGGTAAATTGATGAAGAACTGAGGATTTTTCCACAATGGGTTTGAACATTTGGCTAAGAACTGCTGGTGGTTGTCTGCAAACATGGGTCTGAAAAGTTCTTTAAGCTGTTCAGCTGGTTGAATTGAATAAATCCTTTCTTGCTGGACAAATGGCTTGAAGCTTGATTTGTACCTAACTCCAGTTGATAACAATCTCAAACTTGGGAGCTTCTGTAACAGGTCCCATCCTAAGACAAGATCTTTCCCTGGGAGGTCAGTAGCAACAATAGCAGAGCTAATAGTGCAGGTAGGGAAAATCATAACTGTTAGTGGCTTTGTCCTTAGGTAAGTTGAGAATGTTTTGCTAGAAGCTGCTTTATAAGTGTTTACTTCTGGGACCAAGAAGTTTGGTGGGATCATGGCTGGATTGATCAGGCTCTCAGCAGCTCCTGTATCAAGGAAAGCTATTGCTTGTATGGGCCTGTGCTTCTTGGAAAGATAGATCTGTACCTTTATATGTGGAGAAATTCTGGTAGTGGCAATGATTGGTGGAGCCTGAGGAATATAAGGTGAATCAACTTCCATGCCTTGAGCAGGATTAGATTCTTGATGTAATTCTTCAGGTTGGGTGCCGGATTCACAAGAGGATATCGTCCTTGTGTATATGGAAGGAATCTTATCTGACGATGGAGGATGTCTTGAGACTGTGGTAAAGGTATAGATTTCTTGAAAGTCAGAGTCTTCCAATTGGGAGGATGAAGCATGTTGGGTGTTCGTGTCTTCTAGGCAGCAAATAGTTGGCTCATCATCCATGGAAAAGATTGACTCTATGTCTGCATCCTTTAACGTTACTCCAGTAACCGCTTCTAATTGTGCCACGAATTTCTTTTCGCTCTTAGGACATGCTTTAGCAAAATGTCCCTTTTTTCCACAGACGTAGCACCTTGAAGATTTGACTCTTGAGGTTCTTCCTTTGAACCTTAGAAATCTCTTTCTCTTCTGTGGTGCAAACCTGACTGGGTATCTTTTGTCTTGTTTCTGGACTGGTGGTCTATGGGCAGTCCTTCTGTGGTTGTGCCTAGAACTCCGATATTTTCTTGAGAAACCTTTGGATCTCTTGGTACAATCGCATGATTCCCTTTTGCACTTGGTCTGGTACCTCGGAGGTTTGCAGGCAATTTCTAGTTTTCTATCATGTTTAAGGAAAGTACGTATCACCTCTTTCCTCTGGCATAGTTCTCGGACCGCGAAATGGACTGCTTGAACAATTTGTCCCATGGTTAGTTCTGTGACCCGTAGGTTTTTAGCAGCTAGCTCTTTTTCTACTAAGGAAGATATTTCTTCCAGTACCGAGGCTAGGAAGACTGGTTTAAGGGCGTTATCAGCTCCAAGATTAAGGAACAGATGTATCATTCTCTTGAAGTGTCTGTTTAGTTCCTTTTTGTCATAGGAGCAGCATTTCCTTTTGAAGAATTCTCTCCTTATGTCATCCATATCATTGTCTGGATTTCCAATGAAGTGAGCATGAATGTGATTGAGGAATTCTGAGAACTGCAGACTTATTAGCTGGATCTGAGTTGGTTCAGGAATTAAGTCCCACCAAGTCTTCAGTATACCCGTAAATCTGGCGGTTAGTTCTGATAGAATTTCAATGGTAGAGAAAATTGAGAGTCTCTTGAATAGACACCAAGAGTGAAATTCCTTTAACCTGTCTGCCCATTTATCCCATCGGATATCATCAAGGGTGAAGCGTAGGGAGTGCTTTTCTCCGTTATTGGGATTTTGTCGTTGTTCAGGGGGATCAGAGAAATCCGTATCTTCTGGTTCATAAATTTCTGGCTCTCTATCTGCCATCAGTATGTACGGCGGAGCTTCCTCTGTTGAGGAGTCTGATAATCCTGCTTCTGAACTGTCATCTAGAGAAGCTGGTAAGGACTCCGATTCTTCACTGGTAGTATCTGATGTATGTTCTGAAGATGATTCATTATCTGTCAGAGTACATTTGGTCATAAGAATCTGAGTGGCATATGCTGTTTCATTGTATCCATCAGTATCTGTATAATTTTCAGAGGGGGTTCCTTCTGATTCCGTGTTGTTTACTGAGTGGAATAACCTGTTCATATCCTGGGGCAGATGCTCTGGTATTACTCTTTCTCGGGTAATCAGGTGTTGTCTGGGCAATGGTTGACTCGGAGAGCTAGTAGAGCTAGATCTACTTGGCTGTCTTTGTTTGTCAACCGAAGAGCTAGGGATCTTCCTTTTTCCTTCTCTAATCTCCTGTTTCTTGTACTTTTCCTTCTGCTGACTCTTAGCAATGTCTCTAAGTTCTGCAACATCTCGCTTAGATGTTGGGGTGAACAAACTATAACCTCTCGCATGCTCTTGCAGTGGAGAGTAAAAGGAGTGTCTGCTAAATCCAAAGGGATCAGGAGGAGGAACAAGAGGAGTTGTAGAAGTTCGAGGCGTTGTAGAAGTCCTTTCTTCTACAGCTTTAATCTTTCTTTTTAACTTCTTAATCTCTTCATCCGGATCAGTTCTGAGATATGAGGGATATCTTCCTTGAACAAGATCGTCCAAGTTTCTTTGAAGAACACTTAGAACCTCAAGTAGCTGTTCCGTGCTGGCATCCATCCTTCCATAAAGAAGCTCTTGTCGATTGTCGAGCTTTTCATGTAATGTTCTTTCAGCCGTTAAAAATTGGTTCTGGAATGCGTTGATCTTGTTGTCAATGCTACACAAGGCATTGTTTTGGGCAAGAGCATTCTGACTTTGCCAGTTTAGAACTGCTTCTCCCATACTGTTTTCTACGGGTTTTCCGGTATGGTCCTTAGCCGTAGGAATTGGAATCTTTGCCATATACTTCACGTTATCCACGGTATATTCTTCAGTCGGAGGGAACGTGTAGTTCTGTAGGGGAGGATCTGGCCGTAGCATCATTACCATTGGAAGAACAGGGAGAGGATTAACCACTTTATTCTGGATGGCTGTCTGAGAACAAAGCCTTGTAGGTTTAAAAAGAGCTCGTTGAACCTGGTCTTGTTGAGAGGGAATGGGCTGGATTTGGTCCTCCTGAGAGGAAACTGGCTGGATCTGGTCCATAATGACTACTGCTGGTTTACTTTCTCTCTTCGTATCACTGTTGATACAAGTGGAAAGGACCTGTTGTTCCGGACGTTTCTTCTGCCATCTAAGGATTGGTTTGTAGCAAGGAAGGGTCTTTTGAAGAGGCTTCAGAGGCCTCGTTTGATATATCTTAGTCTTTGGAGGTGGAGTTGGAGGTGTATCCTGTCCTTCCCATCCAGTAGGGATGATGGGGCTATTATCTGGACTTAAGTTTGGAATGCTGTAGTTGACTATGTAGTCAAACTTTCCTGAGGGCTGTCCAAGGAGTCCGGGCCTGTCCAACTTACGCATGGGCTTGCGTATAGGCTTTCTGTGAGAGTTATTATCATCACTGTCACTATCAGAATCTGAGTCATAGCAACGAGTGTTGTGGCACGGTCTTCGTTTTCTTCGCTTGGTCTCTTCTTCTTCTGATTGATCGCAGTCACAGTTGGGGTTGCATTGGTCATCATCCCAGAAGCAGTGACCAGAATGCTGGTCTCTGAAGAAGTAACAAGGGTCTCCGTATCCATCAAATGAGTGGATGTGCTTGTTGAGGGGATCTGGTTTCTTTCCTTTTGGTACAGGTTGTACCATAAACATGCTTGGGAAAAGAGGCGGTGCAGTTGGTTCCTTTTCTGCAGACCTGTCGAATTTGATGGTAACTGTACCATCTTTTCCTCTGGTAAAGCTGGAGGTGGTAGACTGAATTGGTGTGACTGGTTCAGTCCGTCTTTTGATCTGCTCGTAGTCTGTAACCCATTTTTCAGGCAACAGTCTAATCAATTCCGCTCGAGGAATCTGTCTGGGAACATGGACACATGTTGGGGCCTTCTGGCTGACATAGTCAGCAGTGATTAGTAAGGCATCATCCGACGACTCATGCATCTTTAAGTCCAAGGCATGATTCTGCACTCTATATGCCATCTGGTAGTGCAAGGTTGCCTCAATGGAGTCGGATGCAATAGGTGCTCCACAGATCTGGAGTTGCACCTGTAAGGCTTCCTGGATCTTGCTGTCCCTGAGAGACATGCAGAAATTGGGGTAAAGAGTAACAAATACAGTTCCTGCATTTAATGTGGTCTCTATTGTTCCAATTACGGCATGTTGATATTCCATGTATCTTGTATCCAACAGGGCCATTCTTGCCGTTACAGGCAGTCCTTTTCGTCCATGATAAGTCAAGGCAAGTCTGATAGCTCCAAAATGGAGATGGGTATATCCTTTCCGTAACCAGGCGTCTAAAAATTCACTGGGCCATTGTAAAGTCACAAATTGTTCTCTTTGGGTCCCCATGATTGGATGCTGGTTAAATTTACTGGTCTGAACATATTCAAGAGCAGTTGAAGATGGTTGTCTGATTAATGTCCTGATGCTCCGTATTGGTCCTGTCAAGGGCTTAGTATATGCAGCATACGGATTAAGCAGTGGGAGCTTTGTATTAGCAACTTGGTTCTCATCACAGTCTTTATGAGTTATTTCATATAAGGATTCTATACTGGAATTAGATTTCCGGGAAGATGAACTGAGGTCAAGGCAAATTGGGCTATCCATGGTGGCAAGGCAGGGCAATAACGTCAGGCAGGAGTAAAGATCTCTATCTCTCTCTCTCTCAGAAAAGAAGAAGAAAACGAAGGAAAGACATATGTACTCAGGCCTGTAATGGCTCTGATACCAAGGAGACTGCCGTATAGACACAACTTGCTAAGCAGCGGAATACAAGGAAGAATGATGAAACACACAAGATATATTTATACGGAGAAAGACCAAGATCTTTTACAGGAAAGAGTACAAGAAACCTACAAAGAGTTTTACTTCTTTGAGCAAGATAGGCTTCTGTGTAATTAAGGAGACAAAGACATGATAAAGATAATTTATGTGTAAGCTGATTTAAGCATTCCATAAATACAGATGTTGCTTGATATACCAAGCAAGAAACTTACGGTACTGGACATGTCTACGGAGGGTTTCCCATCCGTTACAGAGATCCCAAGGATTAAGGAATATCCATTCCTCACCTGGGTTCATGCACTCAAAATAAGAAATTTGGGCTTGTACAGTGTGGAGGATACAACCTCTAACCTTATAGTCTATGTACTCATTTAAAGCGGTGATGGTACGAGTGAAGTGTTTAAGGGTCCTTCTCTTCTTCCAGAGTGGCTCATCATATTGATGACAAATACTCTGAAAGTGGCTTCGCAAAACCTCACTATCAGGAAAGGGGGGTTTGTGGAAACGTTGTCTTCTCAGTGGAGGTCTCATCCTTCACCCTGCTATCAATATCAAGCCTGGCCGACGCCCTCCTGGCTCAAATGGCACTTATGGCGAAGTAGATAGCCTTACAGTCTTTTAGGACGACCTTTCCAAGTTAACGACGTACAACAAACAACCGTTTCACAATGGTGAGTTAGCAGAATACACTATCATAGGATTTATCACAACAGTGAGTCATCAGAGGAGTAGGAAGAGAAAAGGTGATAAACAGTAGAGTACTAGACAAAGGCAGAATTTGCAGGATTCTGGGAATAAGAGTGAGAAGATGAACACAATAACAAACACACGATGAATCATAAAAAACATAAACCTGAAAGATTGTTTTTGGGTTTTCTGGGTTTTCTGATTTGTTTGGGTTTATCGAAGGTAGAGAGTTTGGATGAGAGATCTAGGTGATCCTACTGCCTGCCCTGGTTATTGCCCCTGATGTGTTTAGAATGCCATGGGATAGGTGCTCGAGAGGTTTTCTGGAAAACTTCTGTATTACTCGAGACTTGTTTTTTAATGTTACAAGTGCAAGCTATTTATAGCTGAAACTGAAAGGAAACTAAGTGGTGGATGAGCTGTCCACGATTTAATTTCTTAGTGAGCTGGTGAGCTGGAAGATGCTCTCTTATCTTCTGGCTGTCACTTCCTTCTTTCGGTGTTGGGTGCTGTCCTTTCATCGCGCTGTAAAGAGATTCGTTCTTAGCAAGTCCCGTCTATACGGCAGTCCTGCCTGATGTTATTGCCCTGCCTTGCCACCATGGATAGCCTAAGCCCAATCTGCCTTGACCTCAGTTCATCCTCCCGAAGATCCAATTCTAGTATAGAATCACTTTATGAAATAACTCATAAGGACTGTGATGAGAACCAAGTTGCTAATACAAAGTTCCCACTGCTTAATCCGTATGCTGCATACACTAAGCCTTTGACAGGACCAATAAGGAGCATCAGAACATTAATCAGACAGCCCTCTTCAACGGCCCTTGAATATGTTCAGACCAGTAAATTTAACCAGCATCCAATCATGGGGACCCAAAGAGAACAATTTGTGACTTTACAATGGCCCAGTGAATTTTTAGACGCCTGGTTACGGAAAGGATATACCCATCTCCATTTTGGAGCTATCAGACTTGCCTTGACTTATCATGGACGAAAAGGACTGCCTGTAACGGCAAGAATGGCCCTGTTGGATACAAGATACATGGAATATCAACATGCCGTAATTGGAACAATAGAGACCACATTAAATGCAGGAACTGTATTTGTTACTCTTTACCCCAATTTCTGCATGTCTCTCAGGGACAGCAAGATCCAGGAAGCCTTACAGGTGCAACTCCAGATCTGTGGAGCACCTATTGCATCCGACTCCATTGAGGCAACCTTGCACTACCAGATGGCATATAGAGTGCAGAATCATGCCTTGGACTTAAAGATGCATGAGTCGTCGGATGATGCCTTACTAATCACTGCTGACTATGTCAGCCAGAAGGCCCCAACATGTGTCCATGTTCCCAGACAGATTCCTCGAGCGGAATTGATTAGACTGTTGCCTGAAAAATGGGTTACAGACTACGAGCAGATCAAAAGACGGACTGAACCAGTCACACCAATTCAGTCTACCACCTCCAGCTTTACCAGAGGAAAAGATGGTACAGTTACCATCAAATTCGACAGGTCTGCAGAAAAGGAACCAACTGCACCGCCTCTTTTCCCAAGCATGTTTATGGTACAACCTGTACCAAAAGGAAAGAAACCAGATCCCCTCAACAAGCACATCCACTCATTTGATGGATACGGAGACCCTTGTTACTTCTTCAGAGACCAGCATTCTGGTCACTGCTTCTGGGATGATGACCAATGCAACCCCAACTGTGACTGCGATCAATCAGAAGAAGAAGAGACCAAGCGAAGAAAACGAAGACCGTGCCACAACACTCGTTGCTATGACTCAGATTCTGATAGTGACAGTGATGATAATAACTCTCACAGAAAGCCTATACGCAAGCCCATGCGTAAGTTGGACAGGCCCGGACTCCTTGGACAGCCCTCAGGAAAGTTTGACTACATAGTCAACTACAGCATTCCAAACTTAAGTCCAGATAATAGCCCCATCATCCCTACTGGATGGGAAGGACAGGATACACCTCCAACTCCACCTCCAAAGACTAAGATATATCAAACGAGGCCTCTGAAGCCTCTTCAAAAGACCCTTCCTTGCTACAAACCAATCCTTAGATGGCAGAAGAAACGTCCGGAACAACAGGTCCTTTCCACTTGTATCAACAGTGATACGAAGAGAGAAAGTAAACCAGCAGTAGTCATTATGGACCAGATCCAGCCAGTTTCCTCTCAGGAGGACCAAATCCAGCCCATTCCCTCTCAACAAGACCAGGTTCAACGAGCTCTTTTTAAACCTACAAGGCTTTGTTCTCAGACAGCCATCCAGAATAAAGTGGTTAATCCTCTCCCTGTTCTTCCAATGGTAATGATGCTACGGCCAGATCCTCCCCTACAGAACTACACGTTCCCTCCGACTGAAGAATATACCGTGGATAACGTGAAGTATATGGCAAAGATTCCAATTCCTACGGCTAAGGACCATACCGGAAAACCCGTAGAAAACAGTATGGGAGAAGCAGTTCTAAACTGGCAAAGTCAGAATGCTCTTGCCCAAAACAATGCCTTGTGTAGCATTGACAACAAGATCAACGCATTCCAGAACCAATTTTTAACGGCTGAAAGAACATTACATGAAAAGCTCGACAATCGACAAGAGCTTCTTTATGGAAGGATGGATGCCAGCACGGAACAGCTACTTGAGGTTCTAAGTGTTCTTCAAAGAAACTTGGACGATCTTGTTCAAGGAAGATATCCCTCATATCTCAGAACTGATCCGGATGAAGAGATTAAGAAGTTAAAAAGAAAGATTAAAGCTGTAGAAGAAAGGACTTCTACAACTCCTCGAACTTCTACAACTCCTCTTGTTCCTCCTCCTGATCCCTTTGGATTTAGCAGACACTCCTTTTACTCTCCACTGCAAGAGCATGCGAGAGGTTATAGTTTGTTCACCCCAACATCTAAGCGAGATGTTGCAGAACTTAGAGACATTGCTAAGAGTCAGCAGAAGGAAAAGTACAAGAAACAGGAGATTAGAGAAGGAAAAAGGAAGATCCCTAGCTCTTCGGTTGACAAACAAAGACAGCCAAGTAGATCTAGCTCTACTAGCTCTCCGAGTCAACCATTGCCCAGACAACACCTGATTACCCGAGAAAGAGTAATACCAGAGCATCTGCCCCAGGATATGAACAGGTTATTCCACTCAGTAAACAACACGGAATCAGAAGGAACCCCCTCTGAAAATTATACAGATACTGATGGATACAATGAAACAGCATATGCCACTCAGATTCTTATGACCAAATGTACTCTGACAGATAATGAATCATCTTCAGAACATACATCAGATTCTACAAGCGGAGAATCAGAGTCTTTCCCAGTTTCTCTAGATGTCAGCTCAGAAGAAGGACAATCAGATTCCTTAACTAAGATAGTTCTTCCCAACATACTGATGGCAGATAGAGAGCCAGAAATTTATGAACCAGAAGATACGGATTTCTCTGATCCCCCTGAACAACGACAAAATCCCAATAACGGAGAAAAGCACTCCCTACGCTTCACCCTTGATGATATCCGATGGGATAAATGGGCAGACAGGTTAAAGGAATTTCACTCTTGGTGTCTATTCAAGAGACTCTCAATTTTCTCTACCATTGAAATTCTATCAGAACTAACCGCCAGATTTACGGGTATACTGAAGACTTGGTGGGACTTAATTCCTGAACCAACTCAGATCCAGCTAATAAGTCTGCAGTTCTCAGAATTCCTCAATCACATTCATGCTCACTTCATTGGAAATCCAGACAATGATATGGATGACATGAGGAGAGAATTCTTCAAAAGGAAATGCTGCTCCTATGACAAAAAGGAACTAAACAGACACTTCAAGAGAATGATACATCTGTTCCTTAATCTTGGAGCTGATAACGCCCTTAAACCAGTCTTCCTAGCCTCGGTACTGGAAGAAATATCTTCCTTAGTGGAGAAGGAGCTGGCTGCTAAAAACCTACGGGTCACAGAACTAACCATGGGACAAATTGTTCAAGCAGTCCATTTCGCGGTCAGAGAACTATGCCAAAGGAAAGAGGTAATCCGTACTTTCCTTACGCATGATAAGAAGCTAGAAATAGCTTGCAGACCTCCTAAGTACCAGACCAAGTGCAAAAAGGAACCATGTGATTGCACTAGGAGACCCAAGAGTTTTCCAAGAAAACATAGCAGCCCTAGACACAGTCACAAGAAGACTATCCATAGACCACCAGTCCAGAAACAAGACAAAAGATACCCAGTCAGGTTTGCACCACAGAAGAGAAAGAGATTTCTAAGGTTCAAAGGGAAAACTTCTCCAAGAACCAAGTCATCAAGGTGCTACGTCTGTGGAAAAAAGGGACATTTTGCTAAAGCATGTCCTAAGAGCGAAAAGAAATTCGTGGCACAATTAGAAGCGGTTACTGGAGTAACGTTAAAGGATGCAGACATAGAGTCAATCTTTTCCATGGATGATGAGCCAACTATTTGCTGCCTAGAAGACACAGATATTCGATACTCATCAGAAGACTCTGATTATCATGAAATCTATGCCTTCACAACCATCACAAGACATCCTCCATCGTCAGATAAGATTCCTTCCATATACACAAGGACGATATCCTCTTGTGAATCCGGCACCCAACCTGAAGAATTACATCAAGAATCTAATCCTGCTCAAGGCATGGAAGTTGATTCACCTTATATTCCTCAAGCTCTACCATACATTGCCACTACCAAAATTTCTCCACATATAAAGGTACAGATCTATCTTTCCAAGAAGCACAGGCCCATACAAGCAATAGCTTTCCTTGATACAGGAGCTGCTGAGAGCCTGATCAATCCAGCCATGATCCCACCAAACTTCCTAGTTCCAGAAATAAACACTTATAAAGCAGCTTCTAGCAAAACATTCTCAACTTACCTAAGGACAAAGCCACTAACCATTATGATTTTCCCTACCTGCACTATTAGCTCTGCTATTGTTGCTACTGACCTCCCAGGGAAAGATCTTGTCTTAGGATGGGACCTGTTACAGAAGCTCCCAAGTTTGAGATTGTTATCAACTGGAGTTAGGTACAAATCAAGCTTCAAGCCATTTGTCCAGCAAGAAAGGATTTATTCAATTCAACCAGCTGAACAGCTTAAAGAACTTTTCAGACCCATGTTTGCAGACAACCACCAGCAGTTCTTAGCCAAATGTTCAAACCCATTGTGGAAAAATCCTCAGTTCTTCATCAATTTACCATTCAAGATGAATGAAGATGTTACTCCTACCAAAGCAACCCATCCAGGTATGAATCCTGAAGATGCTGCTAAGATTCTTGAAGAATGTGAAGAACTTAGGAAACAAGGGCTCATTGAGCGATCAACTTCACCATGGGCATGTCAAGCCTTTTATGTGAACAAAAGATCAGAGCAAGCAAGAGGAAAGAAGAGGATGGTGATCAACTATCAACCATTGAATCATTTCCTTATGGACATCAGCTTTCCTCTGCCAAATAAAACAGCTTTATTCTCATCTTTAGCAAAGGCAAAGGTATTCTCAAAGTTCGATCTAAAGAGTGGATTCTGGCAGATTGGAATTAACCCAGAAGATAGATGGAAAACAGCATTTTGCATACCCAATGGACACTACCAGTGGAAGGTTCTACCATTCGGGTTAAAGACTGCCCCCTCACTTTTCCAAAAGGCAATGACTCGAATATTTGAACCTCTCTTATCATCTGCATTGGTTTACATTGATGATATACTGTTATTCAGCAATGATTTAACATCCCATGAAGCTCTACTCAAAGAATTTGCACAACTACTGAGCCAATACGGGATTATGCTCGCTGAAAAGAAAGTACAACTGTGTACTACCACAATTGACTTCTTAGGAATGAAGCTGGCAGATGGACAGTACTACCCTGGACCTCATATAGCTCAAGAACTCCTGAAGTTCCCAGACTCACACTTGACGGTCAAGCAGGTACAACAGTTCTTAGGTATTGTTAACTATCTAAGAAACTTTGTTCCAAATATCAGTCAATATACCAGCCAGCTGGAGAAAATCCTAAAGAAGAATGCACTGCCATGGAATGATGCACAGACAGAAGCAGTCCAGAATCTAAAGACCAAACTGCAGACTTTACCTCCACTCCAAATTCCTTCTGATGGAATCAGAATTCTGCAGACAGATGCTAGTAATGAATTTTGGGCAGCTATATTACTTGAGGAAAAAGACGGACAGAGAAAGGTCTGTGCATACAAATCAGGAAAATTCTCACATGCTGAACAACATTACCATTCCTCAATAAAGGAGATTCTAGCAGTCAAATATGGCATAAAGAAGTTTGAGTTTCATCTAGCAGGACACCATTTTCAGGTTGAAACAGATTTCAAGTCCTTCTGCTCTATGATGAACTTCAACACTAAAATTATACCAAGTGCTCAACTATTGAGACTATCAGAGTGGTTCTCCCAATACACCTTTACAGTCAAGCACATCAAAGGTAAATCTAATGTGGTTGCTGATTTCCTTTCACGACCTTTTGAGACAGCCAACCCCATGCTGATAGAACATCCAAAGTTACAAGCCATGTTCACTACTCATATCCAAGCTAAGCCACGAAAAGCTCAAGCAACTGCAATGCCCCCAGAGATTCATAGATGGAATGAACTATTCAGGTTCGACTATGCAGCAGAAATCCTCTCCCAACCATATCCAAAGATGCAGTACTATATAGAGCAAGTCTTCCAGAATTATGGCCAATTATTCTTCCCAGTAGAAGGAATACATCCTACATATCCATTTCTACATCTCTTCCCTATACGGCCAGAAGACAATTTCCCAAGAGACCTTAAATGGTTTCTGTGGTATTTCTTCCATTCACATACAGTGGCATTGGAATTCCCAGCTGCAGAGATGCTACACTATTTGGAAAACTTTGGAAATCTGTTTGTATATTCTCCACAGAAGTATCCACATGCCTATCTGGCAGAAGTACTTTCATGGTTTGCACCATTAGTCCAGTGGAAGATATGGTTCGAAGAACAAGCATACCGATACCAGAAGTGGCCCGGGATTACAGCTAACTCAATTTATCTGTTTTGCAGGAAATGGCACTATAGCGAGGAAGCTCACTCATTAATCTCCATTAATACTGTTGATGAATTTTCATGTTTACCTCACTCAATTGCACTACACTATGGAGAATTTGAAGACCTATCAGTTTTGCTACCACATGCCGTTCCCCCTTCATACCATCCAGGAACACCAGAATATCATGATGCGTCATACAACCGCCAATGTCTCACGGAAAAGCTTTGTTTGTTAAATGCTTATCCTTTACCAACGGATGAAGACTTATTATCCCAGCGGATTACAAGAATGGACATGACCCATGTCTGGAACCTCTCGACGGCCCTACGTACATTTGAACAATCCCTCACTGACTGGGATGAAGTCGCAGAAGATATGCTTCATAGCATAGATCTCACGAGCCCATACGCATCAGAAGGCCCAGACTCACAGGTCCCAGGATCAACACAAGACCAGACAGCAGGCCCATCTACAACTCCCAAACGGACTTCTAGAAGCAAAGACAAAAGCAGGGACCCACATGGAAAAAGGCCAAAGACCCAACAGTAACAACACATGCCGAAAGGATGAGAAGATAAGAAGGAATCTCTTTACAGCGCGATGAAAGGACAGCACCCAACACCGAAAGAAGGAAGTGACAGCCAGAAGATAAGAGAGCATCTTCCAGCTCACCAGCTCACTAAGAAATTAAATCGTAGACAGCTCATCCACCACTTAGTTTCCTTTCAGTTTTAGCTATAAATAGCTTTCATTTGTATCATTAAAAAACAAGTCTCGAGCAATATAGAAGTTTTCCAGAAAAACCTCTCGAGCACCTATCCCATGGCTTTCTAAACACCTCAGGGGCAATAACCAGGGCAAGGCAGTAAGATCTTCTAGATCTCTCAATTCAATCTCTCTACTTTCGATAAACCCAAACAAATCAGAAAACCCAGAAAATGCAAAAACACTCTTTCAGGTTTATGTTTTTATGATTCATCGTGTGTTTGTTATTGTGTTCATCTTCTCACTCTTATTCCCAGAATCCTGCAAATTCTGCCTTTGTCTAGTACTCTACTGTTTATCACCTTTTCTCTTCCTACTCCTCTGATGACTCACTGTTGTGATAAATCCTATGATAGTGTATTCTGCTAACTCACCATTGTGAAACGGTTGTTTGTTGTACGTCGTTAACTTGGAAAGGTCGTCCTAAAAGACTGTAAGGCTATCTACTTCGCCATAAGTGCCATTTGAGCCAGGAGGGCGTCGGCCAGGCTTGATATTGATAGCAGGGTGAAGGATGAGACCTCCACTGAGAAGACAACGTTTCCACAAACCCCCCTTTCCTGATAGTGAGGTTTTGCGAAGCCACTTTCAGAGTATTTGTCATCAATATGATGAGCCACTCTGGAAGAAGAGAAGGACCCTTAAACACTTCACTCGTACCATCACCGCTTTAAATGAGTACATAGACTATAAGGTTAGAGGTTGTATCCTCCACACTGTACAAGCCCAAATTTCTTATTTTGAGTGCATGAACCCAGGTGAGGAATGGATATTCCTTAATCCTTGGGATCTCTGTAACGGATGGGAAACCCTCCGTAGACATGTCCAGTACCGTAAGTTTCTTGCTTGGTATATCAAGCAACATCTGTATTTATGGAATGCTTAAATCAGCTTACACATAAATTATCTTTATCATGTCTTTGTCTCCTTAATTACACAGAAGCCTATCTTGCTCAAAGAAGTAAAACTCTTTGTAGGTTTCTTGTACTCTTTCCTGTAAAAGATCTTGGTCTTTCTCCGTATAAATATATCTTGTGTGTTTCATCATTCTTCCTTGTATTCCGCTGCTTAGCAAGTTGTGTCTATACGGCAGTACCCTTGGTATCAGAGCCATTACAGGCCTGAGTACATATGTCTTTCCTTCGTTTTCTTCTTCTTTTCTGAGAGAGAGAGAGATAGAGATCTTTACTCCTGCCTGACGTTATTGCCCTGCCTTGCCACCATGGATAGCCCAATTTGCCTTGACCTCAGTTCATCTTCCCGGAAATCTAATTCCAGTATAGAATCCTTATATGAAATAACTCATAAAGACTGTGATGAGAACCAAGTTGCTAATACAAAGCTCCCACTGCTTAATCCGTATGCTGCATATACTAAACCCTTGACAGGACCAATACGGAGCATCAGGACATTAATCAGACAACCATCTTCAACTGCTCTTGAATATGTTCAGACCAGTAAATTTAACCAGCATCCAATCATGGGGACCCAAAGAGAACAATTTGTGACTTTACAATGGCCCAGTGAATTTTTAGACGCCTGGTTACGGAAAGGATATACCCATCTCCATTTTGGAGCTATCAGACTTGCCTTGACTTATCATGGACGAAAAGGACTGCCTGTAACGGCAAGAATGGCCCTGTTGGATACAAGATACATGGAATATCAACATGCCGTAATTGGAACAATAGAGACCACATTAAATGCAGGAACTGTATTTGTTACTCTTTACCCCAATTTCTGCATGTCTCTCAGGGACAGCAAGATCCAGGAAGCCTTACAGGTGCAACTCCAGATCTGTGGAGCACCTATTGCATCCGACTCCATTGAGGCAACCTTGCACTACCAGATGGCATATAGAGTGCAGAATCATGCCTTGGACTTAAAGATGCATGAGTCGTCAGACGAAGCCTTACTAATCACTGCTGACTATGTCAGCCAGAAGGCCCCAACATGTGTCCATGTTCCCAGACAGATTCCTCGAGCGGAATTGATTAGACTGTTGCCTGAAAAATGGGTTACAGACTACGAGCAGATCAAAAGACGGACTGAACCAGTCACACCAATTCAGTCTACCACCTCCAGCTTTACCAGAGGAAAAGATGGTACAGTTACCATCAAATTCGACAGGTCTGCAGAAAAGGAACCAACTGCACCGCCTCTTTTCCCAAGCATGTTTATGGTACAACCTGTACCAAAAGGAAAGAAACCAGATCCCCTCAACAAGCACATCCACTCATTTGATGGATACGGAGACCCTTGTTACTTCTTCAGAGACCAGCATTCTGGTCACTGCTTCTGGGATGACTCCCAGTGCAACCCAGATTGCGAGTGCGATCTGGATGAAACAGGAGAAACAAGGCGAAGAAAACGAAGACCGTGCCACAACACTCGTTGCTATGACTCAGATTCTGATAGTGACAGTGATGATAATAACTCTCACAGAAAGCCTATACGCAAGCCCATGCGTAAGTTGGACAGGCCCGGACTCCTTGGACAGCCCTCAGGAAAGTTTGACTACATAGTCAACTACAGCATTCCAAACTTAAGTCCAGATAATAGCCCCATCATCCCTACTGGATGGGAAGGACAGGATACACCTCCAACTCCACCTCCAAAGACTAAGATATATCAAACGAGGCCTCTGAAGCCTCTTCAAAAGACCCTTCCTTGCTACAAACCAATCCTTAGATGGCAGAAGAAACGTCCGGAACAACAGGTCCTTTCCACTTGTATCAACAGTGATACGAAGAGAGAAAGTAAACCAGCAGTAGTCATTATGGACCAGATCCAGCCAGTTTCCTCTCAGGAGGACCAAATCCAGCCCATTCCCTCTCAACAAGACCAGGTTCAACGAGCTCTTTTTAAACCTACAAGGCTTTGTTCTCAGACAGCCATCCAGAATAAAGTGGTTAATCCTCTCCCTGTTCTTCCAATGGTAATGATGCTACGGCCAGATCCTCCCCTACAGAACTACACGTTCCCTCCGACTGAAGAATATACCGTGGATAACGTGAAGTATATGGCAAAGATTCCAATTCCTACGGCTAAGGACCATACCGGAAAACCCGTAGAAAACAGTATGGGAGAAGCAGTTCTAAACTGGCAAAGTCAGAATGCTCTTGCCCAAAACAATGCCTTGTGTAGCATTGACAACAAGATCAACGCATTCCAGAACCAATTTTTAACGGCTGAAAGAACATTACATGAAAAGCTCGACAATCGACAAGAGCTTCTTTATGGAAGGATGGATGCCAGCACGGAACAGCTACTTGAGGTTCTAAGTGTTCTTCAAAGAAACTTGGACGATCTTGTTCAAGGAAGATATCCCTCATATCTCAGAACTGATCCGGATGAAGAGATTAAGAAGTTAAAAAGAAAGATTAAAGCTGTAGAAGAAAGGACTTCTACAACTCCTCGAACTTCTACAACTCCTCTTGTTCCTCCTCCTGATCCCTTTGGATTTAGCAGACACTCCTTTTACTCTCCACTGCAAGAGCATGCGAGAGGTTATAGTTTGTTCACCCCAACATCTAAGCGAGATGTTGCAGAACTTAGAGACATTGCTAAGAGTCAGCAGAAGGAAAAGTACAAGAAACAGGAGATTAGAGAAGGAAAAAGGAAGATCCCTAGCTCTTCGGTTGACAAACAAAGACAGCCAAGTAGATCTAGCTCTACTAGCTCTCCGAGTCAACCATTGCCCAGACAACACCTGATTACCCGAGAAAGAGTAATACCAGAGCATCTGCCCCAGGATATGAACAGGTTATTCCACTCAGTAAACAACACGGAATCAGAAGGAACCCCCTCTGAAAATTATACAGATACTGATGGATACAATGAAACAGCATATGCCACTCAGATTCTTATGACCAAATGTACTCTGACAGATAATGAATCATCTTCAGAACATACATCAGATTCTACAAGCGGAGAATCAGAGTCTTTCCCAGTTTCTCTAGATGTCAGCTCAGAAGAAGGACAATCAGATTCCTTAACTAAGATAGTTCTTCCCAACATACTGATGGCAGATAGAGAGCCAGAAATTTATGAACCAGAAGATACGGATTTCTCAGATAACTCTGAGGAGAGGCAAAGACAAAATCCCAACAGTGGAGATAAGCATAACCTACGCTTCACCCTTGATGATATCCGATGGGATAAATGGGCAGACAGGTTAAAGGAATTTCACTCTTGGTGTCTATTCAAGAGACTCTCAATTTTCTCTACCATTGAAATTCTATCAGAACTAACCGCCAGATTTACGGGTATACTGAAGACTTGGTGGGACTTAATTCCTGAACCAACTCAGATCCAGCTAATAAGTCTGCAGTTCTCAGAATTCCTCAATCACATTCATGCTCACTTCATTGGAAATCCAGACAATGATATGGATGATATGCGAAAAGAATTTTTCAAAAGGAAATGCTGCTCCTATGACAAAAAGGAACTAAACAGACACTTCAAGAGAATGATACATCTGTTCCTTAATCTTGGAGCTGATAACGCCCTTAAACCAGTCTTCCTAGCCTCGGTACTGGAAGAAATATCTTCCTTAGTAGAAAAAGAGCTAGCTGCCAAGAACCTTCGGGTTACAGAGCTAACTATGGGACAAATTGTACAAGCAGTACACTTTGCTGTCCGAGAACTATGCCAGAGGAAAGAGGTGATACGTACTTTCCTTAAACATGATAGAAAACTAGAAATTGCCTGCAAACCTCCGAGGTACCAGACCAAGTGCAAAAGGGAATCATGCGATTGTACCAAGAGATCCAAAGGTTTCTCAAGAAAATATCGGAGTTCTAGGCACAACCACAGAAGGACTGCCCATAGACCACCAGTCCAGAAACAAGACAAAAGATACCCAGTCAGGTTTGCACCACAGAAGAGAAAGAGATTTCTAAGGTTCAAAGGAAGAACCTCAAGAGTCAAATCTTCAAGGTGCTACGTCTGTGGAAAAAAGGGACATTTTGCTAAAGCATGTCCTAAGAGCGAAAAGAAATTCGTGGCACAATTAGAAGCGGTTACTGGAGTAACGTTAAAGGATGCAGACATAGAGTCAATCTTTTCCATGGATGATGAGCCAACTATTTGCTGCCTAGAAGACACGAACACCCAACATGCTTCATCCTCCCAATTGGAAGACTCTGACTTTCAAGAAATCTATACCTTTACCACAGTCTCAAGACATCCTCCATCGTCAGATAAGATTCCTTCCATATACACAAGAATAATATCTTCTTGTGAGTCCAGCACCCAACCTGAAGAATTACATCAAGAATCTAATCCTGCTCAAGGCATGGAAGTTGATTCACCTTATATTCCTCAAGCTCTACCATACATTGCCACTACCAGAATTTCTCCACATATAAAGGTACAGATCTATCTTTCCAAGAAGCACAGGCCCATACAAGCAATAGCTTTCCTTGATACAGGAGCTGCTGAGAGCCTGATCAATCCAGCCATGATCCCACCAAACTTCTTGGTCCCAGAAGTAAATACCTACAAAGCGGCATCTAACAAGACATTTTCAACCTATCTAAGAACAAAGCCACTAACGGTTATGATTTTCCCTACCTGCACTATTAGCTCTGCTATTGTTGCTACTGACCTCCCAGGGAAAGATCTTGTCTTAGGATGGGACCTGTTACAGAAGCTCCCAAGTTTGAGATTGTTATCAACTGGAGTTAGGTACAAATCAAGCTTCAAGCCATTTGTCCAGCAAGAAAGGATTTATTCAATTCAACCAGCTGAACAGCTTAAAGAACTTTTCAGACCCATGTTTGCAGACAACCACCAGCAGTTCTTAGCCAAATGTTCAAACCCATTGTGGAAAAATCCTCAGTTCTTCATCAATTTACCATTCAAGATGAATGAAGATGTTACTCCTACCAAAGCAACCCATCCAGGTATGAATCCTGAAGATGCTGCTAAGATTCTTGAAGAATGTGAAGAACTTAGGAAACAAGGGCTCATTGAGCGATCAACTTCACCATGGGCATGTCAAGCCTTTTATGTGAACAAAAGATCAGAGCAAGCAAGAGGAAAGAAGAGGATGGTGATCAACTATCAACCATTGAATCATTTCCTTATGGACATCAGCTTTCCTCTGCCAAATAAAACAGCTTTATTCTCATCTTTAGCAAAGGCAAAGGTATTCTCAAAGTTCGATCTAAAGAGTGGATTCTGGCAGATTGGAATTAACCCAGAAGATAGATGGAAAACAGCATTTTGCATACCCAATGGACACTACCAGTGGAAGGTTCTACCATTCGGGTTAAAGACTGCCCCCTCACTTTTCCAAAAGGCAATGACTCGAATATTTGAACCTCTCTTATCATCTGCATTGGTTTACATTGATGATATACTGTTATTCAGCAATGATTTAACATCCCATGAAGCTCTACTCAAAGAATTTGCACAACTACTGAGCCAATACGGGATTATGCTCGCTGAAAAGAAAGTACAACTGTGTACTACCACAATTGACTTCTTAGGAATGAAGCTGGCAGATGGACAGTACTACCCTGGACCTCATATAGCTCAAGAACTCCTGAAGTTCCCAGACTCACACTTGACGGTCAAGCAGGTACAACAGTTCTTAGGTATTGTTAACTATCTAAGAAACTTTGTTCCAAATATCAGTCAATATACCAGCCAGCTGGAGAAAATCCTAAAGAAGAATGCACTGCCATGGAATGATGCACAGACAGAAGCAGTCCAGAATCTAAAGACCAAACTGCAGACTTTACCTCCACTCCAAATTCCTTCTGATGGAATCAGAATTCTGCAGACAGATGCTAGTAATGAATTTTGGGCAGCTATATTACTTGAGGAAAAAGACGGACAGAGAAAGGTCTGTGCATACAAATCAGGAAAATTCTCACATGCTGAACAACATTACCATTCCTCAATAAAGGAGATTCTAGCAGTCAAATATGGCATAAAGAAGTTTGAGTTTCATCTAGCAGGACACCATTTTCAGGTTGAAACAGATTTCAAGTCCTTCTGCTCTATGATGAACTTCAACACTAAAATTATACCAAGTGCTCAACTATTGAGACTATCAGAGTGGTTCTCCCAATACACCTTTACAGTCAAGCACATCAAAGGTAAATCTAATGTGGTTGCTGATTTCCTTTCACGACCTTTTGAGACAGCCAACCCCATGCTGATAGAACATCCAAAGTTACAAGCCATGTTCACTACTCATATCCAAGCTAAGCCACGAAAAGCTCAAGCAACTGCAATGCCCCCAGAGATTCATAGATGGAACGAACTCTTCAGGTTCGACTATGCAGCAGAAATCCTCTCCCAACCTTATCCAAAGATGCAGTACTATATAGAGCAAGTCTTCCAGAATTATGGCCAATTATTCTTCCCAGTAGAAGGAATACATCCTACATATCCATTTCTACATCTCTTCCCTATACGGCCAGAAGACAATTTCCCAAGAGACCTTAAATGGTTTCTGTGGTATTTCTTCCATTCACATACAGTGGCATTGGAATTCCCAGCTGCAGAGATGCTACACTATCTAGACAGCTTTGGAGACCTGTTTGTCTACTCTCCACATACATATCCACATGCCTATCTGGCAGAAGTACTTTCATGGTTTGCACCATTAGTCCAGTGGAAGATATGGTTCGAAGAACAAGCATACCGATACCAGAAGTGGCCCGGGATTACAGCTAACTCAATTTATCTGTTTTGCAGGAAATGGCACTATAGCGAGGAAGCTCACTCATTAATCTCCATTAATACTGTTGATGAATTTTCATGTTTACCTCACTCAATTGCACTACACTATGGAGAATTTGAAGACCTATCAGTTTTGCTACCACATGCCGTTCCCCCTTCATACCATCCAGGAACACCAGAATATCATGATGCGTCATACAACCGCCAATGTCTCACGGAAAAGCTTTGTTTGTTAAATGCTTATCCTTTACCAACGGATGAAGACTTATTATCCCAGCGGATTACAAGAATGGACATGACCCATGTCTGGAACCTCTCGACGGCCCTACGTACATTTGAACAATCCCTCACTGACTGGGATGAAGTCGCAGAAGATATGCTTCATAGCATAGATCTCACGAGCCCATACGCATCAGAAGGCCCAGACTCACAGGTCCCAGGATCAACACAAGACCAGACAGCAGGCCCATCTACAACTCCCAAACGGACTTCTAGAAGCAAAGACAAAAGCAGGGACCCACACGGAAAGAGGCCAAAGACTCAACAGTAACAACACATGCCGAAAGGATGAGAAGATAAGAAGGAATCTCTTTACAGCGCGATGAAAGGACAGCACCCAACACCGAAAGAAGGAAGTGACAACTAGAAGATAAGAGAGCATCTTCCAGCTCACCAGCTCACTAAGAAATTAAATCGTGGACAGCTCATCCACCACTTAGTTTCCTTTCAGTTTTAGCTATAAATAGCTTTCATTTGTATCATTAAAAAACAAGTCTCGAGCAATATAGAAGTTTCCCAGAAAAACCTTTCGAGCACCTCATCCATGGCTTTCTAAACACCTCAGGGGCAATAACCAGGGCAAGGCAGTAAGATCTTCTAGATCTCTCAATTCAATCTCTCTACTTTCGATAAACCCAAACAAATCAGAAAACCCAGAAAATGCAAAAACACTCTTTCAGGTTTATGTTTTTATGATTCATCGTGTGTTTGTGTTCATCTTCTCACTCTTATTCCCAGAATCCTGCAAATTCTGCCTTTGTCTAGTACTCTACTGTTTATCACCTTTTCTCTTCCTACTCCTCTGATGACTCACTGTTGTGATAAATCCTATGATAGTGTATTCTGCTAACTCACCATTGTGAAACGGTTGTTTGTTGTACGTCGTTAACTTGGAAAGGTCGTCCTAAAAGACTGTAAGGCTATCTACTTCGCCATAAGTGCCATTTGAGCCAGGAGGGCGTCGGCCAGGCTTGATATTGATAGCAGGGTGAAGGATGAGACCTCCACTGAGAAGACAACGTTTCCACAAACCCCCCTTTCCTGATAGTGAGGTTTTGCGAAGCCACTTTCAGAGTATTTGTCATCAATATGATGAGCCACTCTGGAAGAAGAGAAGGACCCTTAAACACTTCACTCGTACCATCACCGCTTTAAATGAGTACATAGACTATAAGGTTAGAGGTTGTATCCTCCACACTGTACAAGCCCAAATTTCTTATTTTGAGTGCATGAACCCAGGTGAGGAATGGATATTCCTTAATCCTTGGGATCTCTGTAACGGATGGGAAACCCTCCGTAGACATGTCCAGTACCGTAAGTTTCTTGCTTGGTATATCAAGCAACATCTGTATTTATGGAATGCTTAAATCAGCTTACACATAAATTATCTTTATCATGTCTTTGTCTCCTTAATTACACAGAAGCCTATCTTGCTCAAAGAAGTAAAACTCTTTGTAGGTTTCTTGTACTCTTTCCTGTAAAAGATCTTGGTCTTTCTCCGTATAAATATATCTTGTGTGTTTCATCATTCTTCCTTGTATTCCGCTGCTTAGCAAGTTGTGTCTATACGGCAGTCTCCTTGGTATCAGAGCCATTACAGGCCTGAGTACATATGTCTTTCCTTCGTTTTCTTCTTCTTTTCTGAGAGAGAGAGAGATAGAGATCTTTACTCCTGCCTGACGTTATTGCCCTGCCTTGCCACCATGGATAGCCCAATTTGCCTTGACCTCAGTTCATCTTCCCGGAAATCTAATTCCAGTATAGAATCCTTATATGAAATAACTCATAAAGACTGTGATGAGAACCAAGTTGCTAATACAAAGCTCCCACTGCTTAATCCGTATGCTGCATATACTAAGCCCTTGACAGGACCAATACGGAGCATCAGGACATTAATCAGACAACCATCTTCAACTGCTCTTGAATATGTTCAGACCAGTAAATTTAACCAGCATCCAATCATGGGGACCCAAAGAGAACAATTTGTGACTTTACAATGGCCCAGTGAATTTTTAGACGCCTGGTTACGGAAAGGATATACCCATCTCCATTTTGGAGCTATCAGACTTGCCTTGACTTATCATGGACGAAAAGGACTGCCTGTAACGGCAAGAATGGCCCTGTTGGATACAAGATACATGGAATATCAACATGCCGTAATTGGAACAATAGAGACCACATTAAATGCAGGAACTGTATTTGTTACTCTTTACCCCAATTTCTGCATGTCTCTCAGGGACAGCAAGATCCAGGAAGCCTTACAGGTGCAACTCCAGATCTGTGGAGCACCTATTGCATCCGACTCCATTGAGGCAACCTTGCACTACCAGATGGCATATAGAGTGCAGAATCATGCCTTGGACTTAAAGATGCATGAGTCGTCGGATGATGCCTTACTAATCACTGCTGACTATGTCAGCCAGAAGGCCCCAACATGTGTCCATGTTCCCAGACAGATTCCTCGAGCGGAATTGATTAGACTGTTGCCTGAAAAATGGGTTACAGACTACGAGCAGATCAAAAGACGGACTGAACCAGTCACACCAATTCAGTCTACCACCTCCAGCTTTACCAGAGGAAAAGATGGTACAGTTACCATCAAATTCGACAGGTCTGCAGAAAAGGAACCAACTGCACCGCCTCTTTTCCCAAGCATGTTTATGGTACAACCTGTACCAAAAGGAAAGAAACCAGATCCCCTCAACAAGCACATCCACTCATTTGATGGATACGGAGACCCTTGTTACTTCTTCAGAGACCAGCATTCTGGTCACTGCTTCTGGGATGATGACCAATGCAACCCCAACTGTGACTGCGATCAATCAGAAGAAGAAGAGACCAAGCGAAGAAAACGAAGACCGTGCCACAACACTCGTTGCTATGACTCAGATTCTGATAGTGACAGTGATGATAATAACTCTCACAGAAAGCCTATACGCAAGCCCATGCGTAAGTTGGACAGGCCCGGACTCCTTGGACAGCCCTCAGGAAAGTTTGACTACATAGTCAATTATGATGTTCCAAGACCAAGTCCAGATAATAGTCCCATCATCCCTACTGGATGGGAAGGACAGGATACACCTCCAACTCCACCTCCAAAGACTAAGATATATCAAACGAGGCCTCTGAAGCCTCTTCAAAAGACCCTTCCTTGCTACAAACCAATCCTTAGATGGCAGAAGAAACGTCCGGAACAACAGGTCCTTTCCACTTGTATCAACAGTGATACGAAGAGAGAAAGTAAACCAGCAGTAGTCATTATGGACCAGATCCAGCCAGTTTCCTCTCAGGAGGACCAAATCCAGCCCATTCCCTCTCAACAAGACCAGGTTCAACGAGCTCTTTTTAAACCTACAAGGCTTTGTTCTCAGACAGCCATCCAGAATAAAGTGGTTAATCCTCTCCCTGTTCTTCCAATGGTAATGATGCTACGGCCAGATCCTCCCCTACAGAACTACACGTTCCCTCCGACTGAAGAATATACCGTGGATAACGTGAAGTATATGGCAAAGATTCCAATTCCTACGGCTAAGGACCATACCGGAAAACCCGTAGAAAACAGTATGGGAGAAGCAGTTCTAAACTGGCAAAGTCAGAATGCTCTTGCCCAAAACAATGCCTTGTGTAGCATTGACAACAAGATCAACGCATTCCAGAACCAATTTTTAACGGCTGAAAGAACATTACATGAAAAGCTCGACAATCGACAAGAGCTTCTTTATGGAAGGATGGATGCCAGCACGGAACAGCTACTTGAGGTTCTAAGTGTTCTTCAAAGAAACTTGGATGATCTCATTCAAGGAAGATATCCCTCATATCTCAGAACTGATCCGGATGAAGAGATTAAGAAGTTAAAAAGAAAGATTAAAGCTGTAGAAGAAAGGACTTCTACAACTCCTCGAACTTCTACAACTCCTCTTGTTCCTCCTCCTGATCCCTTTGGATTTAGCAGACACTCCTTTTACTCTCCACTGCAAGAGCATGCGAGAGGTTATAGTTTGTTCACCCCAACATCTAAGCGAGATGTTGCAGAACTTAGAGACATTGCTAAGAGTCAGCAGAAGGAAAAGTACAAGAAACAGGAGATTAGAGAAGGAAAAAGGAAGATCCCTAGCTCTTCGGTTGACAAACAAAGACAGCCAAGTAGATCTAGCTCTACTAGCTCTCCGAGTCAACCATTGCCCAGACAACACCTGATTACCCGAGAAAGAGTAATACCAGAGCATCTGCCCCAGGATATGAACAGGTTATTCCACTCAGTAAACAACACGGAATCAGAAGGAACCCCCTCTGAAAATTATACAGATACTGATGGATACAATGAAACAGCATATGCCACTCAGATTCTTATGACCAAATGTACTCTGACAGATAATGAATCATCTTCAGAACATACATCAGATTCTACAAGCGGAGAATCAGAGTCTTTCCCAGTTTCTCTAGATGTCAGCTCAGAAGAAGGACAATCAGATTCCTTAACTAAGATAGTTCTTCCCAACATACTGATGGCAGATAGAGAGCCAGAAATTTATGAACCAGAAGATACGGATTTCTCTGATCCCCCTGAACAACGACAAAATCCCAATAACGGAGAAAAGCACTCCCTACGCTTCACCCTTGATGATATCCGATGGGATAAATGGGCAGACAGGTTAAAGGAATTTCACTCTTGGTGTCTATTCAAGAGACTCTCAATTTTCTCTACCATTGAAATTCTATCAGAACTAACCGCCAGATTTACGGGTATACTGAAGACTTGGTGGGACTTAATTCCTGAACCAACTCAGATCCAGCTAATAAGTCTGCAGTTCTCAGAATTCCTCAATCACATTCATGCTCACTTCATTGGAAATCCAGACAATGATATGGATGATATGCGAAAAGAATTCTTCAAAAGGAAATGCTGCTCCTATGACAAAAAGGAACTAAACAGACACTTCAAGAGAATGATACATCTGTTCCTTAATCTTGGAGCTGATAACGCCCTTAAACCAGTCTTCCTAGCCTCGGTACTGGAAGAAATATCTTCCTTAGTGGAGAAGGAGCTGGCTGCTAAAAACCTACGGGTCACAGAACTAACCATGGGACAAATTGTTCAAGCAGTCCATTTCGCGGTCAGAGAACTATGCCAGAGGAAAGAGGTGATACGTACTTTCCTTAAACATGATAGAAAACTAGAAATTGCCTGCAAACCTCCGAGGTACCAGACCAAGTGCAAAAGGGAATCATGCGATTGTACCAAGAGATCCAAAGGTTTCTCAAGAAAATATCGGAGTTCTAGGCACAACCACAGAAGGACTGCCCATAGACCACCAGTCCAGAAACAAGACAAAAGATACCCAGTCAGGTTTGCACCACAGAAGAGAAAGAGATTTCTAAGGTTCAAAGGAAGAACTTCTCCAAGAACCAAGTCATCAAGGTGCTACGTCTGTGGAAAAAAGGGACATTTTGCTAAAGCATGTCCTAAGAGCGAAAAGAAATTCGTGGCACAATTAGAAGCGGTTACTGGAGTAACGTTAAAGGATGCAGACATAGAGTCAATCTTTTCCATGGATGATGAGCCAACTATTTGCTGCCTAGAAGACACGAACACCCAACATGCTTCATCCTCCCAATTGGAAGACTCTGACTTTCAAGAAATCTATACCTTTACCACAGTCTCAAGACATCCTCCATCGTCAGATAAGATTCCTTCCATATACACAAGAATAATATCTTCTTGTGAATCCGGCACCCAACCTGAAGAATTACATCAAGAATCTAATCCTGCTCAAGGCATGGAAGTTGATTCACCTTATATTCCTCAGGCTCCACCAATCATTGCCACTACCAAAATTTCTCCACATATAAAGGTACAGATCTATCTTTCCAAGAAGCACAGGCCCATACAAGCAATAGCTTTCCTTGATACAGGAGCTGCTGAGAGCCTGATCAATCCAGCCATGATCCCACCAAACTTCTTGGTCCCAGAAGTAAATACCTATAAAGCAGCTTCTAGCAAAACATTCTCAACTTACCTAAGGACAAAGCCACTAACAGTTATGATTTTCCCTACCTGCACTATTAGCTCTGCTATTGTTGCTACTGACCTCCCAGGGAAAGATCTTGTCTTAGGATGGGACCTGTTACAGAAGCTCCCAAGTTTGAGATTGTTATCAACTGGAGTTAGGTACAAATCAAGCTTCAAGCCATTTGTCCAGCAAGAAAGGATTTATTCAATTCAACCAGCTGAACAGCTTAAAGAACTTTTCAGACCCATGTTTGCAGACAACCACCAGCAGTTCTTAGCCAAATGTTCAAACCCATTGTGGAAAAATCCTCAGTTCTTCATCAATTTACCATTCAAGATGAATGAAGATGTTACTCCTACCAAAGCAACCCATCCAGGTATGAATCCTGAAGATGCTGCTAAGATTCTTGAAGAATGTGAAGAACTTAGGAAACAAGGGCTCATTGAGCGATCAACTTCACCATGGGCATGTCAAGCCTTTTATGTGAACAAAAGATCAGAGCAAGCAAGAGGAAAGAAGAGGATGGTGATCAACTATCAACCATTGAATCATTTCCTTATGGATATCTGTTTCCCTCTTCCAAACAAGACAGCTTTATTCTCATCTTTAGCAAAGGCAAAGGTATTCTCAAAGTTCGATCTAAAGAGTGGATTCTGGCAGATTGGAATTAACCCAGAAGATAGATGGAAAACAGCATTTTGCATACCCAATGGACACTACCAGTGGAAGGTTCTACCATTCGGGTTAAAGACTGCCCCCTCACTTTTCCAAAAGGCAATGACTCGAATATTTGAACCTCTCTTATCATCTGCATTGGTTTACATTGATGATATACTGTTATTCAGCAATGATTTAACATCCCATGAAGCTCTACTCAAAGAATTTGCACAACTACTGAGCCAATACGGGATTATGCTCGCTGAAAAGAAAGTACAACTGTGTACTACCACAATTGACTTCTTAGGAATGAAGCTGGCAGATGGACAGTACTACCCTGGACCTCATATAGCTCAAGAACTCCTGAAGTTCCCAGACTCACACTTGACGGTCAAGCAGGTACAACAGTTCTTAGGTATTGTTAACTATCTAAGAAACTTTGTTCCAAATATCAGTCAATATACCAGCCAGCTGGAGAAAATCCTAAAGAAGAATGCACTGCCATGGAATGATGCACAGACAGAAGCAGTCCAGAATCTAAAGACCAAACTGCAGACTTTACCTCCACTCCAAATTCCTTCTGATGGAATCAGAATTCTGCAGACAGATGCTAGTAATGAATTTTGGGCAGCTATATTACTTGAGGAAAAAGACGGACAGAGAAAGGTCTGTGCATACAAATCAGGAAAATTCTCACATGCTGAACAACATTACCATTCCTCAATAAAGGAGATTCTAGCAGTCAAATATGGCATAAAGAAGTTTGAGTTTCATCTAGCAGGACACCATTTTCAGGTTGAAACAGATTTCAAGTCCTTCTGCTCTATGATGAACTTCAACACTAAAATTATACCAAGTGCTCAACTATTGAGACTATCAGAGTGGTTCTCCCAATACACCTTCACAATCAAGCACATTAAAGGAAAATCTAATGTGGTTGCTGATTTCCTTTCACGACCTTTTGAGACAGCCAACCCCATGCTGATAGAACATCCAAAGTTACAAGCCATGTTCACTACTCATATCCAAGCTAAGCCACGAAAAGCTCAAGCAACTGCAATGCCCCCAGAGATTCATAGATGGAACGAACTCTTCAGGTTCGACTATGCAGCAGAAATCCTCTCCCAACCTTATCCAAAGATGCAGTACTATATAGAGCAAGTCTTCCAGAATTATGGCCAATTATTCTTCCCAGTAGAAGGAATACATCCTACATATCCATTTCTACATCTCTTCCCTATACGGCCAGAAGACAATTTCCCAAGAGACCTTAAATGGTTTCTGTGGTATTTCTTCCATTCACATACAGTGGCATTGGAATTCCCAGCTGCAGAGATGCTACACTATTTGGAAAACTTTGGAAATCTGTTTGTATATTCTCCACAGAAGTATCCACATGCCTATCTGGCAGAAGTACTTTCATGGTTTGCACCATTAGTCCAGTGGAAGATATGGTTCGAAGAACAAGCATACCGATACCAGAAGTGGCCCGGGATTACAGCTAACTCAATTTATCTGTTTTGCAGGAAATGGCACTATAGCGAGGAAGCTCACTCATTAATCTCCATTAATACTGTTGATGAATTTTCATGTTTACCTCACTCAATTGCACTACACTATGGAGAATTTGAAGACCTATCAGTTTTGCTACCACATGCCGTTCCCCCTTCATACCATCCAGGAACACCAGAATATCATGATGCGTCATACAACGGCCAATGTCTCACAGAGAGGCTCTGTTCCTTGAATGCTTATCCTTTGCCAACCAATGAAGATCTTTTGACCCAAAGGATTACAAGAATGGACATGACCCATGTCTGGAACCTCTCGACGGCCCTACGTACATTTGAACAATCCCTCACTGACTGGGATGAAGTCGCAGAAGATATGCTTCATAGCATAGATCTCACGAGCCCATACGCATCAGAAGGCCCAGACTCACAGGTCCCAGGATCAACACAAGACCAGACAGCAGGCCCATCTACAACTCCCAAACGGACTTCTAGAAGCAAAGACAAAAGCAGGGACCCACATGGAAAAAGGCCAAAGACCCAACAGTAACAACACATGCCGAAAGGATGAGAAGATAAGAAGGAATCTCTTTACAGCGCGATGAAAGGACAGCACCCAACACCGAAAGAAGGAAGTGACAGCCAGAAGATAAGAGAGCATCTTCCAGCTCACCAGCTCACTAAGAAATTAAATCGTGGACAGCTCATCCACCACTTAGTTTCCTTTCAGTTTTAGCTATAAATAGCTTTCATTTGTATCATTAAAAAACAAGTCTCGAGCAATATAGAAGTTTTCCAGAAAACCTTTCGAGCACCTCATCCATGGCTTTCTAAACACCTCAGGGGCAATAACCAGGGCAAGGCAGTAAGATCTTCTAGATCTCTCAATTCAATCTCTCTACTTTCGATAAACCCAAACAAATCAGAAAACCCAGAAAATGCAAAAACACTCTTTCAGGTTTATGTTTTTTATGATTCATCGAGTGTTTGTTATTGTGTTCATCCTCTCATTCTTGTTCCCAGAATTCTACAAATTCTGCCTTTGTCTAGTACTCTACTGTTTATCACCTTTTCTCTTCCTACTCCTCTGATGACTCACTGTTGTGATAAATCCTATGATAGTGTATTCTGCTAACTCACCATTGTGAAACGGTTGTTTGTTGTACGTCGTTAACTTGGAAAGGTCGTCCTAAAAGACTGTAAGGCTATCTACTTCGCCATAAGTGCCATTTGAGCCAGGAGGGCGTCGGCCAGGCTTGATATTGATAGCAGGGTGAGGGATGAGACCTCCACTGAGAAGACAACGTTTCCACAAACCCCCCTTTCCTGATAGTGAGGTTTTGCGAAGCCATTTTCAGAGTATTTGTCATCGATATGATGAGCCACTCTGGAAGAAGAAAAAGACCCTCAAACACTTCACTCGTACTATCACCGCCTTAAATGAGTACATAGACTATAAGGTTAGAGGTTGTATCCTCCACACTGTACAAGCCCAAATTTCTTATTTTGAGTGCATGAACCCAGGTGAGGAATGGATATTCCTTAATCCTTGGGATCTCTGTAACGGATGGGAAACCCTCCGTAGACGCCATGGGATAGGTGCTCGAGAGGTTTTTCTGGAAAACTTCTATATTGCTCGAGACTTGTTTTTTAATGATACAAATGAAAGCTATTTATAGCTAAAACTGAAAGGAAACTAAGTGGTGGATGAGCTGTCCACGATTTAATTTCTTAGTGAGCTGGTGAGCTGGAAGATGCTCTCTTATCTTCTGGCTGTCACTTCCTTCTTTCGGTGTTGGGTGCTGTCCTTTGATCGCGCTGTAAAGAGATTCGTTCTTATCTTCTCGTCCTTTCGGCATGTGTTGTTACTGTTGAGTCTTTGGCCTCTTTCCGTGTGGGTCCCTGCTTTTGTCTTTGCTTCTAGAAGTCCGTTTGGGAGTTGTAGATGGGCCTGCTGTCTGGTCTTGTGTTGATCCTGGGACCTGTGAGTCTGGGCCTTCTGATGCGTATGGGCTCGTGAGATCTATGCTATGAAGCATATCTTCTGCGACTTCATCCCAGTCAGTGAGGGATTGTTCAAATGTACGTAGGGCCGTCGAGAGGTTCCAGACATGGGTCATGTCCATTCTTGTAATCCTTTGGGTCAAAAGATCTTCATTGGTTGGCAAAGGATAAGCATTCAAGGAACAGAGCCTCTCTGTGAGACATTGACGGTTGTAGGAGGCGTCATGATATTCTGGTGTTCCTGGATGGTATGAAGGGGGAACGGCATGTGGTAGCAAAACTGATAGGTCTTCAAATTCTCCATAGTGTAGTGCAATTGAGTGAGGTAAACATGAAAATTCATCAACAGTATTAATGGAGATTAATGAGTGAGCTTCCTCGCTATAGTGCCATTTCCTGCAAAACAGATAAATTGAGTTAGCTGTAATCCCGGGCCACTTCTGGTATCGGTATGCTTGTTCTTCGAACCATATCTTCCACTGGACTAATGGTGCAAACCATGAAAGTACTTCTGCCAGATAGGCATGTGGATACTTCTGTGGAGAATATACAAACAGATTTCCAAAGTTTTCCAAATAGTGTAGCATCTCTGCAGTTGGGAATTCTAATCCAACTGTGTGTGAATGGAAGAAGTACCAAAAGAACCATTTAAGATCTTTGGGGAAAGCGTCTTCTGGTCGTATCGGGAAGAGATGTAAAAATGGATATGTTGGATGTAATCCTTCAATAGGGAAGAATAACTGGCCATAGTTCTGGAACACTTGTTCCATGTAGTACTGCATTCTTGGATATGGCTGGGAGAGGATTTCTGCTGCATAGTCGAACCTGAAGAGTTCGTTCCATCTATGAATCTCTGGGGGCATTGCAGTTGCTTGAGCTTTTCGTGGCTTAGCTTGGATATGAGTAGTGAACATGGCTTGTAACTTTGGATGTTCTATCAGCATGGGGTTGGCTGTCTCAAAAGGTCGTGAAAGGAAATCAGCAACCACATTAGATTTACCTTTGATGTGCTTGATTGTGAAGGTATATTGGGAGAACCACTCTGATAGTCTCAATAGTTGAGCACTTGGTATAATTTTAGTGTTGAAGTTCATCATAGAGCAGAAGGACTTGAAATCTGTTTCAACCTGAAAATGGTGTCCTGCTAGATGAAACTCAAACTTCTTTATGCCATATTTGACTGCTAGAATCTCCTTTATTGAGGAATGGTAATGTTGTTCAGCATGTGAGAATTTTCCTGATTTGTATGCACAGACCTTTCTCTGTCCGTCTTTTTCCTCAAGTAATATAGCTGCCCAAAATTCATTACTAGCATCTGTCTGCAGAATTCTGATTCCATCAGAAGGAATTTGGAGTGGAGGTAAAGTCTGCAGTTTGGTCTTTAGATTCTGGACTGCTTCTGTCTGTGCATCATTCCATGGCAGTGCATTCTTCTTTAGGATTTTCTCCAGCTGGCTGGTATATTGACTGATATTTGGAACAAAGTTTCTTAGATAGTTAACAATACCTAAGAACTGTTGTACCTGCTTGACCGTCAAGTGTGAGTCTGGGAACTTCAGGAGTTCTTGAGCTATATGAGGTCCAGGGTAGTACTGTCCATCTGCCAGCTTCATTCCTAAGAAGTCAATTGTGGTAGTACACAGTTGTACTTTCTTTTCAGCGAGCATAATCCCGTATTGGCTCAGTAGTTGTGCAAATTCTTTGAGTAGAGCTTCATGGGATGTTAAATCATTGCTGAATAACAGTATATCATCAATGTAAACCAATGCAGATGATAAGAGAGGTTCAAATATTCGAGTCATTGCCTTTTGGAAAAGTGAGGGGGCAGTCTTTAACCCGAATGGTAGAACCTTCCACTGGTAGTGTCCATTGGGTATGCAAAATGCTGTTTTCCATCTATCTTCTGGGTTAATTCCAATCTGCCAGAATCCACTCTTTAGATCGAACTTTGAGAATACCTTTGCCTTTGCTAAAGATGAGAATAAAGCTGTTTTATTTGGCAGAGGGAAACAGATATCCATAAGGAAATGATTCAATGGTTGATAGTTGATCACCATCCTCTTCTTTCCTCTTGCTTGCTCTGATCTTTTGTTCACATAAAAGGCTTGACATGCCCATGGTGAAGTTGATCGCTCAATGAGCCCTTGTTTCCTAAGTTCTTCACATTCTTCAAGAATCTTAGCAGCATCTTCAGGATTCATACCTGGATGGGTTGCTTTGGTAGGAGTAACATCTTCATTCATCTTGAATGGTAAATTGATGAAGAACTGAGGATTTTTCCACAATGGGTTTGAACATTTGGCTAAGAACTGCTGGTGGTTGTCTGCAAACATGGGTCTGAAAAGTTCTTTAAGCTGTTCAGCTGGTTGAATTGAATAAATCCTTTCTTGCTGGACAAATGGCTTGAAGCTTGATTTGTACCTAACTCCAGTTGATAACAATCTCAAACTTGGGAGCTTCTGTAACAGGTCCCATCCTAAGACAAGATCTTTCCCTGGGAGGTCAGTAGCAACAATAGCAGAGCTAATAGTGCAGGTAGGGAAAATCATAATGGTTAGTGACTTTGTCCTTAGGTAAGTTGAGAATGTTTTGCTAGAAGCTGCTTTATAGGTATTTACTTCTGGGACCAAGAAGTTTGGTGGGATCATGGCTGGATTGATCAGGCTCTCAGCAGCTCCTGTATCAAGGAAAGCTATTGCTTGTATGGGCCTGTGCTTCTTGGAAAGATAGATCTGTACCTTTATATGTGGAGAAATTCTGGTAGTGGCAATGTATGGTGGAACCTGAGGAATATAAGGTGAATCAACTTCCATGCCTTGAGCAGGATTAGATTCTTGATGTAATTCTTCAGGTTGGGTGCTGGACTCACAAGAAGATATTATTCTTGTGTATATGGAAGGAATCTTATCTGACGATGGAGGATGTCTTGTGATGGTTGTGAAGGCATAGATTTCATGATAATCAGAGTCTTCTGATGAGTATCGAATATCTGTGTCTTCTAGGCAGCAAATAGTTGTCTCATCATCCATGGAAAAGATTGACTCTATGTCTGCATCCTTTAACGTTACTCCAGTAACCGCTTCTAATTGTGCCACGAATTTCTTTTCGCTCTTAGGACATGCTTTAGCAAAATGTCCCTTTTTTCCACAGACGTAGCACCTTGAAGACTTGGTTCTTGGAGAAGTTTTCCCTTTGAACCTTAGAAATCTCTTTCTCTTCTGTGGTGCAAACCTGACTGGGTATCTTTTGTCTTGTTTCTGGACTGGTGGTCTATGGATAGTCTTCTTGTGACTGTGTCTAGGGCTGCTATGTTTTCTTGGAAAACTCTTGGGTCTCCTAGTGCAATCGCATGATTCCCTTTTGCACTTGGTCTGGTACCTCGGAGGTTTGCAGGCAATTTCTAGTTTTCTATCATGTTTAAGGAAAGTACGTATCACCTCTTTCCTCTGGCATAGTTCTCTGACCGCGAAATGGACTGCTTGAACAATTTGTCCCATGGTTAGTTCTGTGACCCGTAGGTTCTTGGCAGCTAGCTCTTTTTCTACTAAGGAAGATATTTCTTCCAGTACCGAGGCTAGGAAGACTGGTTTAAGGGCGTTATCAGCTCCAAGATTAAGGAACAGATGTATCATTCTCTTGAAGTGTCTGTTTAGTTCCTTTTTGTCATAGGAGCAGCATTTCCTTTTGAAGAATTCTCTCCTTATGTCATCCATATCATTGTCTGGATTTCCAATGAAGTGAGCATGAATGTGATTGAGGAATTCTGAGAACTGCAGACTTATTAGCTGGATCTGAGTTGGTTCAGGAATTAAGTCCCACCAAGTCTTCAGTATACCCGTAAATCTGGCGGTTAGTTCTGATAGAATTTCAATGGTAGAGAAAATTGAGAGTCTCTTGAATAGACACCAAGAGTGAAATTCCTTTAACCTGTCTGCCCATTTATCCCATCGGATATCATCAAGGGTGAAGCGTAGGGAGTGCTTTTCTCCGTTATTGGGATTTTGTCGTTGTTCAGGGGGATCAGAGAAATCCGTATCTTCTGGTTCATAAATTTCTGGCTCTCTATCTGCCATCAGTATGTACGGCGGAGCTTCCTCTGTTGAGGAATCTGATTGTCCTTCTTCTGAGCTGACATCTAGAGAAACTGGGAAAGACTCTGATTCTCCGCTTGTAGAATCTGATGTATGTTCTGAAGATGATTCATTATCTGTCAGAGTACATTTGGTCATAAGAATCTGAGTGGCATATTGATTCTCCTGATCTGAGGTTGTCTGATCATAACCATCAGTATCTGTATAATTTTCAGAGGGGGTTGCCTCTGACTCTGTTGTGCGGCATAACTTATTCATAGCTTGGGGCAGATGATTAAAAAACGAATATTACACTGCAGACAGTTTGATGATGCTCCAACCAAGCTGGTGTAAATGACTTTGGTTGTGCCAATGGGGCCCCAACTTCTGAAGACGAATTTCCAAGCTAACCTACTAGTACTACTATATATATATATACATCCCCACCTCTGTCAATATTCCACTGCAAATTCATTACCATACCAAATTCACTCCCCTTTATCTCATTTCCTCTTGCCTTCCCATACCATTTCTATAAATACATCCCGTGGCCTTTTGAGTGTTTTTTAACTGCCCTTCTTTAAATATTTTGCTCCCGGTGCAATATACTATGAGAATGAGGAATTCCGGGCCGATGTTGATATTATCATTGTTATTGGGTTCTTGGGTTGGAGCCAATGGGGCTCAGATGTCTTATGATTACTACAAGACCTCGTGTCCGAATGCCGAGGAGATTGTCCAAAGGGAACTGATCGGCATTTTCCTACTGGACGCCACTGCTCCGGCAGCGTTCCTCCGCCTCCTGTTCCATGATTGCCAAGTTCAGGTAAATGATCTCTTTCGAGAATACCATTTCCTTTGATTGCTTTCTCCAGGATGAATCTGAAGATTGTGGATCTAGTTAATCAATCTCTAATGAAAAGTGTCGGGGTCACTACAGGGCTGCGATGCATCAATCCTCCTGGACGCGTACGGATCACGAACCGAATCCGAGATGAAATCCTACCGGAACTTCGCTGTAAGAAAACGGGAAGCGGTGGAGCAGATAAAGTCGGCACTGGAAGCAGAATGCCCGGGGCAAGTCTCATGCGCCGACATAATTGCGATGGCGGCCCGTGAATCGGTTTCCTTTTCCGGGGGGCCTCGAATCGGCATTCCTCTTGGTAGGATGGACTCGAGGACTTGCAGCCGCCAGAGGGCCGACGCGTACCTTCCGTCCCCGAGCATCTCCGTGGACGGCTTCCTACAAACCTTCAACTCCAAGGGGATGAGCCTGGAGGAATCGGTTGCTATTTTGGGTAAGTAGTTGAAGTTGACGCCCTTTTAGAATTTCAAAATATTTCCGTCCGGACAGAGCTTTGGATTGAATTGGGAATTGGGATTAGACGTTTCTTTCCTTGGGGCAGGCATGGGTTGTAGTAAATGTAGGGAGTGTCAGGATAATTTGCATATATACATGCATAAAGTAACTCTCATAGGTATTGTTTTCCTCATGGTCATAAATTTTTGGCCACCCCCACCTAATTCTAACAGCTAGTTATAACGCAGTGCAGCCCTGCCTGCATGCTACAAACCTTGAAATGTCACGTACATTTAATTCTAGGACCAGTACATGAGTTGCTGTAATGAAAGGAAATCTTTTTTTTTTATCCTTTTACGGTTTTCTCGCAGGGGCGCACACCCTCGGCGTCGGCCACTGCCTAAACATCGTCAAGAGATTGTACGACCCGTCGCCGGCGGACAGGATGGACTACACGTTCAGGGCTCAGCTGAGGCTTAGTTGCCCAACGACCATCCCCCTGGAGAACGTAACCTTCGTGTCCAACGACATCACGCCCGTGATCTTCGACAACCAGTATTTTGTCGAGCTGCTCATGGGACGGGGGCTGTTCCAGATCGACGCGAGCCTAGCGTCAGATCCCAGGACCCTGCCGATCGTGAGGAACTTCGCGGCCGACCAGAGCTATTTCTACAGGACGTTCTCGTCAGCATTCGTGAAGCTTTCCTCGACCAACGTCCTCAGCTCGGCCAAGGGTGAGGTGAGGAGGCAGTGCAGCCGCGCAAACTAAAAGGGGTCTGTCCGGAAATTGGACGACATCGACCCTGGACAAAACGTAACAAACCAAACAAAGGGATTCGCGCCATTGGGTACTACACTACGCTGTATGTTTTGCAAAGATTTCATTATAAATATCCAAACCGCAGGTGAACGTATCTTATTGATTATCACGAGCTTTTACCATTTATCATTGATTCTATGGTCGGACGAATAAATGATGTAAGAACACAATGTTTTGGCGGGTGTTCACGTGGTGCTGCCCCCTCTCAAGTACCCACATTTAAAGACGCCCAAAAGGCACAGCAAGGAAGATGGCTGAAAAACTCGTGCAAAAAAAACTATAACGACCACAATCATATTTCGATCAGTACAAAAAGATAGGGACCCTGCAAATGCAATTACTTCCATTGGCCGAAAAGGGCAGTGCAACGCCTGTTCTACTTTCTCCAGCAATATAAGAATGGATCTGATTAGGTCTACTGTAAGCAGTAAGTATGATGTAACTTGTGTCTCCGAGTATAAGGGATTTACAGTCGGGACGGGTGGAGAAGGCTGCGGCCACGGCCACTGGCAGCCGGTTTCTACAATGCGGTATTTTGTGCATGTGTTTGTGTGTGTGTCATCTTTTGGGAAAATGATAATCTGAAGCCTTTAGGATTTCGTGCTGTTATTAGAAAATTCAGGTTAAAGTTTGTGATCGGGAGCTTACTTCGATGTGGAAAGAATTGTGGTGTCAGTGCGTCGATGTCTGGGAAGCTGGGCGATGGCCGACAATACCCTCCCTCAACAGGTGCATGGCAGCTCCCTGAGTGAATTTTCTCGCGAATAGGAAGCAGAGAGCCGGTGATGACACCAACCGGCACGTCTCTGTCCGTGACTCGGATGCGTGGTATATGTTGTCGATGGCCTGAAAAAAACGATAACAGGACATTAAAGAAATGCGGACCACTCAGATTTGTTGTCCAAATGGAAGAGGTTTCTTGTTCCTCGTTTATTAAGGTATTTGCCGGGTCAAGTATCTTAAATGTGAACATAATGTCCACTTGGCTATCAAGTTGGCCGGAAGTAATACTAAAGCAGAAATGGATGCCACAATCTGAAACCATGCTACTGCTGAACTGACTGACCTTTATCTCGCCGATCTTAGGGGGACTTGCATCTGGATAAGTAAATGTAAAAGGATGCCAATCCTTTTTATCCCTTTTCTCCATCGAGTAGTTCCATAGAGTGTAAGTCACAGGTCTTCGTTCAAGTTCAGATTCGAGCTCTTTCAACTAGGACAACAGAAATTGGTTAAATCAAGAGGGAAGGATCTGGAAAAAGGAAACAGGCAACAGTAGTAGTTATCTCGCAGACCTAAAATACGATCATAAAACGAAAAACAGCATGCATCAATTATATGCTTCTTGGTACTTACTGAAAGTAATGTCTGCACATAGTGTTCATCTGGAATACAATTGTGAATCGTCTGAAGTTTCTGCAGTTTGCATAGTTGAAAACATGGATGCAATCAGCTTTCGTTACACCAAACTGTCTGCATATAATTACACAAAATCTGCCACCCATTTTGGACAGGCATTAATGAGAGGGCCAAGAAATCCACAAAGGCTCGTGTCACATTTTACACAATGGCCTTTTCCATCTTGGGATTAGTGTTCTGGCAGGTGCATTAAGTTTTTGTCAAAGGACAAAGCTAAAGTTGAAAAGGGGCAGTCAGATTCCCCAAAATTTTATATTCTGTCCATAAGAATCGCTGACGACTGTGAAAAGAAACAAACCATCCGACTGCTCAAAATTAATCACCTAAATAAATAGTCTTGCTTATACTAAATAAATAAGCCCTAAATCCTAAACCCTTATACTAAAAATAAAGGCTCATTTATCAGGACAACAAAAAAAGCAATTATTTGTAGTTGGGAGATAGAAATGCAACGTGGTAACAATGTGCACGCATGATTTAACATTTTTAGCCTCGCGAATGTCACTTCAGTTTACTAACACTAGCATATTCTCGGCTAGCCAAGGAGGCCAGGAAAAATAAAAATTGGGAAGAAAAAAGCTCAGTCAAATACTATACCTTGCAGAATTTTCTGAACACAGCTAGAACAACCTCATCAGCCACAATAACTTTTGCATGCTTGCGGACCAAGGCAATCCACTGGAATCAAATGATCAAGTGTGAGTACCATTGATGGTCTGAAGAAGCCGTTATGCAGCAAGAATATTTATATCCATTGATCAACACAAAAGAGATCATCCATACTCCAAAATTCATCCAACAGGCAGGCATATTTTGTTTCAGATTAAGACTGTGTTTTGGGCGTAAAGAAACCCATGGGGACGGATAATTGAAATTCTGGGTGGTTACTGTACAAGGAATAGGGGGAGGGTAGCCAACAGAAGACACAATAGGAGAACCCTCGTTTTACGAATCGTCGCATGGAAATACTGGGGATCGTAATCCATGGAAATCCAACGGATACAAAAGGGGATAAAAAGGAACGGGGCTACCTCCCATCTCATGGATGGAATGGACAACGGCTTTAGAAAACAGACTGCATATATGTTAAGTGGTATAAGTCACTTCAGAAGAGGAAATTCAACTACCGTTAATCCTTCTATGTACTGACAGGTGGGGTGGTTATGTCATTCTAAGCCAAACACAAGAAAGACGTGATATAGTTGAAATAGCTACAGAATCTAGTGGAAGATCCAACAAACAGAGGTTTCATGAATTTTCAATCAAGAAAATTATCTAACACCAATATATCACTTTCCAGCCCCTCCCCAAATTGCAGTTCCTAACAAACTACAACATCTCCTAGGATGATTAAAGGGATCTCTTTGATCCTTTATAGGGAGATAATGTATTTCAAGACAGAAATCAAAGTTCTACCCCCAAAGAAAAAATCCATCACCTTGAGCTTGTGGATATAAATAGGCTCTGGTGGATGCATCTAACCTGAGATCCTTTCCGCCATTTTGCTTGTGGTATGATTGAGGACATATCCGGGTGGTAATGGTCTTCCTTATCATCAACAACGCTGTAATAGTGAGAGAATCACGTAAGAGTTGCTAACTTCAGGGTAAAAGAAGATATTCAGGAAGACAAAGAGCGCTAAGCCAGGCACCTCAACGCCTCCATCTACCTGTCCACAAAACTCCTCGGAGAAGCCATCAGATAATTGTATATGTAGCCAAAATTGTACAACGGAACACAACTGCAAAACGACCGGGAAACAGTACCAACATTCTTCGTCAGTAGTTTCAACGAGCAAGGCATGGGAAAACTAAAAACACTACCTCATTCCATCTGAGCAATATATCACGTATTGCAAGTATCATCAGAAAATGATTGGTTTGCTTACAGTGCAAGCATCCTGATCAAAATTAACCAAGAGTCGCATGAGGCAACTACCTGTCCGAAAGAAGAACAAATCTTTGGTGGGCAGGATCCTTCAGAGCTTCGGCAAACAACAGCTTCTCGGCTGCAATCATGCTCGGCTCGCCCCAACCCACCTGAAGCCAAAAAACAATCAATAATAAGCGAAAATCCGCTGCAGCATCATGCCTCTCCACTAAGGACGTCCGACGCCACAACTACACATTTCAAACTGTTACGGACAATAACTATTCGGGGCTGACAATGCACCTGGATGCTATGCGGCAACTGCCGGCCGTAGAAAAACCGAGACCTCGTCGTGGACTCATCGAACACGAACCCCGGCCGCGAATGCACGTACACCGAGAAATGTGCCGCGTCGGCATCCTACAACCAGAAGGAAAATGATTAGAAGAAAAGCGCGTCCTTCATCGCAATTCACATCGAAGACCACGCATTGGACCAAAACAAAACAGACGAAGAGGCGAGCGCAACCTCGAAGAAGGAGTTCCAGAGGAAATCGAGGGGGAGGTTGCGGCGGGCGAGGAAGAGGAAGGCGAGCTTGGGTGGGCCGGGGGGTTCGTCATCGTCGGCGGCGGAGGTGGAGGTGCGGCGGAGTCGGAGGAGGGCGAAGAGGCAGAGGACGACGGAGAGGAGGAGCATGGCCCTCCAGAGGATCCAAAACACGTGGCGACCCCTGATTGGATGTCCCTTCTTCGTCGCCGCAGTACCCAGCAACATCGCGTTTGACCGTAAACGACGTCGTTTCGTTTCCCTTGATCGATCGTACGATGGAGATTGATGAATGACCAAATGATTTAAATTTAATCTCCCCCCACCCCCCCACCCCCCTTCTATGATTTCTGCATACAAAATGACTTAAATAAATAGAAAAATGAACGCAACTATTTAACCGAGATTGAATTTTATTGACTTTCGCCTATATTCCTTTACATTTACAGAAAGCAACCAACACCAACTCTTGTTAATCGAGGCAAATTCCCAAATACAAACTCTCCCTTGCTAAAAGTAAAAGCAAAAAATAACTTGAGCTCGAATTTATGACCGCCGGTTAAAGCTCCGACGAGAAAAATCACGCCGGTTAAAGGATTTGTCCGCGAACAAATAGTAACTAACACCTTATGTTACGTGACGTCACTTTTTCTATTTTTTATTATTATTAGTTCATTACACAACATCAGTTTACAATAGACATATAGAGTATTTCGTCCTTGTTCGCCCGACATTTAGCAGCTGACATCAGGTGGAGTTGGCCGGAGAAAACTCATGTAGTTCACAGATGTAATGAATGATAAGGACAAGAAAAAGGGAAGTGGGGGTGGTCCTCCTTGAAGGACATCGCTTTTTGCCCCCACATGAGATTTTGAGATTGACAGATATTTGAGAAAAAATAATTTCTCCATTGGATATTTCTCATCGTTGTCTGTCTGAAGTTAACGCTTGTGGTATTGGAGAAACACGCAGAAGCAGCCTGACCTCAATGATTGTTCCAAACGCGTAATCCATTCATTCACCACCCCCAGAGTATTGTTGCAGAGCAGCACCATAGAGATCGACGAGCTACCCTTTTCGCTATGGATCTCTGTGCTACTCTTCCATTCCCTCAGATCTGTCATCTAGGCAGTAAGCCGGTCGAAGAAAGAAGTCTTCCCAGTACATTATTGTTCAAGAGTAGGAGCAGTTCCTTCAATAGAATCCAGACTCATTGCCAGAAGATGTATGTCCCCGGTAAGAGATGCCCTTCCCTTCACTTCCCCTGCTCCTTGGACTTCCTCCTCCACTTTTGGGATCTCGACGGCGAGAGTTCATGTGAGCTTTACTTACAGGGTTCGGAGAAGCATCACCCGAGAAAAAGGCCGCATATCAACTCCACAAGTTCTTCACTTACATCGCGGTTAGGATAATATCTGCACAAATTCAGGTTTGTTACCTGAAGCTGATCCAAGCTTATACCTTACCTGTTTTACTTTTTCGAGCTGTAGTCGCAAAGACTTCTGCTGCTATGGAAACTGGATGTTGGGATGGATTTATTGTATGTCATGGGATTCCGGTGCAGAGTTATAACCGGGAGGCATATCAGGACTTGACGGAGTTCTTGAGCAAGAATTCCTTGAACGATGGGGATGAATTCTGTGCAAAACTGATGCGGGAGTCCCCGAGACACAAGAGCTTGGGTTAGTCTCCTGCATACTTTTGTGTTCTCTGCATCAATAAACAGATATTTATCTCACAAATCTGTTTGGTTTTCGCAACCGATGATGTTCTGGCCATGGGGACAGCTCTGCGCATCCTAGAGGTTACTCTCGCCTTGTACCAACTCGTGACACCATCGTGTAATAAAATCATCCTACTGGGCATCATCACACGACTAATGGACTTGCGACTGAATCCAGGTACGATCTGCATATTGCAAGAAGGATTTCGAGTGGGACAACCTAAAGAGAGTTGCATCTAAGGTGAGAGGAGAATTTCCGTCATTCTCATTAGCTCGTTCATGGATCAATTCACGCCTTTCCCTTTCTTCTCCTTGGGCAGTTGATGGATGAATCAAATACAAGACTCATGAGGGAGTATGTCGTCGAAACGACAACCGCAACACCGGTGGAAAGCGAGAAGTGATGAAGACCTCCTGAAGCTTTTTATCATGAGCCTGGACTCAAGCCCTATGTCATGGTTGATTTGAAATCACAGCACTTGGAGTGTAAAAGCCCAGCAGAAACCCAGACAGAAAAGCTAGAATAGCATCCGATATATAGTAAGTTTCTCCATCTATTTCCTTAAGCATGCCATCCCTGTCTACCACCACCTCATTTGTTACATACCATATACCAAAGAAATATGAAAAGTTTTTAGGACAGTGAAACCCAGAATCCAATGCTCATAAGATTGTGACGACCACAAAATGATATCTCCTATCACATATAAAAGACCGGTGAAGCAAATAAATTCCGTATCCGTTTGGATATGAACGTTGGCAGACAAGGGTGAAGGCATGATATCCACCTTCTGGTCTGCAAAGAAGATATTGAGATATGTTCTCTGCAGAAAATATGTCGTAAGTATGCTAAAATTCTATCCCCTGGGTGAGCGTCTATACCTGGGAAGGACCACAGCGACGAAGAAATATAAATTCTTTTAGGGACACGGGATGGAAAATATGCTTTATCAGGGAGTAGGGTGAATGAATCATGCCGCAGCTTTCATCAATGGCGAGCATCACGCCATGTTCCCTGTGTGAAGGATGTCATTGGAAGCATGTATTTTCCCTGTGCTGAAATATGATTGAGCATATTCTTCGATTTTTTCAAGCCTGCAATCGGCAAAGGATGCACATATCCTTAATAAAAGCATCCTGAATTCTACTGGCAAATTTTATGACTAACACAAGGGGAAAATAATAGCCAAAAATAGTATAGCTTCGAGCTTTCTGAACCACAGGTATTAAAGACTATCCAAAAGGCAACCGATATTGACCATAGGTAGAAACAAAAAAAGAAATGAATAAATTACCTAAGTAATTGAAACGTTGAAGGACCAGTACCTGTAGACATAATTCACCATGATTCCCGCACTCTGGCGTAGTCCTTTTTCCGATCGATCAGCCATCCAGTTTATTCTTTCCACCATCTGTCCAAGTGAAGGCATAAGCATCTGGAACTTGTGGACCAGTGGCAGAGATGATAAACTCAAAAAGGCGCAACCATTAACTATCATATGCAGAATAATCATTCATATAACCAGAAAAGAAAAACTTCCATACTAAATCAAAGCAGCGACAATAGGAAACCACGTACCGCCCCATTTTGCAAGTGAAAGTTTGCGACAGAATCCAATGCTTTGCCTCTCTTTTTCTCTTGTATGAGGTATCTGAGGGCATTGAAAGAACTTTAACTTACATTACTAACAACCAAATCTACGCTACACATCAAATCCTCATCTGCTCAGAGCACATAAAAGATTATCTTGCTAAATAATCATCACAGATGAAACTATTGCAAGAGTCGGGACAGGGATAACCTTGCACATAAGCGCATGAGAGGGGCCTTTAATGCGGCAACAACTTCAGGGCAGTTTATCCAATCACCTTCGGTAGTAGCCAGCAAGTTCAACAATATTTCCATCCCACTTTTCAATGCTTTGTCTTCCCTGCAAGGGAAACCAACTTATGCCTGTCTTCCCATTCAAAACACCAGAGATTGTTTAACTGCAAATTTCTTACATTGGAAGTTCCAGAAGAGCTTGCTCCTCTTCTGGATGAAGCAAGTTCTCATAAAATGATGACCCAGCTTGATCAACTACCGGTTGTCCTGAGAAGTCTTCAGCTAGCTTTGACTGTGCAGCCAACTTGGACAAAAGCCATTGAAGGTAGCCAGGTATGGGGCTGAGTGTGGCGAATGTCTGTTAAGTAAAGACAAGCAAACTTAGCATAATATATGAGGAAAGCAACAAGCAAAAGGGGACAAAATCAGGGATAAGTTCAAGATAAGGTGCAAAAATATATTTGTATGACTCAGGTAGGAAAGAACAAGATGAAATGTAACATTTTGACTTCCAATGGATTTGGTGGAGTTAAATTCCGGGAAATTAGAAAGAATAGCAATACAGTTCATTATACCACCAATCCAGGCGAAATTATCCTTTGACCAGACATCGAACCAATGAAACATAACGATAACAGGCAGAGAAATTGCATCACTGGACATACTTTTGGTACAGCCACAGTGGATAAACCTATCAACTCTACTTCAGTTAATCAGGTCAAAGATGGCCAATATAGGTCTTGCAACTGGGATTTCTCTACAGGATAGATCTATACCAACTGAGAAAAAAACAAAATAATCATATTTTGAGGATACCAATATGACCAACGCGGCAAAAGGAACAGCTCCATCCAATGTTCTCAGGAAATAATGATTTACCGAAATATTAGGCATTTCTCTTTTCACCAATGTAATGACACGTTTTATGAGAAACTTTCCCAAATTGATTCCTGCCAATCCAGGCTGCATAAATTCAAGAAGCAGTAAAATTAGCATGAGGGACTATGTTTCTGCAATTGAAATTAAGAAGAATGTAATGGAAGAATATTTAGGCATCATTTATGTTCAAGTCATGATCATCTTAATAGCTAAACTCCACATGATAACGTAAATTGTTACAACCACCGTAAGAAACTACAGAGGTAAAACAAACTTATTCAAATCCCATGTGAAACTTGACCTCAATTAAACACCTTCTAATTTTTTGATAAGTACCAAAGGGTCCCACACTTGCAAGGCCGTCCTTAAAGTTGAACTACCTAGTTCATCTGACATGAATTTGTACCTGAGTTGACGATATAGAGTAGAACAATGCACATCCTGCTTCTGCTTCATGTATTGGTGGATCTAACCACAAGACCTCCTGTCATTCCACAAAGATTTGAAGATACCATGAAATGCCAACAAGCACATGGAAGCAGCAGATAATGAAGTCAACCAAACCTGTATGGAATGTGCCACACTTTTCAGAAGAGCAACTTCGATGAAAATGAGAGGCTCGCCTGAAGGAAAGAGAAAGTAGCTCCAGTAAATTTCTCATGCATGGTAAAACATTAGAATTTTGATTTCTCTAAGGATAAGTTGAAGGTGGTGTATATCACAACATACAAAAGACATGCTAACATTCAATACTTTCTTTTAGCAATTGGCTGTATTGAAAAAGTTGAGATTCAATGTCTATGAAACTCTCTTCTCCCTATCAGAGGAAAGTGGAGAAAAACACCAACGTTTATAAACATCATCCTAAATGGTGTCAGAGAAAGAGAATAAGTGAAAAGTATTGAAAATGTTTCAGTGTCCAAGTATATTAAAGAATAGTCACATTGGCTTCAAAGGCGCAAATTGCTGACCAGGAATTGCAGGGTGCATATATCCAAAACAGCGACGACCAACGCCAAGTCGTCTTTTTAGATCCAGAAGGTTGCTGATGGGATGTACTGCCTATATTGAGAAGTAGTTTAAGGAGGATCAGACAAGCATACATAGATTATAGAAGGAGATGAGGCCACCGAGAAAAAACAAACCTCATAAGCCACAATCTTTTCTAGCAATGAAGCAGGATCATTCCACGTGATTTGATGAAGCTCGAGGTTAGCAGGAGACAGCCACGTGCTGAGTTTTTCCCTCAAGTAGGAATCCAATGCTCGGAGAGCTGCAATATTCTCCTCTCTGTTATCATAAAACAACAAAACTGGAATCAGAAATAGACTTCAAGATTCTACCCAAGTTGGCAATCGTTCTGTCATCAGAACAGAATACCATTTACAGACTAACGCGGTTAGCCATGATATTAACCCTTCCTTAGGTCATGTATTATGTGGTAACCCAAAGATATGGTATGGGTCGGCACCACCTTTCATGTAAGCTGAGGGAAGAGAAAAAAAACAAGAGACGTGATGGAGCATCATCTTACGTGAGAATCGAGAGAATGTCAGCTCTGAGCACGGACAAGAACTTCAACCCCCCTGGATGCGTGTTCAATCTTTCAAAAAGGACTTCGTACATTGGCTTCAGCGCATGCCTCAAGTTCCTCTCAATACGGTAGAAGGCAGAAAGCGATCCATCCTCTCCGACGACATCCTTTTCAGATGTATCCCCTGAACCAAACCCCAAAATTATCACTAAACCAAAGCCTATAAACTTATTGACAGTACAAAAGCGATAAATAACCTTCAGGGATCTCAAGACTGAGGTACTGTTTCATCAGTTCTTTCACTTGGGCTCGATTAAGATCGTACTCTCTGGAGAGTGCCACCAACAGTTTACGTCTGAACTCCATTGAAAGACCAGAATAACCCTGCAAATCACCTTTCAATCCCGTCATCCCCAAAAAACACACATCAAGCTGTTGGGCAAAGCAAGTAATAAACAGCCATCAACCCGACCTCCGAGAAATCGCCAAGCACGAAATCAAGTACTTCGGTCTTGTTCATTGATATAGCCGAGTGCATCGAATCCTTCATGGACTCATATAGCCTATAGGAAAACACCATCCCCAATCAGAATCCCAACTCAACACAGATCCTCACAATCATATCACCAAATAAAACAAAACCTTTGGGTCTGACGAGGCGAAACGCCAGGCTTGTCACTCCCATCTTGACCACCATCTCGATTCCCATGAGGCAACTGGTTAATCTTATCCTGGGACACAGCCAAGGCACAAACATTGACAAATCAGCGTCATGGGCAAACCAGGAATTCAATCAAAATTCAAAAAATTTTCTCCTCCGACCCAAGAAAGAAGATAAAAAACAGGGAGACACGTACGGCGGCGAAGGACGGGGTGATGGGGAGCTTGTCGGAGCCGCCGGGTCTCATCATCCTCGTTCTCAGAAGGATGGCCAACCCTTTCCTGTTCATAACTCACTACAATCTACTCGGACAAAACCTTCTGGCCTTTGCCCTGTCATTTTCTTCTTGCCGGGGACTCCGTTCGTCCCAGCGCAACTAATTATCTTTTGTAAGCAGCAGTTAATGACCTTATTCTTACAACCCTTGTCCTGTTCTTCTCCCAAGTTATCTTTAACAATCATGTCCATTGACTTGCAAAGTCGCTCAAAATTTTAGCCCCTTTTAAATTTTAAAGGTATTGCGAAATTTAGAACATACGACGTAAGAAAAGATAAAGAGGCAGCAGGGCAGTGCCCGACCCCTCAACCGCACTATCTCCACTCCCACTTTTGCCATGGGGGAAGCAGAGAATCCATCCACCAACAACGCCCCCGGCTTCAACAGTGGCGCCCTCGGCAGCAGCTCCTCCTCGATGACAAGGAGGAACCACACCCTGGATGCATTGCGGGATGCAAGGGCGAGGATTGAGGCAGCAGAGGTGGAGATGGCCAAGGAGGGAGAGGCGGTGAGGGCGGAAGCAGACAGGCGGCGGGCTGCCGTGGAGTCTGAGATGGCTCGCCTTGCTGATGATGCACTTCAGAGGATCACCGGGAGGAAAACGAAGAGAGCGGGAGAGGCGGCCCAGGAGAAGGTCTCTCCACTGAGGTAAAATTATACATACACTACTTATAAATATAGTGTTCCTAAACAGTGAGATAGTTAACAAAGTGAAAATTGCAGGGAAGGAGTTTTGTTGCTGGGCTTACTACAGTGCAACCTGTCCCTATAAACCTCGGAATGTAGAGCAATCTCTGACGGTGCCCGCTCACCTGTAAGCATTAACGGCCGGTTAAACTGGCAAGATCGACTTTAACAGCTAAATTCAACTCAACAACATTGGATTCACCTGATGAAACGTTGACCTTGAATGATATGTCGCTGAGCAGGTTTTCCATTAGCCCAAATCTAATCGAAGTTTCTGCTTCCCGGGCTTCGGTTCCCTACTCTTCTCGTCTGCTATGGTGAGGAGGACGTTCCGTCGATTAATAGCACTTTCGATGTACTCTTTTAGCGGTGGAAGGCTGACTTGTTCCTCGTTGTTCTCTTCGCCACGAATAATCTTAAATCAAAACAAAGGACACAAACTTCACTTCCCCCAATTACAATGGAAAAAGAAAAATCAAGGTAGTTTGGCTAGATAGAACATCCAAAATGGAAGTAATATAAATTACCTTTGATGCCCAAGATCTCTCTGCGTGTTGGCACACATCCCTTATATCTCGTCCAGACATCCTATGCAGGCCGAAAGAAGAAATCAACTCAACCAACACACAACCTGGTTCAAACAAACCAGGCGATGGCGGATAACTCGCAGAATCATTATAGTATCAACAAAAATGGATTTGGTTCTTAAGCACATCAATTAAGACAAATTCCAGCCATGAAAGGGCAATATTGGATGGAAAGGATCATTGAGGTATGCTTCTGGTAGGTAGACGGTTTTTTCATTTATTGTTCCTACGAATCTGTTGAATTAGTTACATGAATCTGTCCGGCCAAGCACAAGGGATTCAAGAAACTCACTCTTCTGTGACCCTAGCAAATTCAGCCAATTCCTGCTCCTTCAGATGCTTGGCATACTGCGCGGCTATGTCCTGGCGGTTTTGCAGATCAGGGATGCCGAAGGTGATCATCGAATCAAATCGACTGAACAGACGATAATTGGACATTAGGAAAGAAAAATAATTCGACTGACCAAGCATTTCATATTTCACAATATTCATTTTGGGATACCTGATCAACGCAGGGTCAAGATCTTGCTTCCTATTTGTCGCAGCAATTACGACCACTTTCTTATCTTGTTCAAACCCATCAATCTGAATAAAATATGCGCGCAGTATACTTAGGGTCATGAAACACTTGATTTTACCAAAGATAAAAGCTGCTATATAATATTGATACACCACGAAAAAGAAGGAAATTGCGCCAAAATGAACAAATGAAGATAAAAATACTTAACCTGTCGCAATAACACTGACAACACTCTCCTGGTGGCTTCATGGATTTCGTTATCTCGTGCGACAGCGAAGGAATCAACCTTCAAATCAATACATTCAAAAGGAAATTTTAAATACAACTTCAAGATTCAAGAAGAGTTGTTTCTATTAGAAACAACTCCAAGTAACAGAATAATGCTAATGGAAGCTACAAAGAACCTCATCCACACCTAATACAAACCTCATCTAGAAATATGATGCCACCATTTGGGAGCTCATTGGCCAGGGAAAAGACTTGTCCTAATAAGCGTTCACTCTCCCCATAGTACTTTGACATTACAATCTCCAACGGTACATAGAGCAATGGAACACCCTGGCAGGAAGACCATCATTAATTGTGTGGGTACTCTTAACTTTTCTTCGAAAAAAAGATCTCTCAAATTAAATACACTGTTTTTTTTTTGGATAAGTGGTGCACTAAATTAAACAACAGGAACTTTTTGTTGGTCCAATTCCCAAGGACGATTTGGCTACCAGTAAAACTTAATTCTGAAGATGATTTCACATGACAGACCCGAGCGAATCCATGCTCTATACAAATATTAATTTCACTATATTGATCCATACATTGATAATACTATGCCTACAATGAAAGCAGAACCCCTATTGTTTGACTGTCTAGGAATTAACGCATATGAGAAGCAGTGAGGAACTCACAGCCTGTGTAGCAATGACACGGGCACATGATGTCTTCCCTGTACCTGCAGATGAAAAACTAACATGATTACTTAGAAAATCATTGTTTCACATGCTAAGAAAAAGGCATCTCTCACGTGTTAAAGTAGCTAACATTGCATGACAACCTTTCCAGAAACAGAATGTGGTATCTCAGTCAACTCAAATAATCATAAGGGCAAAAACCCTTACTGCTTAAGTAAAACTATAACCTGGAGGTCCTTCAAAAAGAACAGCTCGGGGTCTGTTTGACTCAAACTTCTGCCGAGTTCCACGAGCAATGTCATCATAAATGTCTGGGCTTTTCAGAGCCAAAAGTACTGTGTCTTCTATCTCCCTAAGCATGAAATATAGCCATAAGCAATTTAAACATTTGAACAAACCCAAACTAAATATGGATAGAAAAAAAAGGGAGTCCAAACCGTTTCTGCTTATCATATCCAGCAATGTTGTCCCAGGATATTGGCATATTTCTTGAAGACATCTGAGGTTGATCAAGTCCATAAATTTTAACTCCCATTGACTCAAGACTGGCAATAGTTTTATCAGAATATGCCTTCCGAGCATCACTTCCCCTTGGGGTCCCTTTGAAACTGTCATGTTCCCGGCCCAAATTTCCACCAGCTACCTGTAGAATTGATACAAAAGCTTCCAGCTCCTCCGCGCTCAAGCTTCCAGACTTCAGGAACTCGATTTCCTATCATTATTCAATTAAGACAGATTCTAGAACACAACCATGGCTATAAAAATACTGACTTTGCCACAGTGACAGGTGAGTTACCGCCTTGTCCTTGCTGATGAGGGAACGGAATATGAAAATACACAGATCCCCATCAGCCTTACTGATGCTTGAATTACTGTCACCTTCTTTGGCATTTTTTGACCTCTCTACAGGATTGAGGGTCAACTGCCAAGCAACCGTACTGCGCATCAAGAAAAGGAAGGAAACATAGACGGAAGATGCAGTTGGTGGTCTAGGGAAGAAAACAAAGTACAGGTAACAGTCAATATTAATTCACGTCAAGTTCTTGATCCACCCAACCAGCAGGGACGATCTCTATTGATAATGCAATAATATCGAGAAACCACACTGGGAGGAAAAGAGACAATGGCACTTCAGTTGCGCATGTTAGGAGGGGGCAAAACTGGGTGGCGGACAAGCTGGCCAAAAGTGTGCGACACCAAGAGGAATTTTATATCAACTTTTGCTACCCTCCAGAGTATGTACTAGACCTACTGCATGGGGATTTCCCATGCACCTGAACTTTGATGGTGAAGTGAACTTGGAATGGTGTAGCGAACTTTTAATCTCATCTATCATTCTCCATTTCTACCAAGAAAAAGCAGGAGAAATAACCTTTCCCAACCACGTAATAACATATCTGAACCACCACTGGGCTCTTCTGCCTTCAATCCAAGCTTTGAAACTAGGATCGTAATCAACTGGGAAACTTCACAAGCAGGAGGGACCTGGAACTTTAAGCTAACCTGAGCAAAACAATTAACGGTGGCGAAAAGAAAAAGAAAAGAATCAATTACAATCACGATGTGCATTGCAAACTCATTCCATAAAGACAGCATTGGATGGAATAAAATCAATCAAAGCTAGAACAAGACAGAAACAAAAAAATGACCCTCTGGCCTTTCACAGCCACAGAAAATCTGGGAATGAACCCATGAGGTTGTCCTTTACTCCTCATCATATTTGTGACACGAGCTCGCTCATCCTTGGCTATTTGCTCCAAGTCCCTGCCTTCCGAAGGTGATGGAACAGGACCTTCTGCACCCTTCAGAAAGTTAATTCAGTCAGACAGCTTTTTTTTCTCCGAAAGTAAAAGCTCCATTAACTAAACTACAACCCATTCACAACACCACTTCTAATCCTTTAATGTCCACAATTACAGTCACCAAGACAGTAAGCCGAACAGTTTCCCCAGTGATCGTTACAGATAGATACAATCAATATAATAAAAAACCTCAATGGACTCCGCGTAAACCATCTGCAGAGATCCGGCTCCAAAGATACCAGCCAACGCAGCCGGAAGAAGGCAATACGTCGAACCGCCTTGGTTCGACGCGTCCCGCAACACGATCCTCTCCAACTCCCCTGAAATCAACAACAACAAAACAAAAACAGGTGCACATGATCACTACCGCAAGTTGGAATGAGAATTCAAAAGCCCCTGGGGGATCTCCACGACAGTAGAAAGACAACATCCGTTCATCGACAGGTTAACGCCAACTTCGACGACGCGATAACGCAGCTGGTTTTCCAGCGAAGAGGAAAAAGGCGCACTTACTCTGAGCGAGAAGGCGATCGTACGGAGTAGGAGGCGGTAGGGTTTGGTAGGAACGGGAGAGCATCGCCCTCGCTCGCCACGATCGTACAGCCCGAGTAAGCCTGCAGGGAAGCGCCGACATTGGAGGGCAGCGGACTCGGTCGCCTGACTCCGTGAGTTCCCCGCAAACGAGTTTGATAACCGTCGGGGGGTGCTTTAGGAAGGAGAGACAGAGGGACGTTTGCTTGCTTGCTACTCCAAGCCCATCCGGGTTCGGGCCTGGTTATTAAATTCTAGAAGATTTTAGGACCGTCACAAAATTTCAGTATATATTTTTTTAGTTATTACATTTAAGTTTTAAATTTTAAATAATTAAAATAGAAATCTTAAACTTTTACTTTCGGGGATCAAATCTCGTTGTAATCTGCTGGTAAAATGAGTCGAGACGGATATTCAAGTTCGAATTCGAGCTACTCGACTAATAAATAATTCGAGTCACGTATGGACTCGATAAGCTAGCTAGGTTTATCACGAGCATATTTCACTTTTATTCGAACAATTTAGCTTTAGATGAAAAAGGAACGAGCCCCCAACTACTCGTTCGAGTAGTGAAAAAACCCGACTCAATTACAGTTGAAATCGATCCATTCGAAGATGGCATTTCGACAAAAATGTTATTTCTGAGATTGTCTCGTCTGAAAATATATTTTTCAACGAAATGGGAATACTACATTGAATCATTTTCGGGCAAAACCACCGTTAAGCCCGAACCAACTTACCCACGGCATCTTATTACACATCAATGTCTGTGTCGAATAATAAAGCATTGACATGGATTACCAGAAATTTATCTAGCATCGTCTCATAACTAACCGCAGTTTCAAAACTTATAACCTAGTGAGAAAGCCAGCAGACAAAGCCACAGGCAAATAGTCTTTTTCCATGGCAAATTAGGGAGATGGTGCACCGGTGCCCTTCTTCGGGCGGGGGTTTCTTTATCCGAAAATGCCGAGCCTCAAGTAATTCAATCAAGAGAAGTGGATACGGGTCATCCCGGCGAAGCCGTTATGCTCATTGGGGTGGTCTAGGCGAGGGCACCGAGCTCCAACAGAAGCGTGTGGTTGACTGCGTCGGATGCAGGGCCGACAAACTGAATGGGGCCTGCAAAGGCAACGTGAAATGTAGAACAATGGTTAGCGAAGGTGGACGATGGGCAAAGACCCAGGAAAGCACCAATCAATTAAAGGTCACAGTACCAGGGCTGATATAGCAGTTCTTGGCGGCCCATTCTTCCCGTAACGACGCAAATTTCTTGAACGGTGCACCTGGACGTAAGTCGGCATGATTAGTACAGAACAAAGCAAAGATCCTACCGAGCTATTGATTTGGATGATAGAGAGAACACCAAGTAGAAACCTCTTACCGTCAAGCTCCACCATAGCCTTCTTAATCACGGGCTTGTACTTACCTGACATTAGCCAACATTTTATGAGTAAAAGATGCTCACCTGTTCTTCTTCAGTGAATATGCTTGGCACACAACTTTGTCGATGAGGACTCATCCATGACGTAAAGTTTCATTTAGCCTAGACACTTCTTATACATCCGTCACCACTAATCCGATTGAAATATGAATTGAAGTGTGCTGTTTAAGACTCAGACCGGCGAAACTCAATCGCACGATGCAATGTCATAAACTTCATGTCCTTCACAGTTACAGCCATCCGAGATCCCACATGACATAATAAGTAATTTCACAAAGCTGTCTTACCGTGCCTCCTCTCCACATCCATCAACGAAGTCAACGCAGTGCCACCAACAGTCCATTCTGAAACAGGAGCAGCCAGATTCCCAACCTGATTGATTATTAATACATGGAACAAAACATGGATGACTACATCAGATACTTCAGTTGCAAGAAGGAGAATTCAAAATAATTTACTCAAAAGGAGAGAACAATTGTTCTCACCGAAGATATCAATCCAGTTTTCCCACTCTGAAGAAGAGCCCCTGCCGTGTAACCCAAAGCATAGCAGTAAGTGGAGTCGAAGTTTGTTGGTAGACCACACCTTCCTTCGTACCTGAGAAAATCAGAAGCAATGAGAATCCGTATCCATGAAGCCTACAAGTCAACTACATATAAACTATCAACTTTCAAATTACTCGGCAAAATTGACGAGTTAAAAGGATATCAGACAGGCGGGGAACTACCCAAAGAAGTGGGACTGCCCTTTGAAGTTTCCTTTGTAAGTGCCTTCCTGCTTCCTCTTCTCAAGCTCTATCTCAACCATTTGAATGAGCATTTTCTCTGTCTCTATCTTAGCCACCTAGAAAAAGGTGCGACGAACAATAGTAAGAAACCATGCATAAAATATACTCTAAGCAGCAATGCCACCAAGAAACTAAAATTCCGTACTTGCACATTTCCATGGGGATCCCTTTCGAGCATCAATTGTTCTTGGATCGCCTGAGGTAAAAACTCGAAAAGCTCCAAGGACTGGGGTGCAAGCTTCTTTTTCCAAAGGCCCTCCTCATCGACAACCTCGTGCGCAAGAATTTCATTTAATTCTGCAATCAGTTGCTGCACCTGCACAGACCACAAATTAATGAAAGGTGAAATTCAAATGAGACGAATATCTCCTGGAGTCACTTAGCTTGTTAACACAATAAAAGGCTTACAAGATTACCTCCGGTATAAAATCGATAAGACCTTCAGGGATCAGAATGACACCATAATTATAACCAGACACAGCACGTTTGCAGATAACATCTACAATATAGTCGGTCACATTTTTCAGGGTTGATTTCTTGGCAGCAACCTAAAAAACATACAACTCCATGTCAGAAAATAATTGTGGCCAGGAAGTACCCAAAGAAATTTCAATTCATATGGGTGCAGTATATGGATTTATAAACTCCATGGATACAGCATACATAGAACCAGGAGTGTTATAAAAAGGAAATCAACAGAGTAGAATCGTATAAATTTCATCTAAATGAAATGAAAAGAAAACAAGACTACCTCTTCTCCAATAATGGTAATATTTGGATGGGTTTGTAATGCACATTCCAAAGTAATGTGAGAAGCTGCGCGTCCCATTAACCGTACAACTGCAAAGTCAAGGAGAATGGACTACGAATAAGAGAGTTTTATCAGTTGCATCAAGACCAGTCAAATTAAAGCCCCAGTGCATGTGTAATGCTTGATGCAAAATCTGCAGTCAATAATGCATAACAAACAAACAAGAAAAAATCTGCAGTTGACAATTAAAGAAATTATACATCAAAGAAAAGATTAAGGGCATACAATGGTAATACTTTCCTGTAGACCAAGCATCAACCATGACATTTCCAATCATCTCAGAGTATTTATTATACATGAAAGAAAAGATTAAGGGCGTACAGTGGTAATACTTTCCCGTTGACCGGGCATCAACCATGACATTTCCAATCATCTCAGAGTATATCTGCAAGACAGGAACATAAAAATCTTGAATGACAACAACGACAGAGTATTCTGCGGAGACTTGAATAACATTATCCTGAAGAGCTATTTTGTAACTTACCATCACTCGATTAGTAATCTTAAACTATGGTCTATGACCCTTCCATTTGTATCTTGTATGAATATCTCCTTTACGGAGGTCACAGAATAGACAACAGTGAAGCATTCAACATACAAATCTAAGAACAGATTACCTTGCAAGCTGTATCAAACCCAAAACTCACAGGAACCTCTTTGCATTTGAGATCTCCATCAATAGTTTTGGGGCATCCAATTACCCGTGTTTTCAGGTTTTTGCTCCTACAAGTAACGTATGAGGCATAAGACCTAAACTCCTACTAGCGGATGTATTTAAATCTATCAGGAATATATGAATATTAAAAGTCAATAAAAGCACCTGAAATTCTCGGCGAGAAGACATGCATTGGTGTTTGAGTCATCACCACCAATGACGACAAGACCATCCAGATCAAGCTTCACAGCTGTTTCTTCAGCTTGTTTAAACTGAAATCAAATAGTATATTCTAAGACCTCCGTCCAAATCCTTTAACACACTGGTGATCTAAAACACATTTGAGGCCTTACCTGTTCTGGAGTTTCTATCTTGTCTCTCCCACTGCAAATCATGTCAAAGCCACCCTAATTGATACGTAAAAGGGACTGGTCAATTAGGTTGACATTAAAAGGAAAAGATCAAAACTACCAATTTCCATCAGAATATAAATATTACATATTAGTAACTTTTGGATCAAGTTCAAAGGAGTCAACAAGCCACGGGAGGCATGTAGAACATGATCAAATGATCTAAGAGTGCCTCCGTGAAAAAACATTGGTGGCCAATATACATGCAAAGTGTCGAAAAATAATTTTACCTGATTCCTGTAAGGGTACACATAGTCAGAGGTTAGTTCCACATACTTGCATTTCATGATCCCAGCAGGACCTCCCCTAAACCCATACAGCGTGCTTCCCTTCACACGCTCCTGCAAGTAGTCTATCACAACATATTCGCCCATGAGTCGTCAAGCCAAACTTTTAGCTGCAATTATTATCAAGCATGCGAATCAAGACCCTCACCATAGATACCACAGATCACATTGTGTCCTCCAGGAGCCTGTCCACCAGACAAAACCACGCCAATCTTCAATGTCCCACCTGATCCAATCGCACTGGCGCTGCTAGGAACCAGCATTGCGGAAGGCTGTCCGAACAAACACGGGAAAAGCTTCGCGATATCCCCTGAGCAAAAAGACCATGCACTTCCAAACCCTCAGCAGAAAGATCAGAACGACAACACTACTCATTACACCCCGCCGCAATCAATCACGATTAAGCAATCCGGAGAGCTAAAACTCAACCGATCCGCTTGACAAGCAAAGGAAGGGGATCGCACCGGGATTTCCAGCGGAAGAACTCGCAGGACCGTCGACGATCTGGAACGATCCTTTAAGGACGGAAGGGAGGGGTAGTTCATGAGCGATGCGGCTGGTCTGGACCTCGCTGTAGACGGAGGCGAATCGGCCGGTGTTGGTCGGGGCAGGGACCGACGCTCCACCGGCGGCGGCGGCGAGATCGCCGTTGACGACGAAGCTAGGGGCCATGAAGGGATTCCGGAAGCTTTGTTGACCTAACACTGAGAGGAATCCCCAGCTACCACGACTCTACTTCGGTCAAAGGACACGATGACGTCGTGACTGTCGATTGTACTGCGCAGATCCACGGAGCGTTGATATTTTTTAAGCCTATGCATATTATTAACATGTAGTGATTGGTGGCTGTGGCCGGCCTCCCCGCCCGGGGCAAACAGTCGGTCCCTGGCCACGGCGAGGGGTAGTTTTGGAATTTCCACGTAAAAGCGGCAGAAATGGTGGCCGCAAGTCATTCCGTGAAGGACGATATCCAGTAAATATCAATCGGCAAACACGGCATTACTCTACATACGAGCCATTTATGAGTTTCAAATCTCGGACGTTTCTAATAGTGTTCGCGGGGGAGGGGTAGTTTTGGAATTTACACACGAAATGCCTTTCCAACGGCCGAAACACAGCCACAAGTTATTCCGCGACGATGGAGCATTACTCTTAATACGAGTCATTCCCGGGTTACTAAATCTTGTAGTTTTCTAATCTCGTCGCGGAAATGATCAGAGAATGTCGTCGAGACGTTGAAAGAATGGGTTAGATGGTGGCCGGAATGGGCGAAGGATGTATGGTTACATCAGTAAGGTTGGTAAGTTTGAGTTTTCTCCAGTCATTGTGGGGATGAGCGGCAGTTGTTGGTTCCACCTAACCTTCAGGGATGATGGACGGATCAAAGCATATTAGGTAGGGATGGAATATTCTTTGCTTAGCAAGACCCCGATATTTTGATCCCCGATGCGAGTCGAGTCGTTCGAATCGAGTGATGTGTATACATCCAAATGGCGTACTTTCGTCGGCATACTTGGTGTCTGTGATCAACATTTGACAGTTAAGTGGATTAGCAGAGGTGATATTTGCCGCGGACGCCACGTGCTCAATGACACGAGGTGGTCCGCATAATCGGGCTCGCTATGTGCGGCACTTTGGTGCGACAACGGCTCTTATTTATCAATCATCCCTGATCATTATTGGAACCAAACACGCATGCCATCTTCTGCATAAAAAAGTGGCATCCGTCCAAATTTAATTTAACTGGTTTTAGGCAATAAACTAACTATGGTCCTAATCCAGCCAACCACCTAATCCACATGTAAATGAACTTAAGAAATGTTCTCAGGCATGTCCCATTTTAGTTTTTATACTCAAAATCATGCTTCTAGATTGAAGACGCGATGATTTGGTGTATGACCCCACCATGTAACCTTGTTCTATATTATGCAGAACAAGCATTATCCTCCCTGGGGTCGAATCTCGGGAGAACTGAAGATGCTCAGGAGCATCACCGAGAAGCGGAGGAAGATTCCCAAGGGAGGAGGAGGAGGTTACCTTCGCTGCAACTGTAGGCCGATGATGAGGAGGAGAGCAGTAGTAGTTGGTCCGGGCATCACGGGACGATCTCACTTCCTCGTGCATGACACGGTCATCGAAGATCGCAGAGAGAAGGACGACGGGAATGGAGGGTGGCAACCAAAGTCAGATTCGTCGTGTCCGGTGGTCGTTGAAGTGGAATCAGATAATCCCGGGAAGGATGATTCCATAGTTTCCATGGCCGAGCTGATAACGTACAACGCGATCAAGCAGCCAAAGGACCTCCGTCGCCTCTTGAAGGTTCTACCTTTCCGTGAATTCCAAACCGGTCACAGACGTTGTCCTTCAGGTGTTCTAGAAGGTCTGCGCCTGCATGTTTCCAGGTTAGATCGTACCAATGGCGATAAAATTCTGAACTTTCGTGCTTGTAAGCATGGTGCCTCCTGCACTGGGTGGGTCATAGCGCCTTCTGAACGCAGTGGGCTTCCTTAACTCTAGTTTGCAGACATCGGCACCGTCCGAACAAGAACAAAAAACACGTTTACAATAGCTCGTCTCAATCTTGAACACGGAAAAAGGCTTAACCAAAAATTGAATCCACAACGGTGCATTGAATCTGATTGGGGAAATCTTGTTGGGGCTGCAGCACTTAGGCCCATAACAACGGGAGCCATGTGAGGCCCAAAGTTCTCTGCTGTTTTCTATTTATTTATTTTCATTTTTTTTATGTGGTGGTCTTAATTGCATCCAGATCTTTTTCTTCCGGGGAGGGTGTCGGTGCAATCAATCAAATCAAAAGCTATATATATTACATGGCTGAGTCTCTCTTAAATGTAGAGCTAAAACCTAATCATATTTCCAAAAAAATTCGACTAATTAATAATTTGTTATTGGTATAATTAATTACTTTTGCTTTTCTCCAATTGTTTTTTTGGGGGGGCGGGGGGAATCGAAGCTGGTCACGGCATTCAGCGTGTGTGGCAACCGTACAAAGCAGTTCCTTCCTCAAAAACACTTCCAATTTTCGGGGATATATTCGGACAACTCTAAACTGAACCCCAAACCTCTGAACTTGTCGGGAACACCCAAACCCAACAAAAGAAAAAGAAAAAGAAAAAGAAAAATTTTCTTCCAATCGCCATGTCTGCAATTGCCCGGCTCAACTTCTTCCCCGTGTCTTCCCTCCCCACCACCCGACATGACCCCGCCCCGTCCCTCGCGATCGCCCCCTCGAAATCGGCGGCTCAGAGCTCCCTCCTTTTGGCCCCTAGGAAGGGTTTCGATCGCAGGCTGGGGTTCGTCGTACGGGTGGCGGCGGTCGAGGACGAGTGGGGTCCCGAGAAGGAAGATTCCCCTGCGGTGGCCGTGAAGGAAGAAGAGGGTTTAGAGGAGGTTGTGAGCTTGAAGAAGGCCCTGGTGGATTCTTTCTATGGTACGGATAGAGGGCTGAGGGCGTCCAGCGAGACGAGGGCGGAGATCGTGGAGCTGATTACGCAGCTCGAAGGAAAGAACCCGAATCCCGCTCCGACCGAGGCCCTTAGCCTGCTCAACGGGAAGTGGATCCTCGCGTGAGTTCGACCCCCCCGCCTTCCCCTGTTCTTGTCTGTTAGTAGCAAAAATTTCAATGATTTCATGAAATCGATGTCTGGCTAAGAATCTGGCGGCTTGTTTCTGGGAATCATGGCCTTAGGAACGACGTTTGTTGTTGTCCCTGTGTATCTGTTGGTTTCAATTGGATCATCGGAATGTAGTGAATTGGAGGATTCGATCGTGTGCCCGCCTGATGATGATTATGATGCTTGAATGTTTATTTGTTTCAGCTACACATCTTTTGCCGCCTTGTTTCCTCTGTTGTCGAGGGGAACCCTTCCCTTAGTGAAGGTAGAGGAGATTTCGCAGACTATCGATTCGGAGAACTTCACTGTCCAGAACTGTGTGCAGTTCTCTGGCCCGCTCGCCACTACTTCTTTCAGCACAAATGCGAAATTCGAAGTTCGAAGCCCCAAGCGGGTTCAGGTTTGTAATTCGGTGATCCTGCATCGTTTTTACATTCGATGGATTGTCGTGTACCCACAAAGATCTTGGCTTTATGTTTGGTTAATTTGTTGAGTTCAGATCAAGTTTGAAGAAGGTGTAATTGGGACTCCCCAGCTGACAGACTCGATCGTCGTGCCGGAGAACGTGGAGTTTTTCGGACAACGTATCGACCTCACCCCTTTCAAGGGCATAATAACCTCAGTTCAAGACACCGCCTCCTCAGTCGTCCGGACCATCTCCAACCAGCCGCCCCTCAAATTCTCCCTCTCCAACAGCAACGCCGAGTCCTGGCTGTTGACTACATACCTCGATGAAGATCTCCGCATTTCGAGGGGAGATGCGGGCAGCGTGTTCGTTCTGATCAAGGAAGGCAGCTCACTGTTGTCCCCGTGAATCGCAATAGAAGATATACCCTATCGTCCTACGTAGACTTATTACTGTAAATGTTGTTGCTCACTCAAACTGGCGCCTAGTGGCTTATGTCTTGCTTGTACTAGAATAAGGGATGAACCTGTGTTTGCCGATTGACGAGGATTCTAGTTTCTGTAAGTAGGCCGTGGTCATACACTTGATTCGATCGTCTAGCAACATCAATTGTCTTTGGTATTATAAAAATAAAAAAATAAATTCACGAGGATGAGTATTTACTGGTACCATACTTACAACAGAGTTCCTCGAATCCCACGTCAACGTGTCGACGGACCTTCTGAATCGCATTCACAGTGACGACGACGACGGCGGCGACCACTCCGCATATCGAACACATGCCACTTGAGTCGGCCTATTGGATGGATGTATGCCGTCGAACTAAACAGAACCAAACATGGATCGGAACGTCCAAAGAGCGCGTGATCCAAGTTTAAACCCATGGAGTGCTTGTCAGAAACGCAAAGCTGCCACCTCCCTTCCATTATGAGCAAACAGGTCGGGGCCTGCATGGGCCGACGGCCCAATATAAATGGGCCTGCCTTATTATCATTTAATTAAAAGAGTAAGTAGTAGTACTTCATAAGCGACGTCGTTTAGAAGTAAAGCCCACGTGGAAGATACATGGATTAAATCCCTTTTCTTTTTTTAAATATCAATAACATGCCATTTTATATTTACATCGAACTACGAGAGAGGTCGGGAGCAAATCATATAATTTGAATTCGACTTCTTTTGACTTCCTACTTCGCCGAGTAGTTCTACTCGTTCGCAACCCCCCCCCCCCCCGTAAAACAAACAATTTGCTTATTTTTGTCTTTTTTACCGGAGGCCGGCCGACGTATTCCTTTTTCTTTTTCCTCCGGCCGTCTGTCTAATATTGTCCCGTATCGCTTTCCTTTGATAGGTGTTATTAGCTTATTATTTGCGGTTCGTCGTCTCGTGGCAACAAGGCAAACATAAGTCGTCCAATATATACACAAACTCATCTCAATATAAACGATTTCGTATTAGACATTAACGTGTTATTTGGATTATAGTACGAACCTTTTCCCATCTCATCTGAGCCGGCTTTTGTCCTTTTTTTTATACATATATATATTATGTTGCTTGGTCAACTCTTTTCACTCCAAATAATTCACTCCCCTCCTCCTCCTTCTTCTTCTTCTCCATCTTCAAGACTCGTGCACGAACTTCCATTTAATATAATCACCTGCACTGCCACGGCGACTTTTCCCTTTTTAAGCCAGTGTCACTCACGGCCGGACGGACGGCATCGTGACGATAACAGTTTGATCCGTCCGCCCTCGTGACGATACCGGTAGGCGCGTCACCATTTTCTTTCCGGTATTTGTGATTCTAGCGGTGTCGTGAACATTGGTCGTATTATATTGTGTTGTTTACTTTTGCATTGGTTTTGAGTTATGTACGTGAGTCGAATCATCCAATCGTTATCGTTTCACAGGAATTAGGCAAGGTATATCGTTGATCCGGGGGGGGGGGGGGGGAGAATTATGGATGGTCCAGATCTGCGGAGGAAGAAGAGCTTGAGGGAGCGGCTGGGTTTGGTAGGTGGGTGCTGCGGTGGTGGGTGCGGGCCTACTTGGGGTTTTAGGACGAATACGGTGAGTGTCCTCGACGATGAGGACGAGGTAGATGATGTGGAAATCCTCTCACCGCAACAGCCGCCTCTGGAACAACAACTGCAGCAGCAATTAGATCAGGAGGAGAGGAGGTCGGATCAGGGGATGAACCTGGCGGCGGCGCTAGCTGCGGAGAGGCAGTATAGGGCTTTGCAGGAGGGGGAGTTGGTGTTGTCACCGCTGGGGACGCCGCTAATGAGGCTACTGGAGGAGGACGGGCGGGGAGGAGAGCTGGAAGGGAGTGAGTTGGGGTGTTGTTGCGTGTGCATGGGAAGGCGGAAGGGATCGGCATTCATCCCGTGCGGGCACACCTTCTGCCGGGTGTGCTCGCGCGAGCTTTGGGTTAACCGCGGCACGTGCCCACTCTGTAACCGCCCGATCCACGAGATCCTAGACATCTTCTGACATTAAGTAGTCACTTGGCGAATGGACAAGATTCACCGTCGTCGACCGGTGGGGGTTGTTGGCGTGAAAGAATCGTATACATTGATATAGCTGATGAACTATCATTTGATTCACACGGTTGTAACGGGACCGGAGCAAATGTCGCGAAACACGTGAAAATACATGTGATTCGATCAAGTGCGGCGAGAGTAGATTGAAAGCATACAATTAATAACGGCAATTCTATCTATTGGTTTTAGGGCGGAATCTATGAACTCGGCCAATCCCGGCAACAACATTCGCACCCATGTTCGACCAACCTCACGGATCGACGGCAGAAAACACGCAGTCCCAACTTCAGATAAAACATCTGCAATTATTACATAGAATTCTAGTAATCAAGACGATCTTCATTCCGAGTTAAAAAAACAAAATTTTACAATCCTCATAACAGTTTCTGACAATTGGGAATGATTTGTCTGTTCGGGACATGATTTAGTTGGTTTGCATCCTCAACACAACCTTTGTCTTTTTTTCAGAATGGGCCACGACCAGTTGATCCATCAAAAGTTCAGAAACGGTCCACGAAACCTCGGTGGGCTTCCTCTGACTATAAGCAAGCCCAATTTGTTCGCAAGGACTTGCCTCTCTTCTCTTATCATTTTTGCACGACTTGGGACGACGATTCTGACCAAAATATTTATGCTCCTAACTCGACGGACTTTCTTTTGATACCACCTTGCTTCGTCCTTACTTCTCCCAAGAGTTCTAGAGGCAGTCAGAAGTAGAACAAGGCGAGAACTTTTGTCATGCAAGCCGGCCAGGCTCGAAACCAGGAAAAGGAATTCGTTCAGTGTGATGGCCGGACTTTGTTCGTTCATCTGCAAATTCGTGACTGTCGAGTTTTCAGCCATATCATGTTAAAAAAGAAAAGAGAGTAGAAAACCACGTAAATAGAGTAAAGAAACACTTAACACCATGCTTTCAATGATATCGAACAAGGACGGCGATTATTCCCGTGCCGGTTGTTGTAGATGCCTTTACATCGACCGCGGACTTTCGGAAGCTATTTTTCAAAAATTGCCTCTCGGCCGGTCTCCGAACTGTTAGAAATCGTGTCGAGTACCCCTTCACCTAAAAGCTAGCAATTAGGTGAAGAATCCCAACCCTATATATGCATTGGCTCAGGCCTTTAATTATCCGGTGTGGGACTATTTCCTAACATCTCCCCGTAATCCCACATCGACGGGACAAATCTAGCTCTGATACCATGTTAAAAATCTTGTCGAATATCCCTTCACCTAAAAATTAACAATTAGGTGAAGGGTCCCAACTCTATATATGCATTGGCCCAGGCTAGCAATTAGGTGAAGGGTCCCAACCCTATATATGCATTGGCCCAGACCTTTAACTATCCAGTGTGGGACTATTTCCCAACACGAACCGTCCTAGTCGACAAAACAAAACGCCGTGTCATATAATGTGGACCTGTCATTCTCTTTGCCATGTCATAATACACGGACTTGTCGTCCTCGGGCAGGGTCACTACCTCGAACTTGACCTACGAGCTAACCCTACAAGTTCGACACGGGCATTCACTGGGGACGTCGACACATCAAAGGTGGCGGTGGATATTTCAAATGCTTAAAACCACGAACCATATTAAGTAGATTTTTCTGGGCGCTCTCCGATCATTTGAGAATTCAACCCTAGGGTTTTAAAAAGATCGGTCCACTTTCCTCGTCTTCGAATGGTGTTACATGGCCACACCGGATCCGCAGAATCGAATCTGCATGACGTGCATCCTGCCAATAAGCCGATGGGCTCCATTGAAATGAATGTAGCGCGTCCGTGGGGAATGAATCGAGGAGCCCCGTCGATCACAACATATCGGGGATTGTATAGTCGCTCGTCAGTCCAATCAAATCCGCTTTGGCTTGCCTTTCTTCTTTTACATTTAGCTTTAGCAACCGGTGGTGAAGAGAAGGTGATAAGACTTGGGCCCCAAACAATAACCAATGAAGAATAGAGATCATGATCATTCAATACCATGTGGGTGTAGGGGCAACAGGCGCCACGCCATGTTCCCGTCGAAGGCTCCGCGCGGTAACTCGTCAAGGAACATCATCAACCATCCGCGGACTATCTCAATACACATTAGCTGTATCTCCATTTCGTAAACATCGAGAAACCCCCCCCCCCCCCCCCCCCCTTAGAAAATAAAGAACGGACAAGAATTCTTTCGAGTACGGACCGACAGGGAGAGTTACGTTCCGATACACGAGTTTCTTCCTCCTCCGGCTGTGCTCCGACAAAGTCTCCCGGGTGGCTGGGGGTGCCGTACTCTTCTTACATCATTTTCTTCGGACATCCAATCTTCTTTCTCATCAAAAACCGGCCCAAACGAAGCTTCCACACGATTGAAGTTGCGAATGCAAAGGGATAAGAACGTCGCATCCCTTTCAATATGGGTGGGGGGGGGGGGGGGCAAACAAAGTGGTGAAAATTGTCAGGGACACATGAACAGTGAGGGGGGAAAACTCCATTATTTGTTTCCATTAACGAAAAAGGTCGGCCACTACTAAAAGAAGACATCATCTTTTGTGAACCTCTCTTCTTGTTATATGTCCACAAATCTGTACATATTGTATACTTTTTCATGAAAATAATAAAATAAACGAAACGAGATGAAATGAAAATGGAAGTAGCTCCAACAGAAAGATGAAAGAAAATGGGAAAAGATTGGCACATGGGGAGGGCAAGACCACCAAAAGTGGCAATAGTCCATTAGAACTTGGTGTCTTTGCTTCTTGATACAGAGAACCCACAACTTCCCTTTCCTCTTCTTTTCTTTTAAAAAAAAAAATAAACATTTTTGGGATAAACCCAGATCAAAACTTCTTCGATCCCTTCGTCTTGTCATCTCATCTAAAGAACAAGGGGAGTTGTGTTTTTTTTTTTGTTATTATTATTATTATTTGTTGGACATGTGTTGTCTCCGTCAACATGGGACTTGACTTGTTGGGCAATTTGATCAACTTGGAAGTATCCTGGCCCTGTCCCAAATGTTCCTTTTGGACCGCTATATTGTCACCATTCCCCATAAACCAAAACTCCAACCGTGATCAAGAAGTCCCCCCGGTGGAATTTTGTCAGCATTCCACTGAAATGGAGGAAGTGTTGACAAGATTAGTCATCCTTCACAAATTAAACAAGCCAATTACCGTACACAAGCCACGTTTCGTGCTCATTTAAATGTCCACGAGGTTAAAATGGGATGAGCCCCAAAATGGGGAGGGAAACGGAAAAGGTTAAAAAAAAAGGAGAGAAGCAAAAGAATTAAAGTTGTTCGAGGTGGGTCATCTGAATTTGTGTTCTCACACATTATTGGTTGTGGAGGATGAGGAGGCCCTTTACAGCTATTGGTATTGATGTGAATGTAGTCACCTCCACAACCCTAATAATTGATCCCATTTCCCCTCAAAAAACAGAAAGGACATATATATTATGTATGTTTTTACAATTTTTTACGACATACTTTTCGAAACGCCAAAATTGTATATAAATATGAGAAAAAAAAACTACCAAAGAAGTTGAAATTCGACGCTGGGGTCCACTGAATTGAAGCATAGAGGCAATGGGACATGAGGCATGCCCATTAGTTGAGTGTGTAAGAAGAGAGAGAGGAAGGAGTGTTTTACCCTTATCCAAGAGTTGTCCATTATTATTGCATGATAGACTTGGTAGTCATCGTGTTTGTCTCTTTTGGTATCTACCCGGATTAAGGAAAACTCCAAAAGAAGAATATGAAGAAGAAGAAGATGATGATCACTAAAATATTGGTTCGTTTGGTTTCAGGAAGCCATGAATATATTAAAATAAGTGTGAATTTGGAATTAAAAGAGGAATCACGTGTGGGATTGGAGTCGTTTGGCCAAAAAGCAATCATCGTACCTTGAACTTTGCCCACGACATCAGGCTTTCTTTTTCTATATGACAATTTTACAGCACCGACTTGTCGAATACTCATACTACGAGAGTAACAAAAAGTTGTGTCGGGCTCTTTTTCTTTCTCATTTTTTCCTTTCCTTTTCCTTTGTCTGCAAAACCATACACGGTTTGCATCGTCTCTTACATGTTCTAGACTAATTTATGTTACTTTGGAAATAATCGAAAGAAACCCACCATCATCTTGATGTTTTGGTATTTTGTTTATCGATTAATGCAGCAATTTTTTTTTTGTTATTAAATAATGGGAAAAGGAAAGCTATCCACCCACCTTTATATATCATCACTTTCGCAACCCCGTTTGATGTTGCTTTTTTTATGGCATTTCAATTTCTTTAGAGGGACCCCAATATCATTTAAACAGAAGGGTGTGACATTATTACATCACCACATATCCTCTTTTGTCGTCCTCAAAATTTCAATGTCCCACATATTCATTCATTTCTCTTTTTTATCCCATGTCCTAGTTTGGATATGTAAAAAACGCGTGACGCAATTAGATCCCTCGAACCCTTAAAAACACTTGAGGAATGCTTTTCTTGTCAAGGGTTTGCAAAAATTCACGAGGAAATTAGTGAAATATGATGAAAGAGACGCGATGGGATTAATACACGGCTCCCATAGTGTGCCTTAGGTGAAGGTTGAGCTATTCGCGTCCCATTAAACTTCTCATCGTTTGATCACGCACGGACGTACTAGCCCGTAAACGAAGGTCGGCATATGATGGTAGGTTGGAGGAGGGAGTTTGCGCACTCCACGTTGGGTGGAAGAACATGCTAATAATAATATTGAGATAGTTTTATCGCCTCCATGTGATTGAACAAGATCACAATGTTTGAGATTGAGATTTGCTATTGCTAATATAATCCATCTTCTCTTGGGTTGGTTCATCCCTAAATTAGGCAAGCAAAATCTCTCCATCACATCTCACACACTAAAAAAAAAAAACAACCCAAACCATTTGACCATTTCAGTGGGGTCCACCTAATTATTTCTTACTGTTGGGGGGCTACATAGGGAGTGAATTGTGGGGAGGATCCCAGAAATAATTAGGCCAATGGGGGAGGTGGAGTGCCCCAAAATTTACTATTTCCTTTGATGGGAACATTTTTAAGACAAATTTATTTTACAAAAACCCAGAAATGGCTTATCTCAACACCCCTAACAAGTCATTTTAATAAATAATTTTTTCCTGAAAAAAAAACAATTTTTTGGGTTGTCTATAAATACTATGAGATCTGCATATCCTTGACTACCCCTCCACAGGATAAGCACACCCTAACAACAACGGCAGCAGCAGCCCAACAAGAGAAGGAGAGGAAGAAAGAAGAAATGGAGGCATTCCCAGTGGTTGACATGAAGAAATTGGATGGTGAAGAGAGGGGGGCTGCCATGGATCTGATCAGGGATGCTTGTGAGAACTGGGGTTTCTTTGAGGTGATTATCACGTTCTTTTTCACATTCCTCATGGGGTTATTACCATGGTTATGTGGTTTTCTTACATTGGTTACAATTGTTTTGGGGATTGATTTGCTGCAGCTGGTGAATCATGGGATATCCCATGAGCTGTTGGACGAGGTGGAGAGGCTGACCAAAGCCCACTACAAGGATGTCATGGAGCAGAGGTTCAAGGAGATGGTCGAGGCCAAGGGCCTTGAGGCGGTCCGTTCCCAGGTCGAGGACCTCGACTGGGAGAGCACCTTCTACCTCCGCCACCTCCCAACCTCCAACATGTCTGAGATCCCCGACCTCACACAGGAGTATAGGGATGTGATGAAGGAGTTTGCATCGGAGCTCGAGAAGCTGGCAGAGTGCGTCCTCGATCTGTTCTGTGAGAACCTTGGCCTCGAGAAGGGGTACCTGAAGAAGGTGTTTTATGGGTCGGTCGGACCGAATTTCGGCACCAAGGTCAGCAACTACCCGCCGTGTCCCAAGCCGGACATGATCAAGGGGCTGAGGGCGCATACCGACGCCGGCGGCGTCATCCTCCTCTTCCAGGATGACAAGGTCAGCGGCCTCCAGCTCCTCAAGGATGGCGAGTGGATCGATGTCCCGCCGATGCGTCACTCCATCGTCGTCAACCTTGGCGACCAGCTCGAGGTACGTAGTCTGACTCCACATCATGACTGACACATCCCTCTAATCGCTACACCACCTCCGATGAACATGGGCAGGTGATCACGAACGGCAAGTACAAGAGTGTCCTGCACAGGGTGGTCGCCCAGACGGACGGGAACAGGATGTCGGTGGCGTCATTCTACAACCCGGGCAGCGATGCGGTCATATACCCGGCGCCGAAACTGGTCGAGAAGGAAAGCAGCGAGGGGACCGTCCCCGAGACGTACCCAAAATTTGTGTTCGACGACTACATGAAGCTGTACGCGAGGCTGAAGTTCGAGGCCAAAGAGCCAAGGTTTGAGGCAATGAAGACGAGGGACCCGTCGGTGAACTACGGCACTGTCGCGGCCGCTTACTGAAGCATATCCCTACCTGGTGTTAAATGTTATTGATATGAATACCTGCTAGTAGTTGGTGTTGTGCTGGTGTGGAAATGCATTTGGGATATCATTAATTATTACAATTATCATTATGATTGTCATGATCTGGGTTTTGTGGTTTCATGGTTTCATGTCATGTCGAACGTGAGTAACATGAAATTGTTATTAAGGTGGGAGGGGTTTAATCTCATATCCCAGATATTGTCTGTTTGTCCGTCTGTCTGTCTGTCCTGTCTGATTTGCTGTTGGTCCCTAGAGATTTTCGTGGCATTAATTATTTCCAAAGTGTGGCCTTTTTGTTTATCCTAAACGTGGTCAAACATTCCCACCTTCCTGCTTTTTTTTATAAATTTGTTTCTCTAATCAAAAGTCAAATCAAAATTTCAAACTTTTACACAATTATAGTATAATTAAGGATTGGGAGCGTGACTGAAAATAATCCTTTTATTTTTAAAGTGATGGGTGATGGGCCTCAAGCCCCAACTCGGCCCATATTTGTTCTAACCACTAGATTGGGCTTGGCCCATGAAATTTTAATACACAAACCTTTGTTAAGATCAGTTTGGATTCCGGAACGGAATGAGTGAAAGGGGATGCTTTTTTATGATTATTTCGTACTACTAACCAAACAAGCCGTAAGAGTGGGCAATTACAAGAAAGCCCCTGAAAGGATACTATAAAGTAACACTGGGCCGTCCCTTCCCTGCAGAAACCCTAGCGCCACTGTTGAAGGTTGAAATGGCGCGGCCGTCTTCTTCCCCCCCCCCCCCCTCAAATCCCCCGCTCCGCCGATCAATCTCCGCTCGAATTGCGGCCTCCATTTTTTTTTTGCTTGTTGTCTTTTTCATTTTGAATCATTATTCGTAAGGGAAGAAACCCTCGTCTGATCGGATGGGAGGAGACTGTTGTTCCTTCCTGTTCTTCCCATCAAAGTTGACGAACTTCCCGAGGGGAAATCGATGTGAAATGGCCGAGATATCGTTTCATCCGTCATGCCTAGTGTTTTAGATCGGCGGTTTGATTGTTGCTCGTCTACAATGGTTTGATCCTTGATCTGCGTCTGCTGAATTTGAATTTAGTATTTTGTGGTTGCCTCTTTGAGTAGCCGAATGAGACGCAATCCGCGAATTCCATCACCGGCTTAGTTAGGGGGCGGACACTGAATTCAGAGACTGGAGTTTTGCTCCGGCCTTTGTCGAGGACTTTGAGGGGGCTTTTTGTTTACTGATTTCGATAGGAAGTCCCTCAAGCAGGCCTCGCACATTTTACCTTGTGGTGTCATGCTTTGCTTTTCGAGATTGAGAATTTGATAGTTGATTCCTTTGGTTAGCCTTATGAATAACCGGGTGGCGAATTGTTATCGCATTCCGCACGGTTCAGACTGAGGCTTAGATGCAGTCACGGAAGCAGTTTGAGGGTGAGGAACTAATTATCTTGTTCTTTTCCTAGATAGCTTCCCATATTCATTTTCCGGACCACACTCCATCAATTCTTCATGGGCAAGTTTCCTGAATGTGAAACTGCATGTTTGGGTTTCATAGAAGCAGTTTGCAACTTACAACTAAGCTTAAGGACCTAAAAAGAAAATGCCAATAGGAAGAAATGGCAACATAGCTTGCCTCAGTTAATCTTTGAACATGAAAATGATAACGGCAAGTGCCTCAAGCCAGAGATGTCGAACAGCTCGACAAACCTCTGATCTGATACTCTGGCTTTTGAGCCCGCAAACCTCTGGTACTCATCGAATATCGATGAAAGGCACCATCTCTGTAGCTTCCTGTAGCATCCCACCAAGCAGCCTGTGCGATGCTGAAGAGAGACCATTGTGGGGAATGGAAATTTCATTGGTAAGTTGGATCAGGCATAGCTAGTTATACAGGTAAGTTAATGGCTACCTTCCCACGCTTGCAATGAATTAATACTGGGTGGTTCCTGACATCTTGAAAACAGGAAGGGAGAATCAATCGTTGTGAGAGAAAACATTGACAAGAACACAATGAAATATGACAGAATGCTGAGTGATTAGTACCAAGAAGAATTTTGAGGGCTTCACGGATTGCTTCCTGAGGAATGTTGACAAAAGGCTCCTGACAAGCCATGCATTACAATATTAGCCAAACATAACATGAATGCAGGACAAAAGCAGCAAGACCAGATTAAACAAAACCCAATTGGCACATCCGGAGTAATTTCCAACTCATCTTCAGTTGCAAACAGTATCAAATGAAAGAGAACCCCATGAAACTTGAGCAAAAATGGATAAAGACCCCATATTAGCAGTCACCCTTGGAGTTTCCCTGAAAGAACCATTGGGATAAGCCAAAACTTTCATCTGGTGTTAGGTGAGTGAACCATCTTAATCAAAGAGTCGTGTTCATTCAAACTACAGAAAAATCTTAAGATCAATCCAAACATAGAAATCATCGCCATCACTAGTCTCTGCTTCCGTTGAATCATGCCTCAACCGTCGTCCAACACAGCTTTTCCTCTAGTCATGCTATCCCCTCCATTACGACTGAGCATCACTATCAAGTAACTACCACCCAGTGATGCATCACTAAGCATGAAAATCATAGCAGAACTCAAACCAGGATTAATTAAGTAACTTCATACTGCGTTAAGGGAATCCTAATGATTGAACTGTTCAATATAAGATGAAGAATTTCGACTGTCATTGTGAGGTGTCCAAATGGTGCAACCTAAACAACTGATCCAAATGGAGTAGCTTTCTGCATATCTCTGAGTTCGTGAATAAGACCGAAAGTAGCCAACTAGAGGCAAATTACCGCATGCAGATCGCAGCCCTTCATTTGATAAATGCAGAGGAAAGCAGGTTTAATCAGTCACCTTATATCCATCGATGCCAAACTGAAAGAGGCTAATTCCGTTAGCCGTCAGAAACTCCTTGTTCGCCTCAGGATACTCCTCCGGACACAAATACCTGCCAAGAAAAAATCGCAACCAAACCGATCGATCCAAAATCAACAGAGAGAGTGCAGGGGCTAATAGTAAACGAAGACGAAAGCGGCAGAGCAACCGTACAATATCGACCGCAGTCCAAGAGACTTGAGGAATCCGAAATTGGCCCTGTCCGGGAAACCAGACCTGAAAATGCCATTGTCGACGATGGAGAAGTTAAGCGGCGGGATAAACATCTCGCCGCTTTCGTTTCCGGACACCGCCGTGGTAGGCGGCGTCCTGATCGGCGAGGGAGGGGGAGCACCACCAACACCAACACCAGCTCCACCACCGTTGATCGATCCGGCGGTTACGTCGAAGCCGTTGCTGCCGCCGTCGAACTTCATCCGCTCCTTCCCGCAAAAACTCAACAGAATCGGAGGGAGGATAGAGGGCTGAAACAGAATCGGAACTGAATTGAATATTTGCCGTATCGCATTGAATCTTCGGGGGGAAGCGCAGACCGGGCGTAATAATCAATTCAGTCAAGGGTTCTGTGGTCGAGATCTGATTGGTCCACGTGGCAGGCAAAATTTTCAACGAATGATCTCATGTTTTGTGCATTATCGCTCTGAAAATACAATATTTGGGCTTTTTTATATTAAAACCAAACAAATCGTAAGGAAAATAATAATACGATATAATTTGAGCTTTCTAAATGTGGAAGTGGGAGGGAGCTCTGCCACGTGGCAATTAGGAAGAATATGCTCCCGCCCCTGACCGACTACTATTCCAAGTTCTACCCCCCACAAAACGACAAAACAAAAACCCAAGGTGAAGAAAGAAAGGTTTAGTTTTTATACTCCGATCCTCTTGTTCGTCACCCCCCCCCCCCTCCCACGGCAAATCTCCGCTTCAGGCGATGAGTTCCGCCCTCTCTTCCACCATCCTCGCCCCATCCCCTCCGTATTCCTGCGGCGGCCCCGGGGGAGTCGCCGGTCTCCGCTCCGTCCGCCGGGGTGATACTCGCCTGCTGTTCAAGTCCCTTTCTTCGCGCAAGCTGGTCCCGAGGTGATTTCTTCGATTTCAGCTCACTGTTGTTGTCTAGGCGGTTGGTAATGTATTTCCGCGACGATTATAGCTATTTTCTGCCTATAGTTTCTTTGAATTTGTCGGTGCAAAATGGAATCGAGTGTGGAACGTATTGATGTGTCATTCCGGCAGAGTTTTCATTTCATTTTGGTTGGATGATGTGCTTATGGCGGTGGATTGAAGTGTTTTGTTATTTTTTTTTTTCAATTTTACTAGAAAGGCCTTTGCTATACGTTGTACTGTGCTGCGAGACCAAGAGGAGGAATTGGTAGCTGAGGAGTCGTTTAAATCGGCCACCGTTGGTGCTACTGATACGAATAAGATTGGAAGCGATTCGGCTGGGATTTCTCCGTCTAGTGATTTTGAAAGCTGGGTTATCAAGATCGAGCAATCTATCAACGTATTTCTCACGGTATAGTTTTGAAATCTCTTGGTTTGAACTTGCAAGTTAATTGGTGTTTGCTGAATATCAATGGGTGTTGTAGGATTCCGTCATTAAGATTCTCGATAGTTTCTATCATGATCGGGACTATGCCAGGTTCTTTGTGCTGGAGACCATTGCAAGAGTGCCCTATTTTGGTGAGTCGTGGGCGTAATATCTGCTTTATTTAGATGATTAAGATGAAGTTTTATATTATTTTCGATCCATTTTCTATCAATTCATTACATTCATGTTCTTGCATAGCGAAGATCCTTGCTCTGAGAATTAAGTAAAAATGAGTTAGTTGGAGGTATCATCTTGCATTACAAATGAATAGGAAGTGACATGGCATTTCTATGTCTTTTCTCAGCCTTCATGTCTGTTCTGCATATGTATGAAAGTTTTGGATGGTGGAGAAGGGCAGACTATCTCAAAGTTCACTTTGCTGAGAGCTGGAATGAAATGCATCATTTGCTTATCATGGAGGTATTATTCTCTCTCTCTCTCTCCTTTTCTCTTCCTGTTACTACTGGACTCTGATTGCTCTCTGGGAAAGGATCTAACTCTGAGGCATCTGCCTCTTGATTTGGTGGAAGTTTCCAATTCGTCATTTTTACGAATAATTTTTAGAAAGAGGCGTTGGCTAAACCACCACATATCTTTCTCTAGATCCTTTTAGAGACGTCTTTTTTGGTCTTTCCCTACCCTTTTGTGTTTTGTCATACAAACTTTGTTTCCTGACTTATATACGGCGATTACCACAGGAATTAGGGGGCAACTCGTGGTGGTTTGATCGCTTTCTTGCTCAACACATTGCCTTCTTTTACTACATAATGACGGTCGTCATGTATGCTGTTAGCCCAAGAATGGCATGTAAGTGATTTGGATGCCTTAACAAACTGTTTACTCCAGCATATGCAGCATCCCTCGGCTTGGTATAGCTGGAGTTGCTGATAGGGGGTACGGTTTTCTTACCCCTCCTGTCTTTGGATGCCCTCAGATCACTTTTCTGAATGTGTAGAGAGCCATGCATTCTCAACATATGACAAATTTCTGAAGGCTCAAGGAGGCAAGTTTGTCATATATGTGACAGTTCACTTTTGCTGCATGTGCATTAATGAAGAGTGCTTTGATCGCCTATATCTTTTACTACTCAAATCAAGATAGCTGGGCATTCAGTTCCATACATTTCTATGTTGCAGCATGCACTGTTTGGGCATATCTCTGTTACCTGCATCACCAATTTCTGGGTACTCTGATCTTATTGCTTCCTTTAACTCTCCAGATGAATTGAAAAAGCTTCCGGCCCCAGATGTTGCCGTTAAATATTACACAGGAGATGACTTGTACCTTTTTGGTGAGTTCAGCTGCACTTTGTTTCCTTCCGTGTTTGGCTGTCACCTTTCTCATTTGGTTGAGTTGACGAAATGTACATCAATGGCGTGCAGATGAGTTTCAAACGTCGAGACCTCCTCAATCTCGACGGCCAAAGATCGGTGAGTACTAGTCAGAACCATTATTGCTATCATTATTCCATTTATCATCCCAAAAACTGGCGATGCTCATATTCCTCTTCTTCCTTACAGAGAACCTGTACGACGTGTTCCTTAATATCAGGGACGACGAAGCGGAACACTGCAAGACAATGAGGGCATGTCAGACGCACGGAAACCTTCGGTCACCTCATTCCCTCGAAGGAGAGGACACTCCAGACGACAACAACCCGGGATGCATGCTGGCTCAGGATCAAGCCGCTGATTGCGAGGGAATCATAGACTGTATAAAAAAATCTGTCACTACATCTCAAAGAGAGAGCTAAGACCTTATACTAGAAATTTTCATAAACAATATGACATACAACAAAGTGGGCATATTTACAGGTGAACCGAATGTTCTTCTCAAATTAATATAATGAATTTTGTAATACTCTTTTTTTAAGTTACTCGTAATTTAGATTTGTTGCCTTTTCTGGTTAACCAAAAACGGGCGCTATTGCGAAGAACACAAGCAAAGTCTGAAGCAGGACAGACAGACCACCTCGGATCAATCAACCTCGATTTCCCCGAATGATGGGAGTAAAACCAGCGAGGATCGGCAGGAGGTTCCAAGGGAAGGTGGCGATAGTCATCGCGTCCACTCAGGGCATCGGTTTTTCGATTGCCGAGCACCTCAGCTTCCGCCTCGAAGGCTCCTCCGGCGACGTCTCGTCTCGCAAGCAGGTCTGTTGGATGTGCCCACTTTGTTTTTGGCTGTGTGGGGGGAGGAAAGTTTCTTTTTTTTTATCTCTGGGTTGGTTCAGAACTGTGGAATTATGGGACAGAACAACGCGGACGAGAAGCTCAAGGGCAAAGGGCTTGAGGTTCTAGGGGTGGTTTGCCATGTCTCGAAACACCAGCAGAGGAAGAACCTTGTTGATCTTACTGTTCAGGTGATGTGACTCCCCCCTTCTATAAGTTTCTTCCTTTGGTAATTTGTTGGTTGACTGTTCTAGCTGTGAATAATAAGAACGAGCCTTAGAATGTAATGGTGGTTTGTTACGGTAAGCAATTGAGGTTCCTTTTCTTGTTTCGTGGGGTCCTAGTGGTTCCTCCTATTTGTTGTTGTGGAAGTGACTTGGCCTTGAACTGGAATTTGGTGTGTCGTCGTGGAGGAAAGTGTTAGGAATATGATCCGAAGTTGAAATCTTGGAGAATCTGGTAAGTAATATCACGTAAGATTTCGTGTGATATTATGGGATATTGGAAAGATATCGTCCTAGATTTTATTGTCTATTATAAATAGATGGATTGTCCAGAGCTTCGATGAGGAGAGTCGGATATGTGAGATCAACGGGTTAGTGCAATGTAGACTCTGTAACTAGGGTAAGGGAGGCGACGGGTTGTTGCGCTCCAGGGTCTCTAGTGAGTCGTTGTACTTGTAACGGGTGATACACGGTGAGCGGTGAGAATGTTCGGAGAGTCGGGTAGATGGCTTTCTACGGGGACTCGGGGCCATACTTTCTCGGGGGCTTGTAATCGTGTAACTCGTTTGTTATAGTGGAATCTCAAGGAGTATCTCCTCGTGGACGTAGGGTTTTGGGCCGAACCACGTAAATCTGTGAGTCGAACATCGTTTCCAGTTATGCTTTCCGCCTTCGTCCTCGGCGCCGGCGGTTCCCGCCCCAACAATTGGTATCAGAGCGAGGTCGTGAAGATCGGTGGATTTCCTCGATGGAAGTTCAGAGGGGGCGAGCCTTGATAGGCGAAGGATGACAATGCAGTGGACGAGATGTAGAGCGGTGATGACACGCTCTGGAAGACGCGACGGATGAAAGGGGAGCCTTTCGGAGTGTGGGAGATCTAGGAAGGAGATTTGAAGATTTCAGGGACTTCGGCTCAAGGTGGAGATTGTTAGGAATATGATCCGAAGTTGAAATCTTGGAGAATCTGGTAAGTAATATCACGTAAGATTTCGTGTGATATTATGGGATATTGGAAAGATATCGTCCTAGATTTTATTGTCTATTATAAATAGATGGATTGTCCAGAGCTTCGATGAGGAGAGTCGGATATGTGAGATCAACGGGTTAGTGCAATGTAGACTCTGTAACTAGGGTAAGGGAGGCGACGGGTTGTTGCGCTCCAGGGTCTCTAGTGAGTCGTTGTACTTGTAACGGGTGATACACGGTGAGCGGTGAGAATGTTCGGAGAGTCGGGTAGATGGCTTTCTACGGGGACTCGGGGCCATACTTTCTCGGGGGCTTGTAATCGTGTAACTCGTTTGTTATAATGGAATCTCAAGGAGGATCTCCCCGTGGACATAGGCCGATTTGGGCCGAATCATGTAAATCTGTGTGTCGGACATCGTCCCGTTATGCTTTCCGCCTTCGTCCTCGGCGCCGGCGGTTCCCGCCCCAACAATTGGTATCAGAGCGAGGTCGTGAAGATCGGTGGATTTCCTCGATGGAAGTTCAGAGGGGGCGAGCCTTGATAGGCGAAGGATGACAATGCAGTGGACGAGATGTAGAGCGGTGATGACACGCTCTGGAAGACGCGACGGATGAAAGGGGAGCCTTTCAGAGCCTGGGAGATCTAGGAAGGAAATTTGAAGATTTCAGGGACTTCGGCTCAAGGTGGAGATTGTTAGGAATATGATCCGAAGTTGAAATCTTGGAGAATCTGATAAGTAATATCACGTAAGATTTCGTTGATATTATGGGATATCGGAAAGATATCGTCCTTTATTTTATTGTCTATTATAAATAGCCGGCGCCGAGGACGAAGGCGGAAAGCATAACTGGAAACGATGTTCGACGCACAGATTTACATGGTTCGGCCCAAAACAGCCTACGTCCACGAGGAGATACTCCTTGAGATTCCACTATAATCAACGAGTTACACGATTACAAGCCCCCGAGAAAGTATGGACCCGAGTCCCCATAAAAAGCTATCTATCCGACTCTCCGAACATTCTCACCGCTCACCGTGTATCACCCGTTACAAGTACAACGACTCACCAAAGACCCAGGAGCGCGACAACCCGTCGCCTCCCTTACCCTAGTTACAGAGTCTACATTGCACTAACCCGTGGATCTCACATATCTGACTCTCCTCCTTGAAGCTCTGGATAATCCGTCTATTTATAATAGACAATAAAATCTATGATAATATCTTTTCGATATTCCATAATATTATACGAAATCTTATACGATATTACCTACCAGATTCTCCAAGATTTCAACTTCGGATCACATTCCTAACAGAAAGTGGTGTGTCTGTGCCCTGTTTGGGTTTTTCTTTCATTATCTTATGATGATTTGGGCTTTGTAAATGGACAAACTGTATACTAGTTTTTTGTCCCTGCAAAATGCAGAGCAAGTATCCTGCTTCTATTTGATGTTGTTAACGAGGCAAAACTGGTGTTTTGTTCGCAGAAATACAGAAAGATCCATGTTATCATTTCAAATCCTCTGTGAATCTATCCATTGATCCTATCCTATTGACCAAGGAATGTATCCTCGACAAGTTATGGGAGATCAATGTCAAAGCATCTATTCTTCTTCCACAAGTATGTAGCTTCTGTCTGCCCGTTCCATGTGTTGATTGTGTCCCAGCTTGGTCCTTGATTTAATTCAAGTAATGACATAAATTGTATTGTTTATATGGGCACCGTAGGATTTCTGACCAATTGCTTTTACTTGTACAGGCTGCAGCTCCCTAACTATAGAAGGGTTCGTCTGTTATTTCTATTTCATCTGTTGCTGGATATATTCCTGAATCTTCTATGGCCATGTATGGCGTGACAAAAACAGCCCCGTTTGGACTTACCAAGGTTAGTTCTGGGATTCCCCAATTTTCTTGCAATGCCCAAATGACGTATCAAAAGTGGATCGAATGATAATTCACTATGCAACCTTTTCACCCGTGATGAATAATGAGATAAATAAAAGAAAAAGAAGATTTTTAAGGAAAATTTAGCTGGCATGGTATTATTATTGCGGTAACATTTCTGTGGTTCTCTTCATACAAATTTTCAGGCCCTGGCAAAAGAAATGGCTCCCTGCAGTTGCTCCTGGTTTTGTGCCCACTCACTTTGCCGAGTTCCTGAGAAAAACTGAAAGCATTACATGTCTGTCGCGCCCGACTCTTCCACGCTTTCATGGAATGGATACCTAATTATTCCTTCAATGGACTCATTTCCTTCCCATCACTTCATTGAAGAGATGGACACTTCCACTGCTGTACCAGGCTCGGGACCGTGGAAGACATGGCCACCATCGCCACCTTCTTGGCATCCGACTACACGGCTTACATCACCGGAGAAATCCTCGTGGTTGTTGGAGGTGCGCAGTCTAGACTGTACCGCATGATGGGGTAATAACAATTTCACGTCAAGAGGTGAACTCTTTGTTGTGCTGAGGCAGGCAGATGCTTTAGATGGAGATGTTGTTTTCCACTTTGTTGTTTGTACTAAAATATCATCACCGTGAAATTTCCAAAACATCCTATGAAAGAAATAGTGGAAACCAAGCTAGTTGGTTTGGTGGACAGTATCAGATTGATCAAAACAAACCAGTCAATTTGACTGACTCCCAACTGGATGGTGATGATGATGTTCTTGGAGAATTTTTTAAGACCGTGCTGCTTGATTTTTATGGAAATAAAGAATATCATGTTGTTATGTAGTGATGTAATACACAGTGGTCTGAAAGTAGTTTAAAGTAGAAAAGCCAAATCAGTAGTGCCATGGCAGCCACTCACCATGAATTATAATACAACTACACCTGCATGGAAACTCAAACTGATTGATTGATTGGTCTGAGTTATGATGATGAATTCCCCCACTTAGATCTTCCCCCTTTATCTTTGCCTTTTGCTTGATCAGGTTCAGTTTTGTCATTACTTTATTGTGTCATATTACAGATATCAAGCTCCTTTTGTTCTTTATTTCTTTTCTATCTACCTATCTATCATCATCATCCACCCCATTTTCATGGAATTCCGAGGTGGTCTTGTTCTTGTCTGACTAGTTCTGCATATTACAATGGAATGAAAAGTATTCTTCATGGAATAATTACCAGGTAAACACACTAGTATTGCAAAGAAACAGTCAATCCCTCTTGTCCTCATAAAAAACAGCACAACTTTTGTCAACTGAGCCCGAAATCCCCGTACCGTGTTCAATACTACGAGCAATGGATCTTAGTATGCATTCGGGGAAGTGAAAGTAACATCGATGCGCGATTGAAAGATGCCTGAATGTTGAGTTGATCTTGTCAAAATGGGCGTGAATGAAGATTGAAAGGAAAACATAGGCGTGTCCAATTTGTCCTCTTTTCCTTGGCAAAACATGGTGTACGCAAAAATGGCGATTGACTCTGACTCGGTCTTGCTATTCCAAAAAAAAAAAACACGTAAAAATAGCATTAAAAAACTTAATTACCCTCTATTGTCAAACTTTGTGGTCTGGTTGCCTTCATTGACCCGGTTCATCTTCTTCCCCAAGGATACGATGTTCCGATATCCAAACTCAAGTCCTCGTCGTAAGATGTCGCCCATCGACTACTATTCGGACCGGCAACTTAACAGAATGGTCCTTTACTTACAGGTTATATGAAACAATAACATGAATTTGATTTGAGTTTGGACTAAGCTTCTTGTTGTTATTATTACATCATCGTTGGTTACTAAGATTAGGACAGTGGACAAAGAGATAACAAGAAGCCAATAAACCTTTTCACAGCTGGTGTCGTCTCATGACCGGCCAAACAGAAGCATCTTCCCTAATAAAATTGAAAAACAAAATTTTGGGTGTTATCAGTCTTAAGAAAATATAAAATGGGTGTCAATTAATTTTTTTTAATAAGCATCTCACTAAGTAGGACATAAAAACCTCAAATTACTCTGCTGTAATAGAAATTTGAGGTTCCCATTGATAGTGGGGGCGATGGACAGAGGAAAAGTGAACCTCGAATTCTCCTTTGGACTTGGGACAAAATTAAAGGAAGGCGAAGTCCCCGAAGAAAAAGATACGGAGATGTGTGCCCTCGAAAACATTTATATATTTTATAAATTAATTGGTTATGCCCATCAATGCGGCATTTTGTCTTATGACAATAATTCATGTGATTGGTAAGAAAATGGACTCACAGTTCGGTGATATCCCAACAACACCACTCTTGAACTCCCAACTGCAAGACTCTCTCTGTGATTTGGTTGGTGGGTCTAAAGATTAAGAATTCTAAGATCTACCAAAAGAACTAACAATTCAGACATTAGTAGGGATAGGAACAAGATCTTATTTCACTTCCCCCCATGATGTTTGAGGGTTTCATCCCCATGGAAATGTACAGAGAGGTTCAGAAAACACCAAGACCATTTAAGGGATTGCCTTGGATTGGATTGGGTTGTTCTTCGGTTTCTATCCCAATCGATCTCTTACAAAATTGGGATTCCCAGAAACCTTAGAAATAACTAAACACTAGCTCTAAAACTATTGCACAGTCCCAGAACTCCAGTTTTTTGAAGTTAATTCCAGACCCCCCAAATCCTCTCCCCAATGAAACTAACCAGCTTCCTCACCGACCCCTTGTCCGCCTCGTCCCCTCCGATGTTTCCGACCACCTCACCGCAGCCCTCATCCCGATCCGGATCCTCGATCTCCGTATCCTTATGCTCGCCTCCTCCTAACCCGGCAGGGGACTCTACTACCACTCCCCCTGCCACGGCTGTCTCCAACCCTCTGGCCTTCCTCCGATCCTTCCTTCCCTTGCCTCCCCTTCCGTTGTTACCACCGTTACCACAACTTCCTCCGGCCAGCCCGGCCTCGTAAGCATCGATGATCTCATCGATGAGCTGGCGGTTCGGGGACTTGTCCCACCTCACCCAGTAACTCATATAACACCTGAAGCAGTCACAGCAGAAGTTAGGATCATGATCGCCATCATCTCCCCCTTTACCGCCTCCTCCTCCGAAAACAGTGCACGAACCAGCCGCACGACCTTTCCCGTCCGGTTTTGCTGCCGAGGAGGGGTTCTTCCGGGAACCCTTTTTCGAGGGTGGCGCGGGGGTGGCTCCTCCCTCATCTGCGTTGTTGGCGGTGATGAGGTAGGCGAGGACTTCAAGGTCGGCCGGGGAGAGGGAGGCCGCAAGGGCGAGGAGATATGCGGGGAGGAACGCGAGGTGGTTGGTGATTGTCGGAGGGGACGGGTGGACCGTTCCCCGGCTTCGGCAGAGCTTCTTCATGGGGTTGTGCTAGTTGTGGGAGGAATTGATTCGGGAACAGGGGAAGAGCAAAGCAGAAGAAGGTCTCAGCTTGAGGTTGAAGCAGAGGAAGAAGAGGAAGAGGAAGAGGTAGAGAGAAGTGGATGGTTTTTTCGTTTGAAGGGTTGGTTGAATGAATAGAGGATTTTATCAGTGTCAATTTTTTATTTTTTTAGTTATCAAGTGATTTTGACTTAAAGCATTAGTGCATGTAATTAAGTTTGTCCTCAAATGTTATGATTATATCGGTCTTAAGTTTTGGATTCTTACCCGATTGTGTCACATTATACTTTGAAAATCTTGGTGATCACACACACACAAACACACACTCAAAACTACCCTTTTTATCATTGTAGATTATTTTAGTTCCAATACCACTAATCTTTCTGATACTTGCTACTGACGATGGTCTAAATTAGTAACCCAACAAAACTAAACTAAAGCCAAGAAAAGGAAAGAATCACAATTGTGTGAATTTCCCTTTTGAGTTCAAGTGGTTCTTTTAAACACTTCAATGTCATGACATGGCAAATTTAAATCATGAGCCCAGAAAAGCATCAAAATGGGCCGGTCCCCTGAAACGGTATATGGGCCATGACCGTAATATAATGGGCCGGGCCCAGTTAGGGAACGCTTTGGACTTTTGGTCTGTCGCTCGGGGAGGTCAGCAGGATTGAAGCTTTCGCCACCCTTTAGCCGTCGCCGATGATGTCAGCAACGATGCGGCGGATCCAGCTGCCCTTCCGGCGAGCGTTGTCTACTGCGGCGGCGGGGGGCGGAGTCGTCTTCGTCGGAGAAGATCGTTGCTTCCGTTCTCTTCGAGAGGCTGCCCGTTGTCGTGCCTAAGATCGATCCCGTCGTCTATGCTTTCCAGGAGTTCTCGTGAGCTCATCGCTGTTTCATTGGCTTCTTTTTGGTGATTTTTAGTTGTAGTTTGGATTTTCTTATTAGTTAGTGCTTCGCTTTACGTCGGCCGCGATTGACCGGGCGATAGATAGGTTTGTAATGCAGAGATTGGAAGAAATGCACTAATTCGAATTCTTTATTTTTGTTCCTTTTGTTTAGTCTGGAGTTATGGAGAATATATCGAACTTTGTGGAATGCTTCCGATTTACTGTTGATTATCAGAGCTCCCTCGTTATCCAGAATCGGCCTTGATTAAAGATGTTTGGAGCAATCGCAAACGGAATGGATGTGTACTCGTGCTAACTTTGTATGTTGCATGATGTGTTGTCACAGGTTTCGTTGGCAACAGCAGTACCGGAGGAGATACCCAGATGAGTTTCTTAACAAGTCTAATACCAGGTGGGTTTCTTTTTCCTTTTCTTTTTAATCAGCTGATCGCTTAACATGATGCCCCGCATAGTTTTGAAGAATTTTCCAGCTGCGATGCTGTGTGGATCTCCTCAGTGTATCATGACTGCAGCATCGCCGTTTAATCTTTTCAGTTGGTTTTGACTTAGGGAGTCACCTGCGTAGTGTAAATTAATTGATATTCAGTCTGATAGGTGGCGAATGGATGGAGACACTCCCCTCCAAATCGGAATCATTTCCCTTTTTCTACAGATAATGTGCCACTACACTGTTGAAATTTAAACATGAGACGCGTGGAATGGAAGCAACTCGCTCTCTGGAAAATGGTAGAAATTTTTGTGGTCCTTAATCCAACTCTGTTGAGAAATGGCTACTTGTGTGATTTAGTCAGGGTAAACGAGGTGAGGATGTCGTTGATAACTGGTAATTTCATGAGCAGTTTTATGTTTCTCACACATGCTGAGTTTCATAGCAAGATTGTGTTGGAAGACACATTTTTTACTCCCTTTGGGTCAGAATCAAAGTAATTATATAGTCTAGCTGTTCAAAACCTGCAAATAATCAGGTATAGGATCGGAAGTTTATTTGTGAGCCTTGTTTGAGAACTTGCCTTATTCTGCTTGCAAGAATTATAGAGCATTTATCTTAAATTTCTCCTAATCATTTTGCACTCTTTAATTTAACCAGGGGCAAAGGCGACTATCAAATAGAGTACACACCGGCTCCTCGAATAACAGAAGCAGACAAAACAAATGACAGAAAGTATGTTTCTACGTCCTGGATTGCGATTGACCCTATGTGTAGAACCGCCATTGATACATGTACTTAACGCCATATGGTATGTGAAATGGGATAATAAAACCTCTTTATTATAGCGGTGGCTTTATTTGGCGAGGCAACATCATTATTGCACATTCAACAATTGAAAGTTTATAAATTGCGCCATTTCTTCTCTTTTCTGGAATCGTGTGGCAGTTGTTGAACAACTTGACGATGATAAATGGTTCGCATGGCTGATATCACCTATAGGAATTGAAAACTCGAGCATCCTTGTGTTGTATGCATTGTGTTTGAAATTTTTAAGCATATTGTAAGTTAGCAGTAATTGTGCTGAGATTGCGGGGTCTCACGTTATCTAATTTTCTATTATTTTGTCTACGAAATAAAAAACATTCAGGTCTTTAAACAGGGCTCTTGACAGAAGATTATATCTCCTTCTTTATGGTAAGGCATATGGGGCACCTTCGGATAAGCCCGTGTGGCATTTTCCTGAAAAAGTCTACCACTCGGAGGAGACGCTGAGAAAGGTCTTTGTTGCTTCCACATTACTTGACTTACTATCATTTAATTTTTTCCTACCTCATCTCTCACCCGATATTTTCTTGTGCAGTGTGCAGAATCTGCACTACATTCTGTATTAGGAGATCTCTCCAACACCTATTTTGTTGGGAATGAACCTATGGGACACATGACTGTCACAATAGGAGAAGATGCACAAGATTTACAATCGTTTAAGGTATCCCAGTCTATGCAAATCCTCAACCAAATTGTATCGGCTCTTCCATTGCCATATCCATGCAATTGTCAGATGCGGAATTCCTGGACTGGGACACATACTAATGTTTTTGACTGCTGCTTCAAACTGAAGGGTAACTGTTTTGCTTCCCCTGCAGCGATTCTTCTTCAAATCTCAAGTGATCGCAAAGGATGAGTTCAACGTTGGCAAGTGCAAAGATTTTGTGTGGGTTACCAAGGATGAGTTACTGGAATACTTCCCGGACCAAGCAGAGTTCCTCAGGAAGATGATTATTAGCTAAATTTCAACCCTCTTTCCACAACAATGGCCACTTTGTCTTTGGCTTGTTTGCAAATAAACCACAGGGTCGTGCAAATGAAACAAGAGCGGACAGTGCTTTCTCCATGCATTTGTCGTCACACCAGGTTGTGCTCACAGTTCCATCCATTGTCAGCATTAGACTTTTAACAATTCTGCAAAGTGTTAAGATTTTTACAAATCAAGCACATTGGTCTGACAGAAACTTGTGCAAATCCGGTTTCATTTAGCATCTGTATCGTTTGAATGTTCAACAACTCCATTGATATGAAAGAAAGAATGGAAATTGTAATGTCCGAAAATAAAAATCAGAATATTCATAGTCCGTCCTTTGGGAAAAAGAATAAGCAAAAGCTAAAGATCTGACATTGCTTGATGCAGGACAGTTTGCAGTTCATGTATAACTCCCTCAATATTGGTGTATGAAGGCTTGCTCGAAAGAACTGGATCGACTCCCAAAGTCGTTGCAGCCTTTGAGTAGCAATATCCGGGGCCATTGTCCATCTGATCAGTTGTTGACCTTTTGAGTCCTCGTTGTGATATCCATCAAGTCGAAAATCACAAAGTCAGGTCTAAAGTTTCATTCAGATCTTGCCGCATACCTTGATTGTTATCCTAAGTGATCAAACAAAGCAAAAAAGTGAGCACACGAGCATGCTTTTGCAACTATACTATACTAGAGAAGAAGCCACAAGCCCCAAATATCATAATGAGGCATTTATGTTTCCTGAATGATAAGAATGAACTGGAATTGCGCCGATAAACAACATTCTGGAAATCAGATGTCATATGTGGAGACAGAAAAAAATAACTTGTGGATAAATGCTTCACCTCAGGCTCTTCTTCCATCGGCACATCATTAATATCAGGCTTTTCGTTCTTAGGACTTGGTTTAACTTCCTCATCAGCATCTGCCGCTCCGACACTTTCCTCCTCATTACTGGGTTCCTCGAGAACAGCAATCTAGCTTGACAAGAATGCAAAAGGTGATCGGCATGTAAGAGGCAAGGCCATACCCACATCCCATTAATAGGTAAGTGGAGGACAAAAAGAATCAGAAAGATCTCAATTGAGCACATGCCAAACTTCCGAGCAATACAAGAGGACAGATAATGCATCACTCCGGAATCGCCATTTTTGCATGAAACTAGTGTAATCTGTGTTAAATTCATAAGGCCACATCACTGGTAGATCGACCAGAGGTTCTTATTATCAATCTAAATGCAGGATCTGTGATAGCATTTCCTGCATATACCAAGGATCTCGAGTTTAAACATATTACAGTTAAAATCTAATCTTACTCCAACGTAATTAGACTCACTATGGAAAAACAATAAGAACACACTCTTGCTCCATCACGGGGTTTACGAGCAAGTCTTAAAGCAGCCACAGCAAAAGAGTTCCTAAGCAGGAACCCAATTAACACACCAAAAGTTGCAACCCAACTAACATAACTATCAGTGTTGAGATAATGTCGACTTCTTCTGCTTTCAGGATCAACACCAAGTACGACACCAAAGAAGTATGTCAAACCCAAACCTAACACCAGATACTTTCGAGGCCTCCGAACAGACATCTAATAAGATATTTGTCTAAATCAGCTGCAGCCCTAAGCAACCTCGCTTCTAGCTAAGTCAGTTCACTCGACGGCTTAGCTCATGGCCAGATCCGACTCAAGGCCACAAATCCTAACCTTTAGTAGCATTAATCAATCTCCAAGCAATCCTGAATTAAGACACCTTCGCGACGCTAAAACCCAATACAGATTTCTCCCACTAATCACAATCAGTCCAGAAAATCAGCGGGAAGAAACACGGACGGAGAACTACCGGAATGTACTTGAACTTGCGGCGAGGTGGCTCCCCGTCCTCCTTGACCGACCCCTTATCGAGTCCCTCCCCGTCGCTATTCCCATTCAGGTTCCCGCTCTGCGAGATCGGGGTCCACCGGTAGAGCAATAGGTGGGAAGGGGTGCTACCGTTGGAGGCGGCCGTCGCAGCGCTGCTGCCCCCATTCCCGACATGGGCATCTGAGACGGCAGAGTGGTGCCGGCTGTTGTAGTGGTGGTGGTGGTGATGGTGGTTGTGGTTGTTGTTATGGTGGTGGGTGGGGGCGACGTGGACCCACTTCTTCTTCCACTTGCGGACTGGGCCGGTGAAGACGGTGGCGGGTCCGTAGCGGGTGGATGAGCGGCCGAGCCTCGCGCCGACGCCTTCCATGGCATGAAATCGCACAACCTCAAGAGGGTGTGGAGGTCCGGCGATCCGATCCGATCCGATCCGGAGTGATGGAGATTTGGGGGGTGGAGAGAATGGAGATCGAGGGAAGAAGGAAAGGCGGAGACTTTGGCGGCTTTCTTCCTTCCTTCCTTTCTTCTTGTAGTTGATGTCTGTTCGAGGGATCGATTGATTGGGTTATTGTAAGAAAAAAAAAAAAGGAACAAAGAATTTAGAGTGATAATTTTTTTATTTTTACGCCACTTTATATGAAAATATTACCTTTCATAAAATTTGATTGGCTATTATTTATTTATTTGCTTGTTGTTTATAATTGTGATAAACTGAAAGGCATCGATCGGTGGGAATTCAGAATCCATCACGGAAAAATCCTGGACAATTTTTTGGTGATGAGAATTTGGGTTTTGAAAAGTTGCTCAAAGAAAGGAAGCCCAAGCCCATAAAAGCCCAACCCATTACTGGATCCAGGCCCACTGATGGGAGACAAGGAAGGCCCATGAAATTGTTAAATTCGAAACCAGAAAAAGCGAGTGGGATGGTAAGATATGATGCCTTCTGTGGCTTTTATGGACCAGACTATTATTTGACATGGTGGATGGATTTCATCAAATTCTAATGATTCAAACTAAATCCACGAGATCATTAGTCAGTTAATATCCCTTTTGTAGCTAGTAATGGCAACGAAGTCGACGGTACAACTTCTGCGACAATCCGGCACTCGGTTCGTGTAGTTACGAATGACAGACAGGCATGCCTGAAAGGAGGCAGAGTCCTACACTTCATATGGGAAACACAAGCGAAATGACCGGGGTGTAAAGCCATGGGAATAGATAGAAATTGTTGTTTTGGACATGCAGCTTCTGGTAACATCCATCACGAGAAGACAATCGACGTGGGAGACAATCTCAAGCAATCAATCAACACCGACCAGTCACTCGCTTCAGGGCGACACCGATACCGACACGCTCAGATATTTCGTCGTTAATTGTATATGGGAAACTGACCACCAGGCATACAAATCATAAGGTTGTAGTCAGACCAACACGACACATCAAAGAACGAAAAGACACATCTGGAAAATCCAATCCTACACCAGACTCGGGACATTTTGAGATGAGCAGACACGTCGAACAGTGTGTCAACCTAACTACCAAAAATTACCCAGATAGCAGTTCAGAACAGTTAGTGATGATTACTACTTCCACTCCAGGAAAGATTTTAACTGTCAAATTTTCCTCCAGACTATAGTAGCAAGAGATGTCACAAAAACTCGGGGGGCAGAAACATACCACCGACTTTTATGGCAGTAGCATTGGGCAACACATTCGGAGGTGATGGCCCGAGTATCACATCGGCCAGTCTCATAAGCACCAAGGGCGGAGTGGTTCAAAAGAGAATCACTGCTGCTGCTCGTATATCTGCATATATGCCTCAGAAAGCGCGACCATTTGAGGAAGAGTTTCTGAAACATGCAAATCTTGCATCTCATACCTGTAAGGAAAGGGCCCCGGAGTATTAGGCATCCAAGTGGTCATTATCTAATATAACAGGTTTGCTATAATGATGTTTACCAGAGTTCTTCGGACTTGCGCTGCACGAAGACCCGGTAGGATCCCTCACCGGGTTTACCATCATGAACAACATTGGCAATCAAATCATACTTTGACCGCAACTTCTGATCCCCCTTCGGTGTGGGCAACGGAATGTAGTCCTTCAGCTCAAGATTCTTCACAGGAAAATTAACTGCAAGAGATTATTCGGAAAAGTGGGTACATGGTGGAACATACATGTTACTGGGGCCAAGCAATTGAAATCCAACTCACAAATGGTTATTTTATAAAAAAAGCTAGCTACATAAATTCACGGAAAATAGAAAATAACAGCTCACCAAGTGTAGGATTCTTCTCTACGAAGAAGTTGTTTTTGGTGAAACGGCGCATGTGGAGTATGAGGTACTGAGGCAACCTGGTTACCCTGTACCTCATTCTGGCTAAACGAGGCCGGACAACCTCTGTAATAGTTTCACCATCAAATTTCTTCAGAATATTGAATAGTGGAACCTGAGAATCCAATTGAATTTCAAATCCCATTTCAGCACACTACTTGTCAAAGTAAAAAATATAGATGTCATTACCAAAATATTTACATAGATGCAGGGATAAATTTCATTTCATGAGCCCCCGAGTTCTACAAGATAATGCCGTTCTCTAGCCAGACTACAAAAATAAAAATGAACATGATAACGTCGAAGTTCTTGAGTCGATGCAAGGAATCAACACTACCTCCACATATTTCAAGTGGACAGTGAGATTTTTACTGAACCAGTCAAACCAATCGCATCATCGGGTCAGCAAGTGAAAATGGAAGATATTGCTAAAGCTATGTCAAATTCTTACTATAAGCTAAATATAAGTTATATTTAGCAGACTGATCTACATATAACTTAAACAGAGACTGATCTAAATATAAGTTATATTATATAACTTAAACAGACACTGATCAACATGAATCGTCCAACCACAGTAGAATAACAAGATGAGTGACGAACCTGAGGTATAATATTTTTCTCCATCACATCCTTAAAAAGAGGAGGTGGAGGCAGATCTAGCCCAAGCATTAAGAATGGCATCCTGGAAGTTTCAGTAACTGAGTTTCCATGATCATTTCGGCCCTCTTCTCCATCTGGTTGTCCATTTTGGTCCCCTCCATTGGCCACAATTCTTCCTGAAGTTTCTTTCACAACCTCTAACTCACCCTGAAAAGCATAATTAACCTTGAATGATTAATCATACGCTAGCAAATAGTGAGCGCAACTGATTCCAGAAAGCTAATCAGAATACCTGAAAACATTGGTGAATGATGCTGGTGTATTTCTTTGAACCTCTCAACTCTGAGTGCAATGTGTTGAGAAGCCAGGACATGAACTCCACAGGATCCGACTGTGCTCCTATCCGAAAGCGCTTCTTACTCGCTTTCATGACAGCCTGCAAAAATTCGTGAGGACTGACCTGCAAAAGACAGAATATAATCTTGTTAGTATCCTTCTTCAATGGTCAAAGCAATGCTCGTTAGGATCATACCTGTCCTTTGAAGTTTCGAGCATGCCAAATCTTCCTCGTGAGTTCTCCAAAACGTTGAACGAGAGGGGATCGACAATGCTGATAGTTCTCTGGGATGAGGAAGAAATTCCTCAGTGGCGTGACTCTCATCAAAGATTGGATGGTCACATTAACAAAATCAGTTTCTTTAATATTGTTTAGTCCCACCTGGAAAAATGAAAAATAACAGTACCAATGGATCAGTTTCATCAACTGTCCAGGAATAGTAAGTGCAAATAAACGTATAAGACCATAAGACAAGAGCAGCATTAAGAAATCTATACTTATACACACCATTCCAGGAAGATAATCAGAGCCATCGAGAGCCCTTGACCACTGTTTATTTCTGTCCAGCTGCCCCACCTGATCTCTGGTAAACCTGTACATTAGATAAATCAAGATATAATTATTTAATCGATGAGCAGCTGAGCTAATGTCGAATTCCCAAATGCAAAACTTAGGCAAAACATAGTGTAGGCTTTACTAAAGAGAAAGGTGAATGGGAACGTGTGAGATTAAAAGGGGCAGCGCAAAGAAGATCCAAGCAATAGAGAGAAGGCAGACCTCGGATTCAGAACATGTCGAATGTCATCGAGGGATGGATCATTAATCTCATAGCAATCTGGAAGGCAGTAAACCCTTTCACTTTGCAAATTGATGTAAACATGATGTCCCGCCTCAAGACTATGAGTATATGCATGCGAGTTCTTCCCTCTTCCTTGGAAATATTTCCCACAGACCAAGCAAGCATAAACATTCAAATTCGAGAGTGACACAGAGCAGAACCTCTCAAAGTCAAAATCCAAAACCTGCAAAGCCAAAAATGGAAGAGATGTAAACGAGCCATTCAATAACCACAAGAATTCAACTAAAATCTAGTTTTAGCATCCTCGGCATTCCTTTCAACCACAAGAACCCAAACCCGCACAGAATAAACACACCCCAACTGCACAAAATGCAGAAATCTCAGTCTAGTAGATCTCTACATCTTTGCCTTAAGGATAGCATTGGAGCGGTCAATCAGAAACAATCTCAATAAAAGCAGGCAGCCTCCAGGCTATGAGAATATGCATGTGTTTTCTTCCCACTTCCTTGGAAATAATTCCCACAGACCAAGCAAGCATAAACATTCAAATTCAAAGAGACGCAGAGCAGAACCCCTCAAAGTCAAAATCCAAAACCTGCAAAGCCAAAATTCACAAATCCCAGCACAGTGAATCTAAAACTACTTGCCATAAGGATGTCATCAGAGTGTTCAATCAGGAAACAATCTCAATAACAACGAGCTGCATGCCAGTATGTTTGTGCACAAGCACGTCATCAAACCAGAAAACGTTCGGACATTCTTCAACTAAGTAAAAAGGATTGCATCAGCTGATCATAAACCAGAAAACAATGTGCCTCCAAAGAAACTGAGCAAGCGCACCTTGAAACCCACCACAGCTAAACATTGCAACGAAACAAAGACCCCCAAATCCCTAATTCACTATGCAGCAACAAACCACTAGCCATCTCAAATCCAACAACTCTAGAACCAACAAAAAGAACCTACAAATACCAAAAAAAAAAAGACAAAGCCCACCTGACGATTCACGGTATCCAGATAAGGGCAATCCCTCCGAACCTCTACCGCGCGGATCCTCCTCCCCTGACCACCCTGCACCCCATCGATTCCCTCCTCTTCACTCTCACTGTCATCCCCTTCCTCTACTACTCCTCCGTCCCCATCCCCAGCACCGCCTCCTCTTCCAGAGGAGCCGTTCCTCGACCCAACCCTATCCACGTACTCATCATCCTCATCTTCGTCTCCGTAGCTAACCAACGGCGCCTCAGGTTCCTCAACTAACCTCAGCCTCTTCGATTCGACGGGGACAACCTCCTGCGTCTCAGGCTCTCCGTCCTTCCTCTTCATCTTCCGTCTCCAAGCCGAAACCCTAAATTCCCAATCATAAATATCACACTGGCTCCCCCCTCCCTGAGACGAACTGTTATTAACAATGAACTAAAACTGATTACTTTAATTGTTCGGTAAAATTTATTCAAAACCAAGCAGTTGTTTGATGGTAAAAGTTATTTTGAATTAACTTTATTTTTTTTTCAAAATAATTATAATTTAATTAATATTTATCTAAATTACTTTCGTATTTCACGAAATAATATAAAAAATTCGATATTTAAAATATTAAATTTATCTCACCACAAAGAACTTGAATTAATATTTTTGTCCTCGGGCTGTCTCTGCAAAAATGCAGGTCAAGAATGTTTTTTGGTGAGGATCATAACATGTCCTTCTAAGTTTTCTGGAATGGTGGGGGAATCTCATTAAAGATTGTATAGCCACGTTCCGGAAGGCTGAGTATTTGCATTCCCAACTTATGATCTCAGATGCAGCAGTGCCGCCTATCCCAGCATTTGGTGAGCTGCTGGCTGCTGTCTTCCTAGAAGTATAAAACAGCATAATGAACACGTTTCGAACGAATGTATGGAAAAGCAAAGCTTGGTCATTAGCACCAGAAGGAGAAGCTATGGAATCCAGAGAAGCTGAGTGAATATGTCTTTGACCTCGTCCTCACATCAACGAGAGTAACGAGGCAAAAAAAGAAAGAGAACAGATGAATCCAGAAGAAATGAATAGGTTACAAACGAACAAGTCACGTAATCCAGAATCGAAATTTCAAAGATCGAAAAGGCCCCCCCGAACTGCGTCGTAGCAAACAGAAGCTGTGTTGGCGAAACCTCTCCTTGGTGTCCCTCGCTTTACCAATCTTTCCTTATGTCGAAGGTGTAGTTGATCTCCAGATAGCATTTGTTGTCATCGTCAACAAACTGCAGAGACAATAGAATCAGCCGTACGTTTTTAAGTGTAAGCACAAATCCAAGTTCTCAGGCGGATTTAGCTGCAAGTCAAAAACCTAAATAAGGGCATGATTTCAGAGAACTTCTAATGAATGGTCACCATTACAGCTCACGAATTACGACTCAGCAATCATCCGCACAATCTGATCTGACCAATAGAATCATCCAATGATTTCCATGACACCATGCGACATTTAGAGATAAACAACACATATTTCGTCAACCATGATTAGTGAGGACTTGGCAAATGTAGAACACAGAAGAACACCTCTTGTCATTAGCTTTCGCCAAGCACAGGGGAAGGGCCAAAAGCATGCATATTACAATGAAGTACGCTAGGAAATTCTTAATGCTTCCTAAGTCAAAGTCTTGCAATCCTACTTTCACTCTAATGATAAACCTAATCTTCTTACTGCCATCCTAAGTAATGATAGCCTGATATAATGCATCTTCCTCACGAGCACCGAAGATATGAGAAAATTACACAATTGAGAAGTGTCGTACCTTGCTCCTGGCAGTGTAGCTTCCTCGTGCAAACATCCCAGACGGAGTCGTCTCTTCAGGCATCTCGTGCGTGTATACTTCAACCTGTGGGCTGAAGGTTCCAATCATCTCCTTAATGCTATCAACTGCAAAAAAAGAAGTGATCATGGAACAGATCAAATCTTAATATTCCAAACAAGCAGACACAAATTTCGTGCAGGAGAAAACAACAGAGAGGATGATATTTTACCCTTGACGCCGGTTTTCCACACGGTGTTAGTGTATTTGAGGCCAGAGACAATGTTGTTGCAGACTTGGAAAGTGAACTTGAGGCTATAGGGAGACCCTTCCTTCAAGGTAAACCACAACCCTTTCGGCTTGCCATTCTCAGGGATCTGGAGGACAATGTCGGGTCTTCCGGGAGACTTGATCGCAAGTAGCTGGAACTTGACTTCTGGCTCCAGTGATTCTAAAGATTCCCACGAATTCAACAAGGCCGAGGACAATAAATCACATATTAGATGGAATTCTGCTCTCAAACACCAGAAAAGAAACTGTCTACCGCAATCACAAACTTGATCACGGTCAGGAAAAACTCGAATCTTGAAACACCAACAATGACGAACAAAGAAAGAAATAGGATCAAAGACATAACGAGGCAATGCCGCGGCAAATCACCTCCAACAGCTTCGAAATCAACACTGCCCAGCAGCTGCTCCTTCCACCTCCTCAAGCTCTCATCGTCCTATCACATATCATCAACAACGAATGCAACAATCACCCCCCATTACTCCCAAAACTGGGAACGCAAGAAAGAAACCACATGATCCAGAATCCAACACCCTCACCTTGTCCTTCTCCAAATGTTCCTTAATGGTGCACTGAGGCCCCAGCTCAAGCTTCCTCCCTTCCTCGTCCTCCTCGTTATCAGTTGCGTAGAACGAACCCTCACTGGGCGACCGGTGGATCCTCCCGACTGACCCGTCGGCCTTATCCTCAGCACCCTTCTCCGTGGCCTCGACGGGCTCCACCCCGGCGCGGCCCTCGGCGTCCTTATCGTCGTGATGGCCCATGTTCTTGGAATCCGAGGAAGCAGTCGCTCCAACGGCCAAAGACATCAACAGCAAGGAAACCAACACCGGCGCATCAAACGCTCAAGAACACACACCCCCTCCACAATCCAAAAAGGAAAACCCAGGAATCCAAACCAACACAGGAAGGGCCTAAAGAGCTCGAGGCCAAGAACCCAGAAGCCGGAGCGGGGAAAAGGTTCGAGCTTTGATGAGGACAAGAGGGAGGGGGACGAGAAACGATGCCAAGATCGAAACTTTGTGTGTGGAGAGCTGAGAAAAAGGCGGGTGGGGAGGAGGGATTTTTTGGGGGATTAGTTAAAATGGGGAGGGGGGGTGGGGGGAGGAAAGGGTCGTGCGGTGATCCGATGGGATTGGGGAGATGATCTTTGTTTGCTTCATGACACGAATGCCTCATTTTAAGGTGGAGAAATTGAAGTGATTGATTGGGATGATCTTTGATTTTGTGCGTGTGTTTTGGGCTGTAAAAAAACTTAAAAACAGGACATGGGATTTGGAGACAGGAGGTTTGTGATCCTTCTGGGGGATGATTGGGATATTTTAGGGGTGATTTTATTTTCCAAATTTGATTGGCATTGTATTCATAAAACATAGACTGTCTTGTGATATTTGGAAAAAAAGTTGATCTTTGCTTTATGTCCCATCCTTTTCGCATTGATTTTGAGCTTGCCCTTATTGGTCATGCATTCACCCACCACTTATCGTGTAAGATGTAATTTTTTCACTTAGAATGGTGGTAACAATTGAATAAACTTTTTGACACTATTTGTCTTGGCATGGCATCACCTATTGGATTTGAAAGTAATCAAAGTTCATGCCACGAGAGAGGATTTGATTTGTTTCTCTTTCACATAAATATATATTTGTGTAAGAATTGGATGGTGGGATTTTGACTATTAATTCTGGGTCACGTGAATCACTCGAGGGACGTGACAAACAACATTTCAATGAGCAAAATTATTTAAATGAGACCCACAAACCCGACAAAGACTATGATTAAAGAAATGATTTTTGTTTTACATGATTTTGGGTACTTGGGGTCAGCCAGCAATGTCCACATCACCTCTACTTGTATAAAAATCTACGATTTCTGGGTGTTCTCTAAAATCAAGAAGTATGAATTTTGGTGAAATTATTGACATAAAAAAATATGTCTAAATATTTAGTGTTTTCTCATAGGAATTTGTCTCGAAGCCAGTCAATCACGGAGTTGATTGCTTTGGCTCCATCCATTAATATACTCCAGTGTTTGACCTAATGGGATTACTGTTCACACTAAGCTTACAGTATTATATAACAACACTATGACAATTCGAATTCGAGTATGGAGAAAAAGAATTTAACTTTAATAGCATTTTAAGCAGAGTTAACGATGTAAAGGAAACGGTTGCAACATGTCTTCTTGACCTTGTACAGACAGTATCTGTCTGCTGTTGCCGGTTAATGTCAGTTTCTAAAGACGGTTAATGCTACAGAGGGAGTAGCCTGCCCGACCACACACGACCTACGTACGAGCCCACAAGCCGGGGCCATCATCGATTTTATTGGTCTCGTTAGAATATCGGATCGGCTCATATGCCAAGCCCAGTATATAAGCCTAATGGGATTCCACTCTAAAATCAATTGGCTACAGAGGGAGTAGACCGCTAGGCTATATATACATTAGGCCGAACTCTTTTCCCTATCTAACGCATGGGAGTGGACCCTTTCAACAAGGACGATGCGGAAAGTAATTACCACCCGCCGGCACCACCTCCCCCCCACCGGCCTCTTCTCTCCTCTTTATCTCTTTGTCCCATTTATCGAATTCATTCTTCTTGCCCCCGAGTGCACTTTCTAAGGCTTTCCTGGCCTGATCCTGGAAACATAGGCTGAGCAATCAGACCGTCTACTTCCATCGTTATAGCAATGAAAATTTTGAAGCTTTGACGGCTAAATGTTCTGGAACTATCAAATCGAAAGAGGATTTATCGTAATCGCGACTGCCCTATGGCAGATGGTTATTCCAGTGTTACGAAGAACGCTGCATGTGGAAGCCTAGTAACGCCTTGCTATCATTTCAGCTGCTAATTTCATGAGAGATGTCGTAGGGGATAAGGCTTCTTTCTGCAATTGTCCATCCGACAACGCCTACATGATGGTCTAGTTTTCCTACAGCCAAGGGCCGGACATCTACAAAAAACATCCATCCCATAAGCCGGCTAGCAGCAAGCAGCTTCAAGAAGGCACAACCCGTTGACGCTGATTTTCAATCAAATTCATTTTTCAACTATGAATGCCAAGCTCGAGAAGCACCCATTTCACAGAAACACCAGATGAGCACCATTGTTGCTTTGCGAAGTTACCATCACCAAGAATGGGATCTTATCCTCGCAGAGAAATAATGGAGGTTCAGCTCAACACAGCTCAAACTGTGGGCTCAAATTCAATCTGGTAGAGCGAACAGGGCGGGTCACGAGATTTCCACGGTAGAGCGAAAGAATCTGGTATGCACGCAGGGGAAAATGATCCTATCATCGAGTTCATCATCCCTTAACAGTAACCATCCGAGCAAATCATCCCACACGATCCCGACAGGCAGAAGGAATCCAGCTATCATCTAACCTAATGTCAGAGAGCTAAACAGACGATGCAGAGCACTAGGAACTGTCCTTTATCGCGGCAATTGTCAGAGAAGAGGCAAGAGAAACTTCCGTCACATTTGATCTGCCACTGGAGCTGCGTCCAGCTCTGTCCCCAGTGTACCAAGGGGCAGGGAGTCGAGCCGTGATAGGTCGGGAACGAGGGGTGGGGTCGTAGTAGGGTTCCAGCGCTTAGGACGACAACCTGCGACATTGTTGTTTTCATTCTCTTCTGGGGCCATCCAGTTTTAGGACACGGATATTGATCATCTCGATCCCGGTCCGAACCGGGTATTTGAACCCGGGTTTGATAAGAAGTCACCTTTTAAGATTCAATCCACCAGTCACAAAACCAAACCATCACAGACAACACGATGATGCGAAAAGCAAAGATAAGAAGAGGAACAAACGAAGAGGAAGATAACACATGCTTAAAAAGCCACCATAAACAACAACCTTTGACAAACAACGACGTCGTCGTCATGATCATGACCTTCTTTGTTTTCCTCATATTAGTCTCATGTTATTCCCTCGAGCACAGGGTTTTACTGAAGGTGGATCGCGTCTTCGTCGCCGGCGCCTTGGCCTTCCGCGTCTAAGTCGTCGTCATCGTCCTCCTCGATAATTCTTGCTCCTGCGTAAGCCGGCACCTCGGTTATCCCCCCGTGGCCACCTTCTTCCTCTCCTTGAACTTCGTCCTCCACTTCAAACAGGTCTTCTTTGTCTTCTAATGCCGGTTTCGTCACATCTGATTTCTCGACCTCGCTTTCTCTTGCCACATCCTCCTCGTGGACTTCTTCGAGTTTCACGTCTTCCTCGAGTTCCGGGGCAGAAACCTGCAGGGCAGTTATTGTTCTCCGATAAAGAATCCAATATAATGTGCGGATCGTTTAACTTAGATATAGTGGCACATAGACATACAAAACTCGTTGAGTTCTGCTTGTGAAACCACACAAATAGAAGTTAGGACAGATGGTGCTGTATAAACAGCCAGCCGGGAATAACTGGAGATGCCGATGTACCTGACCGGAAGCCATGTTGGAGAACTGAGGAAGCAAAGATGGGAGGAGGGGAAGAAAGAGTGTAGGAAATGCTGCTTTGGTCCTCTGCAAGTTGGCAGTGAAGAGAAGGATAGCACAACTTCAGTCTCTATTTATAGGCTCTACTTGCAACTTTTGTTTGATTCTCTCCATGGACTTTCTCAATGGAATATTAATCCCTTTCTTTTCTCCCATCTTATTACATTATCATCTGTCCATTTTAGTTCAGAACTTAGAACTTAAGAAATGACATTTGGAGGTTTCCCTTAATTTCAACCCATCAATCAGGCTTATCTTGCCATTTCCAATAGCATCTCTGGCAATAAACAAGAACAGAGACAACAAAAACCACATGGCTCGCCTTTCTCTCTCTGTGATTAACAACTAAATCAATGTATTAAAAATTATGGGTTGTCATCACCTTTACTGTACAGTGGGGGCCAATAATGCATCCCCATTAGTGAGAGAGAGAGAGAGCATCTTTGTCTTTTTGCCTTGAAGTGGGGTTCTTATTGGTGTGTGCCATTGCTCATAAAGATGAAGAGTATATTGGAATAAAGGTCTTCCCTTTTGTTCTTAATATCTCTTGGAGAGAATTTGCTTTTCTTTCTTCATCTGTAGCTTTGGTTAGGCTTTCAGATGATATATTCTCAGGGCATTAGATGTTATGGCGATTACTTAAGGACAACTTGGGGCTTGGGCATGGGTATGGGCAGGCAACATAGTTCAATGTCTGAACGGGATGTTTGTACCCCGTCATATCGATCGAGTTTGTTCGGATGATTTGACATGTGATTTCCAAACACTGAACTTTGGAGTAGTAGTAGACCAAGTTACTAGTGGTATTTTTTGACTCAAAATCATGAATCCATGAATGACTGGCAAAGGTTGGTTTGACATAATTTTGCAGACAACCTAAGCAAAGAACAGAATCTGAGTTTCTGGGTGTAGTTGAGCAGGCAAAGGAAGGGTTATCTCTCACATACTAAAGCCCCAAAGAAAAAAGAATCAATAGGTCAAAGTTTCAGGAGATGCAGATAATCAAATTCAACACATTAGACAATGAACTCAAGAGGTTTTCAGACAGCCAAAACAGAAGCTACTTCCATGGAAACTAGCCACAGGCACATATCCACCCTCAACCTACAATGTGCAAAAGGATCGATACAAGGAAAAGACTAACAAGACCTACCCCTGTTCGGTCAATCCGCAGTACCTAACTGGGTCACTAACACTTCCGCCATAACTAGATAATAAGGCCGGCCGCAACAACTCTTCCCACCTGCAGCAGATGCAGTTTCCATGTTTAATATTTTCAACGCGTTTAATCCGAGCCAAGGCGATTCGTAGGGTTTCTTACTCGAGGATCTGGTAAATAGAAGTGGGACATAGACATACCTTTTCTGTCCAATAAAGTCGTCACGATCGCTTAATAAAGTGGTGACGCTCTAGCATCTCAGGTAACCCAAAGGCCGATATGCTTTTGCACCCAAGGAGTTCATGCAGCCTCTCATCACAGTTGATGCCCATCGGATTTATGGCATCCTGCATCATTAGAAAAGTTCAGTCTATAGTTGCCTGAGCTAGTAGATATTGCAAGGACAAGCATAGTCAATATATCCATTTGAACCACAAAAGAAGGCCACAACTTCGCAGGCCTGCTAAATAGCTTCGATATTGGTAGTGAAAAGGGATGTGTATACCAAAAACATCAGCAAGCAACAATCACATCCAACATAGTATCATAACAGAAAGCTAGACGGTATTTTGAAAAAAGGATGTGGTGGCAGCATTTCAGACCTCTAGTTGGTGAACTTTGACGTACTCCCAGACACGTTTATGAGCCTCAGCTCGAAGCATCTCTCTTTCAGCAGTTTCCAGGAATTTGGCTAGCGCATCAGATATCAGCACAGGAGAAGAACCACGTTCGGCATTATAACCCGCAGCCTCTGGAGTGGCCTTACGTTTTTTGGCCTGTCCAGATTCCTCTGTAAAATAAAAAAGAAACAAGAGACACGCTGGTGGCAATTATGTTTAGCGAGATCACAGTTGAGATAGAAAAAAAAATGGCTGATCACCTACTTGACGGTTCCAGTGGGAGGATGTGCTTGGAAAGCAGTTTGTTCATCTTGAACATGTCGGTGGAATCCGTCTCGAACACTGCACGAAGCGCATCATCACAGATGATTTTCCTCTTGTTGCTTGGATCTTGGAGGTTGTTCTTTCTGATGTACACCCACAGCTGCTTCACAATCTGCCATAACCAAAAGTGATACCCCTTCAATCATGCCTCTCTCAACAAGATATTCTGAAGCACAAGATCCAGTACAGAAAGTATGATAGGAATACAACAATAAGGCAGGCGTAATGACCTCGGTCCTTGGCATAGCTGGTTCACCCACGATGGCTTGAAGCTCCACCGAAACCCCACATACTTTGTTCAGACCCCCTGGACCACCCCTTCTCTTTGTGCCAGCAGTGCTGCAGCAACATACGACCCAATGCCGACATTAGTATGATTCAAGGAAAATAATGGTCCTGGTGGATGACACTGAGAAATAAATGAATTATATAATCTTCACTTCATTACTAATACTCGGCACTCTTTCCCCCTAGATCTAGCACCCAGGACATAGGGGTATCAGAAAACGGAAAGTCAATTTAATAAGATTTGGATGCAAGCAAAAAGGAATGATTTTTATCCTCCATTACCATCAAGGGTAAAGTAAAATGCAATAGGCACCATGCCCTTGAACCGAGCACAGCTAAGGCATAAAAACTTCATCTTGCTACGTAGATTGCAATCAGCTAGTTAAAAGATGGAAACCTACGTATATAAAACCTTGTTCGTTTTGGTGTAAGGGCAGGCTTTCATGCATTAAGCACTTAACGAATGGACAGTCAATGTCTTGTCCTTAGCACAATTAAGACTATTCAAACAAATCCAAAAGGGAAGCATCGCAACCGTCCCCAGGAAGTAACCGCCGCATCACCAGGAATGTCCAATTTCAGCTAAACTTTACCAGCTAGAAGCCAAATTCCAGGAAAGCAACCCGCTATTCGCAGCGAATCAAGAAAAATCCCAGTTAATCACGTGCATATTCCAGAACTCAAACAAACAAACGAGATAAGGACAACGAGTAAGCTAAAAAACCCAATCAGTCCAACAGCTCCAATATAAAATGGGAAAAACAACAACAAATGGGGACAAACCTTTCCTTGGGAGAACCTGCGGGAACATTCCCGTCGTTGTTCCGGGACTTTGCAGTAGCCTTTGCGGGCTTCGGAGGAGGCGGTTGCTGATGCTGCTGCGGCGGCAGGGGAGGGCTAAAGTTTAGATCCTGCGGTGTGTGGAGGGCGAAATGAGGGCTCCCGAGATGCTGGGGCTGGGGCTGGGACTGGTAGTGGGGCTGGTAAAACTGCTGCTGGGGAGGATGCTGGGGGTAAGGATAAGGATGCTGATGCTGATGCTGAGGGGGATGACCAAGGGGCTGGTGGTGGAGCAACTGGGGGTTGGGAAGATGAGGGGCATAAACATCATTGTTGCTGCCGCTAGGAGGCGAGCGGAGGAGGAACCCGATCTGGTCCCTGATGAAAGCAGCCTTGTGGGAAAGGTCAAGCCCTAGCTTGGCCTCCACCTGGCGGACAACGCCGTTGAGAGTCGTCACCGAGTTGGGGTCGGACTGAGACTGTCGGAGGACGGACTCAACCCCTCTCGCTATCTCAAGGTCGGTCACAGCCCCACCTCCTGCCGCCGCCGCCACTCCCGCGCTCGCATTCATAAATAACGACGTAGGGGGTGGGATTGGAGGTAATGCTGGGTGGGTTCACAACGGAATTAACTAACTCGAACTCGGGAGTTGTGGGTGGGTGGGACAAAGCCTTGCCGCCTCCTCCAAAAAAGACCTCCTTCCTCTGTTCCTACTCTCTCTCTCTCTCTCTCTGGCGAAAGTTATCTTCTTTGTACGCCTGTCCATCTCTCTCTCTTCCTTTCTGCCAAATGACGGAAATATCCTCCTCCACCCCAGATATTCACGATTTTGCCCCTTCTTTTTCTTTTCTCGCCCTTCTAATTTTCTTAATTTTCTATTTTGGTCCTTCGTAAATATTTCTAGGATGCCCGTTCTAATCCAAATAAAATATTTTAAAAATAACGTATTATTTTTTCTATTCTAGCACCTTTTTATACTTTAATATAAGTTTATTGTAAACATATTCTACTCTTTCTGATCCTGCCACGTATCCTTTTTCTGGATCGTGGCTTGGTTGTGCTATTAAGGACACTCCTTAGTCGTGGCTTCGTTACGTTTTCGAGTAATTGTTGATACTGCTTCTCGAGCTCGGACAGCGGTTTCTCGAGTAAAACTGGCTTTGAGCGCTCGAGAACTGCCTTTCGAGCAAAACTATTCTTCAGAACTCGAGCCTGGGCTTCGCTGCTTGACCCACTAGGGACAATGCCTAGAAATTCATACGTGTCAACAGAATCACATTATAATTCAATTTATACCTCATTAGTATATAATTCTTTACTATTCTTTCCGTTATAATGGTAAATTTCTTTCCTTTTTAAGATCCCTATAAATAGAAATATAGCTTAAATAAACAAGGTATTTATTTCTAATTTCATCTTATCTCTTTTAAAGGGTTTATTTAAATCTCTACCAAAAGCATCGGTGGGCTGTGGATGGGCTGAGATTAGGGAATTGGGCCTGTCTCAATAGGCCCATAAATTCGATCTGGGAAAGACCAATGTATTCGGCCGGGTTTGTTTTAACTTATCATTACCATTTGCTCTTTATTACAAGACGGAAACAAACACAGGACTTGTTGTCCATCTGCAGTTTCAGATGAAAGGATGTGGTGTTTGTGTGCTTGGCAGAGGAGCTGGGCCTGCCAAGTAAGGCTGCTGTAATGAAAATGGGTTAATCTAAAGAGAGCCATCATTCCCTACATGGGTGTGATTTTTGGTTTGAGAGAGAGGACATGTTCTTACAGCATCTGTTCTTGCCACCTTATACAGTGGCCATTAGATAGAGAGGGAGACAACTCTTGGGATGCTCTCTCATCAGCAGCTCCTTGGAATATTCCTTTAGAACATTTTGGGTCCTCTCCCTACGGAACATTCACGAGAACCATCGCACAAATTCCACTGCCCTGATTACTATACGTGAACGTGTTTGAAATAATTTGCTTAAAGGACAAATAATTTGTCCTTAGTTAAATATTGCACAAAATCGACGTTTTTTTGACATTAGTTAAAGAGTTTCGAAACTTAATATCATATTTATAAAATAATTTGCGGACTAATATTATTTAAGAAAAAGTATGTTATATAGATTAAACGAACATTGCGTTGGTAAAACTACCATGTATATTCATCATATGTCCATTGCATGAAAATCTGTGTTCTGAGGTGATTACAAAAGGACAAGAAGGAACAGCCTTCTTGATTCATCCCCCACCAACCCCGTAACGATAGCAATTGCTGTTGTGGGTCGAGGGAGCAGAGATGGGCGACAAAGGTGGGATCTCTGGAAGTTTTTCACTTCAATTCAATCCTTCTGGGATTGGATGGATTGGCTCCTTTTTTCTTTGTTGGGTTATTTGTCTAAATGGGTCATTTGCTGAACCTCCCACGTGTTTGGAATTTGGGATGCAGATTTGCTGTCGGGTTACTTGGCTACCGCCGTTGATGCGGCAAAGCAAGCTGGAGAGGTATTTGTTCTGATTGATTTCCTTTAAAGCGATTTGATTTGTTGAACTGCTATGGATGATTTCGTCATTTGGTTTGTGGGGTAAATCTGCAGGTCATTCGTAATGGGTTTTATCAGACTAAGCGTGTGGAACACAAGGGGCTGGTAATTCAGCGGTTTCTCTATTCCGGGAAGAGTCTGGTTTTCCTTTTAACTGCATAGCACTGTCTGTCATTAAGAAAAATGCCGCTATGCATATGCTGTGTCCATTTCTGAAGATCATGCCTGGAATCGCGCCTTTCATGCATATTAAATTGGTTACCTTTCCAATTCGGTGTTTTGTGATACTGAGAAAGGGTAATTTGTCATGTCGGATATATGATTTGGATTGGCCTTCTGTTGTCAATTTAATCAAGCACAGTGTAGGTATAAGGCCATTAATGAATTCGAAGGGTGATAAAACTCCTGGAAATTTGAGATTTTTCCTGGGACGAACGGTCATTTCCTCTAGATTTTGTGGCAGAAGGGGATATGCTGGGCGTGGTAGTTTGGCGTTGCTTGACAGGAGCTTTGTTCCTTAATAATGTTATTTTGAAACTACATACAATATTTAACAAAATATTTTGCTTGATTACCTGATTAAGGAACAAAACTCTGCTTGAAAGTGTTATGCTTTACCATCTCTTTGTATTGGATTAATGTACAGTCTATGCATGTCGTATGTGCTGTAATCTCTGGTGCTTTTTATGACCTCTTGTTACAACTGGTGTAGGTGGATTTAGTAACGGAAACTGATAAAGCATGCGAAGATCTCATATTTAACTATCTGAAGAAGCACTACCCGGAACATAAGGTGAGCGCTCATCTTTCTTAGTTGATTGTTTATTCTAAGATCATTGTCTTCATAATAATCCAATTGTTCTCTACTGTCTTCCTGCAGTTCATCGGCGAAGAGACCACGGCTGCTGGTGGTAACTCAGAGCTGACAGACGAACCAACATGGATAGTAGATCCTCTTGATGGAACAACTAACTTTGTCCATGGGTAAGATTAACTTAATGTCATGATCTTGTTGTGGTACTCTCGTCAACAATAAGCACGGCTAATTGATGTCTCATTGTAGGTTTCCTTTTGTTTGCATCTCCATCGGGCTCACGATAAGGAAAATCCCAACTGTTGGTGTGGTGTATAATCCCATAATGAATGAGGTAAAATTTCTCCTTTGCTGAACCATTTGAAGAGACTAGATGGATGCGTATTAATTTGCAAAAGAGACACACAGTTCTGTTTCCTCACGTAGTCAACAACACCAATGCTGCCGTAAGATTGCAGATCGCATTGTAGAGATGTTTGATGACTGGCCCTGATGTACTTTTTGTGCCATTTATATGCTAAAATTCAGAGAAATGCAATATCTGGCGTCCTTATATTCCAAAACGACTTAGCTATGTAGATAGAGGCTGTCTGATTAGAGCATCATTCATCAACTACTTGCAGTACCAGTGCAGTGTGCATGTCTATGCTTAGTCTGCTGACGGCATATGTTATTTGTGCTTAAGATGGTCCTAGATTTGTGATGAGCAGGCTAATTATTAGCACACAATTGACATCACTGTTTCTGGAAACCTTCATTTGTTTTTTTTATGTCCAACTGACAGCATGAGAAGATGCGATATGCTTTTCTGACCTTATGCTTGTCGTCCTGCTTTTGTAGCTTTTTACTGGCGTTCTGGGCCAAGGTGCTCATCTCAACGGAAACCCAATCAAAGGTGAGTGCATTTGATTATCTGGGTTCCTGATATCCATTGACATTACAATATGGTTACGGCATTTGGGATCCCGTTTTCTGTGAAACACAGTTTCATCCCAGTCTGAACTTGTGAAGTCCCTTCTTGTTACTGAGGTACAAAACGTGATAATTTCTTCAAAGTCTTACAAAATTCGTCATATTTCTTTTCATTTAGAGTTTATGAAACTAAACTTCCTAAAAGCCAGGCCCTCAATACATTCTAACCTTTTCTACCAAAATTACAGGCTGGCACAAAACGTGATAAGGCAACGTTGGATGAGACTACGAACCGAATTAACAGCTTGCTGTTTAAGGTATAGTATATTCTTTATTGCAGACTAAGCTGTAGAGTTATTTCTTCCCTGGAACCTCTGATGAGCTCCTATTGATGTTCAGGTGAGATCTCTTCGCATGAGTGGATCTTGTGCCCTAAACCTTTGTGGGATCGCCTGTGGACGGCTTGATTTGTTCTATGAAACTGGTTTCGGAGGACCTTGGTACGCCTTTATTTCGCAGGCTCATTTCTGACCCCTAAGTGATACGATCTGATTTATTCTCTAATTCAGGGATGTGGCTGGAGGTGCCGTGATTGTCAAAGAAGCCGGAGGACTTGTTTTCGACCCGTATATCCCCGCAGGCCTTCTCAGAACTTAATTACAGTTTCATTTCTATGTTTTCCAACAACGAAGTTTTATTTAATCCTAACTAACATTTTGAACAACCAATTTCAACCACATGCTCGAGTGGGACCCAGAAAGGGACTGTAATCTCGCACTTGCATGGATTTCATGGGATTTCTTGGCAATGTGGGTATCCTAATTGTGGTTAATCTTTTGTCAATCAGCTCTGGTAAGGATTTCGACATCACATCCCAACGCGTGGCTGCGTCGAATCCTCTACTTCGGGATGCATTTGTGGAGGCTATGGGACAAGCGGAATGATGGAACCACCTACCTATCGAAGTCTTGAAAACACATCAAGCCATTAATAAACACCCCAGTAAGCTTTCTTGCACATCCAGATTACCTGCTGCCATTAGGCTCTAGAAAAGGGAATAACCATTTATTGACCTGGTGGTGGTCCATTAGTCCCCTGTGCTATTTTTCATGCTACAATTATTTAGCCATAAACTGAAGTTAGCTCACGAGACGAGCCGATATCAATCTCGTTCTGTGTTGTCTGTAGAGAGATAGGGTTATTGATTCAGACAAAGAAGATAGTAGTATGTAATAAACATTAGAGCCCAAAACAAGAACAATGTTCCCAAGAAAGCTTGGGAGCCGTGTTCAGCAACTTGAACTAAACTAGGAAAAGCCATGAAAGAATTAAACAAACTACCCAGGTCCTAGTATAGCCCCCTCGATCCAACGAGGTAACACGATATGCTTTTCATCCAAGTACCTATACATTGGATGACGATGTCTCCCCTGCTAACATTACCTTAAGACGGATACAGATGGATGAAAGCCGGGCGGAAAACCGATCAATCTAGACGTTGTGGTGTGTCCTGGTGCCATAACCACTGTAGCCATTGCTTCCATTGACGCTCTGCGGCGTCTTCTCTGTTCTCTCTGCCTTCTTCCTCTTTTCAAAGATATACCATGTATAAGCTTCCATACGACCGCATTGCAGGCCAATGCGATGATGATTCCGATGTATGTGTCCTTCCACTTGTGGTTCGGGTTCAGGATGCTGAATCCTTTGAATATGTTGATGATGCTGAGTACGAGCACGGCGTATCCCACGGAGTGGTGGTAGACATTCCAGTAGAATCTGTACTTGTGCTCTTTCTTTGGCCTCAGTAGCAAAGCAAACAACTGAAACGTCGTATTCGAGATCAGTCGGGAAACAAACAGTAGGATCCTTCCAGATTGATAGAAACTAAGGATTTATGCGCACCTGAAGTTGTCGAGACAGAAAAGGGTGATGCCGATGTTCCTGTGAGCACTGAATGTAATTCCTGAAGACTCGCTGCCGAGTTTAAGACCGGTTCCCCAACCATGTACCGTGTTTAACACCCTCATGTACCGTGTGATCAAGGCACCGAGAGGCATCAGGATTCCCCAGCTCACTACGATCATGGAAGCCGGTAAGAAAACACACGAGCAGAAAGAAACCTTGTTCTTGTAAAATGTCCTGAACTTACATTTCTCTGCCTCAATTTGGAGTTTCCACCACCAGATGTAACATCAGCAGCCAGATTTAACGTCCCTTTCGATTGGATACTGGCTCCTGTGGTCGCATGGATTCCAGGACTCCCGCCGGAGAGCGGCCTGTCCTGCCAGACCTGATTGATAGTACCACTTGGTGGCTTAACAGTCGCGAAGATAATCATCTTGTTGTTAGCATAAGTTGCTGACAGATCCGACACATCAAACCTGAGGTTCCCTTCCTGCAACTGCGTCTGGTAACCCCTGACAGGAGACATGTACGCCCTCATTGAACTGTCGGACTGCTGGTAAGCCACGAGAGCCTGCGCCCCCTGCATTCCACTCCCAGTGGGGTTGATCGCCCAGGCGACCCATCTCAACGCGTCGACAGAAGCATGCCTATACACGATCCGGGCCTTACCAGCAGACATGTTTTAGGTCCAGTGAAGGTAAGAGTTGAGGTAGGGGAGGTCGGCACAGGAGCTGAACACTTGATTATTAGAGAAGGCGTAGTTCGCACAGGATTGCACGTAGCACGACGAGATTGCGAGAACCGTGCACGAACACAACAACAGAAAGAACCTGATGCTGGGCTAAGCTTCATTCTTAGAGGACAACAAGGAATGGCATGCAACACATGGAAGACAACCTTTGAAAATGTTAGTGTCCGTCTGAGTCCAGTTCTTTAGAATGAAGGCAGGGTTTAAGGAGAGATGTCTTAATATAAAAAAAAAGGTGGGGGAGGGGGGTGGGTTAGGTGTTGATGGGTGGCTTGGTCTCTATTCCTCGATACTTTTTTTATTCGTTAGAAACATCGAATTCGATCAGTAAATAACTCAATATTTCTTACACATATTCTACGTAACGCCACGCTAACACTAATTTTTTTTTTTCTCAATTGAGGTTCCCATCAAAAACTAAAATGGTAGTAAAAGAGGTGGGGGTGGGGGAGTAGGTGTAGGTTGTATTGGTAGATACCAAACTTTGTTTTCCTCCTGTTGGGTGTAATAGCTCTTGTGGTTCACCACCCACGTGGTGGGGATGATGTTGATCCAAATAAGTTTGTGATTTTCAATGGGGGTAAATTATAAAATCTCAATCCCAACTGCCCATTATCATCTTTCTTTTTCGTACAAATGTTTATGGCATGATCTTGTTGTCCTAAGAGGGGGAGTCAACTGTAAGAAGAATGACCAACTAGAGTTGGCAGGAAGAACCTGATGGCCAAACTTCTGGTGGGTGTGTTTTACCTCCCCAAACTTCTCCTGTCGTCCCTGAAATTAAACAATTTCATTCTACGAAACCTGCATTTCTTTAGTAATATAAATCAATGTTCTTTAAATTTGGTATTTAGAAAGTTTCAAGAAGAACATATCAATTTGAAGAATTTGTTTAGGAAATAACAACAAAACTCGGTATTTTATGATAACATACGAGATGGGATGGGAAATAAGAGGACATGGCATTGCCATGAGGACCGAGTACATCTTTTGCATGTGCTACATATATTTTGATAAAACCTTTTATGATTCCTTTTTGGTTATTATAGAAACTATTCGAAATCAAATGGGGGTGGGTTCGTAGAAGTCGAGTTAAAAAACGTGAAGTTAGTCGAAGAAGATGACAGAGGTTTAGTTTTCTTCTTTAGGTTTATTTCTGGGTGGGTTTGGTTGGTACCTTCGTGCCACGTAAAACCCTAAATAAATATCATGTAATGTGTATACGAATGAGATGGGATGAGACCGAGGCGAGGCAGAAGTTCCCTCAAACATGTTTACCCTTGTCGACTGGTGTGTCGTTTTCCCCCCCTTATGACTCCAATAATTTGGTACTTGCACTAATATTATTGTAATGAAGAAGAAGAAAAACCAAACATTAGTCTAACCCTCCTTTGTTTGCATGGCGTAGTTTCGCATCACGACAACAACCCCTTTGTCCTAAGCGTATCAAATCACTGTTGTTGAACTCCGAAGCCAACACCTGAAAACGTGGATTAATGTTATAAAGACTCGACCCTCTAATAGAAGATATCGATATCTTACCCACGTCACGGTGACATCTATGTCTGCGTCACTCAAGATCAACTATAAGATTAACTCCGCAAATATTTTTTCATATTCGTTTGTCAGGTCAGGTCACGTAACCAGAAGTATCCAATACTTTCTCGAGAACGACACGAAATCCCTGTTCTAAGACCCTAAACCCCTCTATTCTTTTGCGGTTCGATCATTTTGATATAGATCGTGGGTTGGGTGGTTTTCTTTTATTAAAATGCTGCTTGCTTATACAACTTGTAAAGTGAAATTAGGGGGGATGTGATTTCGGCCACGTGCAACTTTAGGTACGACGACCGATTTCCTTTCTTACAAGTTTACTTTCGTTACTACTATTATTATTTAAAAAAGGCAAAATATCAATTTATGGCCTCAACTTTGAGCCAACTTTCTGTTTTGTCCTTAACTTAGTTTGTTATATAATTTTGTCACCAACTTTTGTTTTTATTTCTATTTTGGCCAATCATAAATTTCTTCTAGCGAAAGCCAAACAAGGCCTTAATAGACAATTTTTATTTATCGACTAAAACGAAAAAAGATTTTAAAAAATATGAAATAATATTGAAACCTTTCAATTGTTTTTTTATTATAAAATTTTGATGAACAAATCAAGTGAATTGGAAGTCGAAGTTAACGATAGTTGCTGATGTTGTCAAAAAATATGAAAAATCAATGAATGTCGGATGATGTTCTATTAGGAGGCGACTATTACGAATAAAGTGGATTATGAGACGAATGAATGAGATGTCAAAACTCCACTATTATAGGACACATGTTAGACTATATTAAGGCCTTGTTTGGCTTTCGCTAGAAGAAATTCATGATTGGCCAAAATAGAAATAAAAACAAAAGTTGGTGACAAAATTATATAACAAACTAAGTTAAGGACAAAATAGAAAGTTGGCTCAAAGTTGAGGCCATAAATTGATATTTTGCCTTTGAAAAAAAGTTCCATCGGGTTGGTGAGATTGACCCAGTATCAACGGGCAAAATATCAATTTATAGCCTCAACTTTGAACTAAATTTTTGTTTTGTATTAACTTAGTTTGTTATATAATTTTGTCACCAACTTTTACTTTTATTTTGATTTTGGTCAATATTGAATTTTATCGTGTGTAAACCAAACATACCTTAATAGATAATTTTCATTTATCGACTAAAAAAGAAAAAAATTATAAAAATGAGAAATAATATTGAAACATCTCGTATGTTTTTTTATTTTAAAATTTTGATGAATAAATCAAGTGAATTGGAAGCCGAAGTTAGACGAGAATGGCTGATGATGTCAAAAAATATGCAAAATCGATGAAGGTCGGATGATGTTCTATTAGGGGGTTGCTACTACGGGTAAAGTGGATTATGATGTAAATGAATGAGAGGTTGAAATATATATACGGGTCGGACTATATTAAGGCCTTGTTTGGCTTTCGCCGGAAGAAATTCAAAATTGACCAAAATTAAAATAAAAATAAAAGTTGATGACAAATTATATGACAAAATAAGTTAATAACAAAATAGAGAGTTGGCATAAACGTATATTTTGCCATAGTAATATAATATTAAAATTGGGCATGACCCAAAGTGTTTTCATTCCATTCTTTACCTCTAAAATTGGACATCTTATCAATATTCGCGTGGTAATAATACATACAATCCTAATTAATGACACATCTAAATATATCATTGGTTATTTAATTCACAATTAATAGTGATTTTTTTTAAAGTAATGACAGTTCTTGACTTAGGCCCATTTAGAGAGGAATTTGGACTTCCCGAAAGTAACTCTAATGGGCCCAAAGATGGCCCAAGTTAGACTACACGCGAGTGCCTAATTAATATAACTAATAATATTACTTAAAAAAAACATGCGTGACATATGCAAGGGGGAGATGTGATGCTTCTTTTTCACCAGGAACTTTTCAAAAAAAAAAAAAAAAGTTTCATCATTACATCCCCAAAGTCATGAGCGAAGGGCACGTTTTGTATTCGTGGTTTGGCAGACGATTTCTTTGTGTTGTCACATTAAATCATAAACCATCATTACCCACGTTTCATTACGAAAGAGCTTTGGTTCGTGCAATGAATTGAACACGAAGTCGTCAGCCCAACGGCCCGTCGACACGTGTTGGGTTCGTGTTAGGTTACGTGGCGGCCGCATGAGTTCATTAACAATGTTGGGTCATACACGGATGGAGGGGTAGCAAAAGAGACCGAGGTCAATGAAATCTGCGAGATATTAAGCACGTTAGGATGTTAGTAAGTAATATCAACATCGAGTGAAAGTGGGGGGGTTTGGTGTTGTTTCCAATTTAGACGTCTAAGTCTTAACCACAAAAAGATTCTGTATACACTGAAACAAACACAGGGTTTAGATGATCCAAGTGTGTGCTATTAATTGTGGTGGAGCAGCCGCGGCTCGGGTTTCGACTCAGCCCGCGTTGAATGCGTGTGTTTTTCGTCCCTTTTGACTCTAGACCATTTGTCGAGTACTACTCCGGCTGCGTTGCTTCCGATGTTGGCTGCCATCTCACCGACGTAGTATCCGGTGTCGGCCATCCATCCCGGGTCACTCTTGGTTAGATACCGAGAGATCGAGGGGAGTACAATTATTTGATCGATGACATCAATGGCGATGATGATGACGACCGCGACGACGATATGCTCCCCCACATACACAACACCTCTTCGCTGTCTCTTTCTTTTCTCTGGTCTTTCGATTCATTACAATGCATGAATCCATCCATCCCTTTGTCCCTCTTCTGTCTAAATATCGTCATCCTCATCAGAAACTTCCAAGTTCCGATAGTCCATTGAATTCATAACTGGTAAAGCTTTTATGTTACCAAATCTCACCCAGAAAAAGACATCATTCCTCAAATCGCTGAGATTCGTATGTTAGGGGACGTCCGTAATACGAAAAAATAAGTTTGCGATCCGCGTATCGATATTAGGGTTTCTTTAGGTATTGTAATCGCTACGATCAATCGAATCGAAGAAACAGAATCTCATAACCACTTAAAAAGACTTCGAGCGACCGAATCATCGGACCGACGGTGTGGGAGCCCCCCACGAACCCCCCCAGGCATACAAATCTGGCCAGCCATGGCCATCCATCCATTGTCTTATCCTAATCCTAACCCTAAACCGCCCTTCAAACTTACAAATCCTCAATCCCTGTTTGTTCTTGGCATACTCATCTCCTGCAACACGACATGTTTACTGGAAATTTCTGACTTATGAGGTCGCGTATATTGCTACTACGCTCTATACGTCGCGTTACGCGGCATGATCCAGATTCATCTATACTCGCGAAAACCCGTTATTAATCACGGGACTCACGTACACCACACACACACCCCTCAAGTTTGTGTTATTGTCTACCGACACAGATATGAAGAACAAAACCTCACTTTCTGAGGGAGTTGGACTGGGGCTAAAACTAATTAATTAATTGATGTGCCCTCTCCCTCCTTATATGAAATACTACCATCATTATCAAGGTCATTAATAATTACTTAATCACTACTAGTTTTCAACTCTAGTGTCAACTTCGGGACAGCCCTCGTCTCTGTCATCACCACACAATTATCTTAATCAGAAGGAAGGAAAAGAAAGAGCAATAGGAATCACTCCCTCTTGCTTGCTTGACAATGAAGGATGGCATCCATCATCCCTTCCATTTTCCTTACTTTGTGCTGAATACACCTTCCAAACTTCGACAATGTCGTCCTCGTCCTCGTCGTCGCCCCGCATCGTAGGTGCATCCACCGGCCCATATGCACTCGTAGACACTTTCGTCACTAACCTTACATAATCGCGCAATAAAACAGGAATCCGAAACTTAGAATTGGATCGGTAGAAAATGTTAATTGGAATTGGAATTTATACGTTCATGATTTCTCCTTACAGCATTCATTATTATTGTTATTACTAAAAATAAATCGCTCAAATAAATGGATTTTAGAAATAATTACTTAATTTTAATTTAATAAACAAGCGAAATTCTTACATGGAAGAATCATGCATGTATAAAATATCCAATGTGGGAGGGTAAACGCCGTGTTTGGTAGACTTCACTCGGAACATGCTAAAAAAAAATCTCCGTCTTTGACTAACACAAATTAACTATTCCTAATTTTTATTGCCTTCCCAAACACAGCATAAGAGCAGTAACTCGAACTACAACTCATAAATACTTTTTGGGGGGGGGGGGGTTGGGGGGGGATTCCGCGAGTATTCTAACACATTCGGACAACCACCGCCAGTTTCATTACATTTTCTCCTTGTTTGGAAGTAAACTCATCAGTTCAGTTCAGTTTAACAAAAAGCCAACCCCCTCCCCCAACCCGCATCCACACTCCCTCATCATCACCACCACCCCCGCAGAAAAAACCACACACCCAGACACAGCCACAGACAGACAGAGACAGAGACTGGGTCGCCATCTTCCTCTCCACTCTCTCCTCCTCCTCCTCCTCCTCCTTGTTCTTGTTCTTGTTCTTGTTCTTGTTCCTCATCATCGTTACCATCGACATCCCCTCCCCTTCCCCCACACAAACCCAAACCCAAAATTCAACCTAACCCTAATTTCTCCGCCCCAACCCCCAAAATACCCACATCCCCAAATCCAAAGACAACCGTGAAAAAGCGGAAGAAAAATGGTGTCTTTACAGGAATCTCAGCCTCACTCCTCGAAGCTCCTCCGCCACTCCCCTGCTCGTTCCATGCGCACCATCCGCTCCCCTCTCTCCCGCTCCTTCCCCGATCCCTCCTCCGCCAACCCCCCTGAATTCCTCTCCGAGAACCTCACTGACTCCGTAGTTGACATGCACCTCTCCCGCCTCGCCTCCCGCTTCAACAACCACGACCGCGGAATCGGCGGCCCTGACTCCTCCAAGCTGTCCTGCCTCGACGACCCATCAGCTGCGGCGGCGTCCGATGTCGCGGAGGAGCTCCTCGAGCTGTCCCGGTCCTTCTCAGACTTCTCGTCCTCCTCCGCATCTGATATCTCCGGAGAGCTGCGGCGGCTCGCTTCGCTCGTGCCCCTTGGAGCCCCAGGGGGAGGGGATCCTGAGCAGGCCCCCGATTATGAGATCGAGCCCTGCCTTGGGTTCCTCCAGAGGGAGAGCTTTTCTACTGAGATTATCGAGAGCATCTCCCCCGAGGACCTGCAGCCCACCGTGAAGCTGTGTGTGGATGCCCTCCGGTCGCCCTCCGTCGCGATTCAGAGGTCAGCAGCTGCCAAGCTAAGGTTGCTCGCGAAGAACAGGTCCGATAATCGGCTCCTGATTGTCGAGTCGGGGGCTGTTCCGGCGCTGATTCCCCTGCTAAAGTCCCCTGACCCGCTTACCCAGGAGCACGCTGTGACCGCTCTGCTGAATTTGTCCCTCCACGAGGATAACAAACCGGCAATCACCCAAGAGGGCGCGATAAAGCCCATGGTTTACGCGCTCAAGACGGGGACGGATGTGTCAAAGCAGAACGCGGCTTGCGCCCTGATGAGCCTCGCCATGGTGGAGGAGAACAAGAGGGTGATCGGCCTGTGTGGTGCTATCCCTCTTCTCGTGTCCCTGCTGATAAACGGAACCAACAGGGGAAAGAAGGATGCACTGACGACGCTGTACAAGGTTTGTAGCGAGAAGGAGAATAAGGAGAGGGCAGTGAGGGCTGGTGTGGTGGGGCCGCTGATTGGTATGATAGCCAACGACCATGTGGAGTCGGAGTTGAACCTAAAGGAGAAGGCCATGGCGGTGTTGGGGAGTCTCGCGGGTTATGAGCTGGGAAGGGAGGCGATTGTGGAAGGAGGAGGGATCACTGCCTTGGTTGAGGTCATGGAAGGGGAAGGAAACAGGAACGGAGGCACCGGCATGGGGAAAGCAAAGGAATTGGCAATCGTTACTCTGTTGCAGCTGTGCAGCGAGAGCGCAAGGAATCGGAGTTTGCTTGTGAGGGAGGGTGGGATACCACCGCTTGTCGCCTTATCGCAGAGTGGAGGCACAAAGGCTAAGCTCAAGGTGATTGACTCGCTGCCTGTGGTTTTAGACTCATGTTTCTATGACTTTGCCTGCATAGGTCACAGATTGTGGTCAAATTCTCGAAAGTCAAATCCAGTTTTCAACTCAACTTGACTAATTTACTTGGTGATTTTTTTACTATTCCTGCTATTAGAATCTAATCCAGTTCCATTGACTGAATTGCCCGTGAGTATGACTTTGGATTAGTTTTTCTGACTTCTGGGTCTCTTGGTTCAAAAGGATTCTGTGTATTGCTTTTTCTGCAATGGGACCTAGGAGGTCATTTCTCTCCGTTTGCGTGTGTATCCTGTTTTAGATCTGAACTATTACTGCACATATGCAACCCAGATGAATGAATGAATGAAGAAATGGTTTGATTGTTTAATTCTCGTATGTGTGAATCCGTCACATTTTCTTTCGGCTTACCCTACACTTCCAGTTAATTCTCAACGGGATGCTCTGTTTTGCAGGCGGAGAAGCTTCTCGGGTACCTCAGAGAAACAAGACACGGGGCTTCATCATCCAGCCCCTGAACCTCAGTCTCTTCTACCCATTCCCACTCGGTCAGGTGGGTAATTAGATATCACCGAGGGGGCGATACGCGTGCCCCTTATCTTTTTTGTAAATAGAGATAGTCGTGGGTACTTTTTGTTTGAATGGTTTTGTATAGTCTAGTGGCTTATGATTCGGGGATCAAGGCCGCGCTCGAGTCCGGGGTGATGAAATCGGTCGTGGTTAAGAGTAAGTAGTAGCTAGCCTGGCCGGAGAAGTCTTGTAGGGAACAAGAAGAGTGACAAAAACAGAAAAACTGACTGCTACACAGGAATAAGCTTTGCGGGCGGGGGAAAGAGGAGGAACTGGGGAGGAACCTCCGAGTCCAAACTGTGTTTTGCTGCTGCTGCAATTGTAATGTTTCTCTTGGGGTTGTGTGTTATTGGGATGGGAGATTGGTATTATTACATCTTCCTAGCTCTTGTTTTTTTTGTTTCTTGTCCTAAATCTGGTGTTTGAGGTTAACCCCCCCACTCACTCACTCACTCCCTGTATGCATGTACTTAATTCCCCCTGATTACCCAGCTTTCCTTCTTTGTTTATCAGAGGGAATTTGGGGTGTTGTGGTGGTGGGGTCTGGAGAAATCAATTCACCAACATTTTGTTTATGTTTATGTTAATGCAAATCTCCTTTTTTCCTGTTAACCCTTTTCAGCATCTTCTTCTTCTTCTTCACTCTATTTATCGAAGAGGGTGTTTGGATTGAATCCAACCTGTGTGCTCTGCTCTGTTCTTGCTTCTGGGCCATTTGATTCTAACTTTGGTTGTGCCTTTGCTTTTGTGTGTGTAATGGACAAGTTAGTTCAACAACTGCACCTGTTTGTTGTTTCAATCATGGTCTTAAAAAAATAAAACAAGCTCTCTCACCCACACCCACACCCACCTGCCAGCCCAACCCTCATCTCCCAGTTGGAATCATTGTGTTTTTATTGTAAGAAATTAAAGTTTCTTTCCTTGTCATGGTCAAAACCCATAGCTGTCATTACAGGTGGATAGCCTTTTGTCTCCTACTTGCTTCTCACTACTCACCATTTGCTCCTCCTCCCTCTATCTGAACCGGAAAATGGGCACTAAAGATGGGCCTATCTATGCAATTCTGCAACTGTTCATGCCTCTCTCTCTCTCTCTCTCTCTCTGCATTGAAGGAATGTGGAAAGAGTCGGTGCCTGCCTCCCCCCCACCCTATTGTTTCTCACTTTACTGTTTTTGGTTTTGGGTCTTTCCCCTTTCTTGTTTATGGGGGAGTTGTCATTTCAATCACCTGCAGCTGCAGTGATTTGTAGTAGTTGTGAATGTTTTTTGGAGTCTAAGCATTAATGTCTTTTTTAATTAATGGACGCAATAATTTGAGAGGATCTGTGACTTTTACTGGGCTTGGACTATCCGACAACCTTAGTGGAGCTGTCCGCCTCCTTTCTCCTGAAGAACTTGGGCCTGTAACCATCCTCCAGCATCTTCTCCACTTCCTCGAACCAGAGCCCCTTCGTTTCCGGCACCAGGAAGTAGATGAAGATCAGGCCGATCAGCGAGAACCCTGCGGACAGCAGGAATGTCCCCCCGGATCCCAGCGCCTGCGTTAGCGTTAGGAATGTCTCGCTCACTATGAGGTTCGAGCACCAGTTTGACACCGCGGCTATTCCTCCCCCTACCCCTCTGTACCAACGGGTATATCTCCGAGTTGACGATCCACGGCACGGTCCCCATCCCTGGGGAGTAGGAGATAATGTAGAGCCCCAGGAGGACGACTGTGAGGAACCCGAACCTGCTCGGGCAGCCGTTCTGGAACCACGTCCGGCCTTCCACTCGGCACAAGCCCCTGATGTTCGTGGTGGATGCCAAGCATGCACCCTGGTGATACTGCTCAAAGGAAACGAACGTATTAGTTAGTTCCTGTATTGCACAGATCATCATCATCTAACAACTGCTACACGGAATTGAAACAAACTTGATTTGTGCCATCGGCACAGAACGCGCACTTTGCTTTCAAGCAAGTTTTGCAATTCCACGAAGATGTAGACGGTACAGGCGCGTAAGCTGGGCAGGTCAAGTTTGTCCCAAAGTGTGTAGACTTGATCTGGCTGATAGCCGGGGCATGCAGGGACGCCTGCCAAAACACCGCAGACAGAACGACCAGGCAGGTGATGATCCCGAACATGGCGATGATCATCAACCTCCTTCTGCCGTACCGATCCACGAAACACATGCTGACAATGGACCCGATGGCATTGAGTCCTGAAGTGATCAGCGATAGAGCCAGGGCTGTCTTATTTGAGGCGAAACCAGCAAACTGTACTATGGTTGGGCTATAGTACATAACCGTGTTGATGCCCACAAACTGCTGAGCCACTTGCACCATGATCCCAGCGTACAGTCCTCTCCGGACTACCTGATTGCTGAAAGCGCCCTTCACTTTGGCAACTATGCTTTCTCTGGTGGCTCTCTTGTCTGCTTCTCGGCTTCAATCGACTCATGGAAAGCCTGCATCTCATCCTCAACCTCGTTTGGCGGATAGATTTTCTCCAGGATGCTCCTTGCTTCGTCGACCTTTCCTCGTCGATAAAGCCACCTCGGAGATTCTGGGAGAGACAACATGAGAATGAACTGAAGAATTGCAGGCAGTCCCGCAATGCCAAGCATCCAGTGCCAAGTCCCCGTTAGCTGAAACAAACGATGGAGAACAGGAGTTTACAGGCAGAGAGAAAAGAGCTACGAGGAATCTGAGAGGAAAGAGATTGGCTCGAATGAATGTTACGAGTGAAGGCGAGGTTGATGAGGTAGGCCAAGAACTGGCCGCCCGTAATAAGCAAGCCATTGGTGCTGACGAGAGCGCCCCTAATTCTGGCAGGAGAAGCTTCCGAGATATGAAGAGGTGAGGTCATGGAAGCCATTCCGACACCCAATGCGACCAAAATCCTGCCAACAATGATCACCCAGGGAGCCAAAGCAGCAGCCATGACAATAGCACCGACGAAGAATACAATATCGGCCAGCAGGATTGACTTCTTCCGACCATATCTGTCATTAATCCATCCGCCAATAGCAGCCCCAAAAATAGCACCGGTGACGGCCATGCTTACGATGGTTTCCTATGATCAGGATAGAGAACAGGCTCAATCACACGGGAAATCATCAGCAGTTGCACGTGTGATCAAGATGGTTTCTCCGAGCTCTTACCTGAAGCCATGTCATCTTGTTCACTTCCTTGAAATCTTCCTTATTGTACAGCAAAGCCCCGGATATAACACTTACAACAACACGAATCCATCAGCAGAGTTCTAAAGACAGAACACTCTGAAGCTCGGGAAATCCTGGACCGAATGCTCGATCAACTAACTAATTTACCTGTGTCGTACCCGAACAACAGTCCGCCGAGACCTGCAGAGAGAGCCAGCCTCATGATGTAAGCCGTCTTCCATGTAGTGCGCCAGCACTTGGTAAGTTCCATCCGGTCAGCTTTCCCGTGCCCGCCTTCCATCTAAATTTCAAACTCCTGCAGGCACCAGAGTTTCCTGGAAAGAAAAAAACCGAGAATCTCATAAGATTACCGAGTAATATCAAGAGCACACCGCAACTTGACCAGCGATCTAGATTCGAAAAATTGCAACAGGCTACCATAAACGTAAATCCCTGCGCTCTTTCCATCCCCTCTTGGCTTCCATTATTCTACTCAACACATCAGCCAAAGACAAAAAAGAAGACCAGTTCCACGCCTGTGCCGACACGACGGGAAACAAACACACAGATATCCGAACCTTTCGTAGTCTAATCCCAGCTGAAGCCAGCTAGCCCCCGTGACCATATTCGAACCACGAACTCGACAAAATGAGCAGGCAAATTGCACGAAAATCTCCGCGGGCGAATAAGAAACGAACTGGGTTTGAAGCACTCTAGAAGGGGACTTGTTTCGCTATCTAAGGCCCTGCCAACCTCATCTCGCATCACGACCCAGAAGAAACCAGAATCAACCCAGTATGCTGTTAAAAATAAAATTGATAAAGTAGCTAGAAGTCCAAGAGTCGCTTGAGGAAATACAAGAGTCGCCTGGAAAAGTCTAAAAGTCAGAAGTCCAAGAGTCGCCCGAAAGTACAAGAGTCACCTGGAAGTCTAAGAGCAGTCAGGCGAAGCGAAGCCACCAAGCGAAGGAAGCTGTAGAAACATCTGAAAGTTTAAGAGACGGAAGGCCAATGGTCAGAATTCTAAGAGTCTTTTTTTATGTATAAATAGTCTACTTGTATGGAAGAAAAAGAAAGAGACAAAACAAGAGTATCTTCCCCCTTTTAAAATTTATCATTGTCTCATCAAGTGAGATAGAGTGTGAATGTCCGTCACTTCAAGTCTTCCGGCGTGTAGCAGCAAGTGCCCACCAACGTTTTCAACAAAGTGGTATCAGAGCGAGAATGTCATTGACCTTCTAATATCCTCGTCTTACGAAGGACAACTATGATAGTTGGTCTATTCGAGTGAAAGCGATACTCGGTTCGCAAGGAGCGTGGGAAATCGTCAGGGATGGGTTTGCCGAACCTGACGAGGATGTGGAGTTGGCCCTTATTCAAAGGTTCGAGAAGAACAAAAAGAATGACCAGAATGCTCTATATATCACCCACCAGTGATTGGATGATGCCGTTTTTGAGAAAGTAGCAAATGGCTCAACTTCGAAGGAGGCATGGGGAATTCTTGAAAATTCTCACAAAGGAGTCGACAAGGTAAAGAAGACTCGGCTTCAAATCTTACGAGGAGAATTTGAAACTCTTTGACAGTAAGCATCAGAGTCTATTTCAGACTTTTTCACGCGGGTCTTGTCCATCGGCAACCAAATGAAGAGAAAAGGTGAAAGTATAGAAGACATTCGAGTGATCGAGAAAAATTTACGCTTTCTATATCAGAGATTTGATCATGTAGTGGATGCCATCGAGGAGAACAGAGATTTGGAGAATCTGTCCATTGATGAATTAAACGGATCGCTACGAGGAGCGAAGAACAAGCACAAGAAAGAGCCATTGGAGCAAGCCCTTCTTGTCAAGCATTCGTCTGGCAGAAAGGGGAGCTCTGTTCATCGTGGTCACGGTCGCAGTCGAGGTCGCGGTTATTCTCGTGGAGGTGGTCGAGGTCATGGCAGAAATCAAGAAGTCGAGAAAACGAACGATGAAAAGCCTCGAGAAAATCCTAGAGGCCGTGGTAGAGGACGTTGGACGAGGACGAAGACGAGACGGATATGAGAGGGGGTACGACAAATCGCGAGTTGAGTGCTACAATTGTCACAAAATGGGTCACTATACCTGTAATTGCTGGTACGCCGAAGACGCAAAAGAAGAAGTCAATCTGGTCGAGGAGAAAGAAGTGGAAGAATCGACGTTGTTGTTAGCACTCAACCAAGAAGCTGATGGAGAAGGAAGCAAATGGTATCTCGACAACGGTGCGCAGTAACCACACGTGTGGCGACAAGTCGAAATTTGTTGAGCTTGAAGAAAGGCAACCGGTAGTGTCACGTGTAACATCCTGGAATTTCAGTACAAGTAAATTGTACACGTGTGAGAATATTATTGTAATAAAAAGTCAACTATTCAAATTAGGACCGGTCAGATCCAACATAGACGCGGGAGTCTAGCATTCTCGTCGTTACTGACGTTATTTGCGAATATTTTCGGTAATTCGAATTCGATTACGTGTGACTACGTCACGCGGGAAAGGGGACGCCCAGACCTAAACGTAATTGTGTTCGAATAGCGAGAACATTCATATTTACGTCGAGGATTACGATCGATAGAATGTTAAAATTAAATTATCTAATAGCCTTAGGACGATGGGTGGAATAATTATTAAAAGAAAAGAAAAAAGAGAAATTTGATATATTGAATTTGACAAATCCTCACTCCCTAGCCCACTGTCGGTAAGGAAAGGATTAATAAAATTTAAAAAAAAAAGAGAAGAGGAGTGGGGGAGTGAACAGAGGGAAATCCATTATCTGAACCCCAATCGTTAGTTGGGGATGGGGAGGGATTTCCTTACGATCCCCTTCATTGGATCCTAATTCGAAATGGGGATGGGATATTAGAGAACCCCATTATTTAAAGGGGGATGGGCGCACCCGAAATCCTGCCCTTTCCGCCGGAGTGGATGTGAGTGTGGGAACTGGGGTTGCGAGAAACCAGGGCGACGAACCCCTTGTTCAAGCAGTGTGCTCTCAGGGGACGTCTCCATTTCTAGGAGGAGGAGGAGGGCAGCTTGGATGCCTACAAAGTGAGAATAGCGACGGAATCGACGGACACGAAAATTCATGTACGTCTTACCCTCTCCCCACTTCTGTCCTGGTTTTGGTTTCGCTTTGGGTTGGCTGATCGTGTAGGGTTAGGGTTGAGCGGGGAGGCTGGGTAGGTCGGGTGTGGTTTATGGTTGATCTATCCGTTCTTGAGTTGTGTGCGTGTGATGATAAAATTGCTTAACTTTGGTATGTTGAGTCTGGTCGTGGCGTGTCGGTTCCGGAGGTTGCTAGCAAGTGGAGGTTGCCTTGTGACTGTGTGGGGTGGCCTCCAAAAGTGAGGTCGGCGGACGGGAGGTTGGGTTCCGGAGGGCCAACTCTTGGAGCGAACTGAATCGATTATTGCCGCCCTCCGGATTGGACCAGTCACGTCGAAAGGCGGTGGCTGGGTTCTGGAGAGGTTGACCGTCTGTGGTTGGAACTAACCTGAGCCTTGTTGTCCTCCGGAATGGTCTGGTCGTGTCCAGGAAGCCGGCGGACCCGTTCTACACATGAAAATTGATTTGGCCACTAAAGTGTTTGATTATCTGAATTGTTAAGAAGGAACTTGAGGCCACGTTGTCTGCCATTGTGGGTAAGCACTTATCCCTATTGAAGATTAACTTCAATCATCTGCTGTGTTGGGCCCTTGGGATGACTTGTAATATGTCAGAGGATTTGGTCGGAACTGTTGAGTTGTGGGCTACCCGACTGCGAGTCGGAGGAGGGCCGGTGAGGTGCCTCCACGTGCGGTGTCACCGGCTCCGGATTCCCGGGCGCTCCCGGAGGAGTGGATGGGGATGCACTGCGGTGAATCCTGGCATCCGAAGAAGTGTTGTTATGGGATATATGAATGGGGGAAGTCGTTTACTTAAGCGTATGATTCTATAAGTCCATGTTGCCCTTTGGAATGTTACTGGTTTATTTTGCTGAGTAATTATAAGTTATGATGGTAACGCTATTCTGAGTCTATCTATACGATGACTGTGTATTACGGTTAAAGTATTATCGTGTGCTGCACAAATGGTTTCAAAAGATTGCATGTTAGGCAATACTTAGAAGTCTCACAAATTTCGTATGTGCATGGGTGGGGCGTACCGGCGATTTATCGCTGACCCCATTAGGGGAATTATTTTTAGTGTTGCAGGGACCTTAGGAAACTAGACATGTGTTACCGCGGGATTCGAAGATGAATCCAAGGGAAACTCGCAGGTAAATGAACCATTTCAAATCCTTTGTCGTCTTCTGCTGGTGGTAAAAGTTTTTAAAATATGACCAAAAATGCAGGTCGTTACATCACGTTTGGAGATGCTTCGAAAATTCATATTAAAGGAAAATGTACCATTTTGATTTGGTTGAAGGATGGTTCTCACAAGTTTATTTCCGATGTGTATTATGTCCCTAGATTGAAGAGCAATATTTTGAGTTTGGGACAACTCATGGAAATGGGCTACCACATTCTTATGAAGGATCATAATCTTTGGCTACGAGACGGGAGTGCTAACCAAATTTCGAAGGTGACGATGTCGAAGAATATGATGTTTTCTCTCCCTAGGTTTTGAAGTTGAAGAGGGCTTTGTACGGACTCAAGCAAGCACCTCGAGCATGGTATAGTCGGATTGATGCCTATTTTCGGGATAAATGTTTTGCAAGATGTCCACATGAGTATGCACTTTATGTCAAGATGGATAAAAATGGAGATTGTTTGTATGCCTCAACGTGGACGATCTAATTTTTACTGAAAATAATCGAGTCTCATTGAAGATTTCAAGAATGATATGGCCTCAGAGTTCTAGATGAAAAATATCGGTTTAATGTCATTTTACCTCGGATTAGAAGTACATCAATCAGATGATGGAATATTTGTTTGTCAACAAGCATATGTGAAGGAGGTTCTTGACAAATTCAATATGTCGAATAGTAAACCAGTGGCTACCCCGATGGAGGTTGGAGCTAAATTATGCAAGGATGAAGAGGGAGAAAAGGTAAATCCGATACTGTTCAAAAGTCACGTGGGATGTCTAAGGTACTTAATATGCACTCGGCCATACATTCTTTTTAGTGTTGGGATTATTAGTCGTTTCATGGAGGTGCCCACGATGAAACACATGAAGGCGGCAAAGTGGATTTTGAGATACTTGAAAGGTACCATCGATTTTGAACTGTTTTATTCGTCGTCAAAGGAATTTCAACCTGTTGGATATTGCGACAGTGATTTTGCCGGAGATTTAGATGATCGAAAAAGTGCAAACCGGGTTTGTATTCTTTATGGGGTCTAATACGATTTTGTGGAGTTCGAAGAAACAGGCGATCGTCACTCTATCTTCCTATGAGGCTGAATATGTCGTGATTACGGCATGCGCTTGTCACGCAATCTGGCTAAGGAGAATGTTGAAGGAGATAGGCTTCACAGAGAATGAAACAATCACTATCTTTGTCGACAACAAATCTGCTCAAGCATTGGCGAAGAATCTAATTTTTCGTGATCGAAGTAAACACATCGATACTCGCTATCACTTCATCCGAGAATGTGTTACGAAGGAGATCAAACTTGAGTATATGAAATATGTCGATCAAGTTGCGGATATTTTTACAAAGCCTCTTGGACTGGATGTTTTCAGCAAGATGAGGAGTATGCTTGGAGTCATGAAGAAAATCAATTTAAGGGGGAGTATTAAAAATAAAATTGATTATGTAGCTAGAAGTCTAAGAGTCGCCTCAGGAAGTACAAGAGTCACTTGAGAAAGTCTAAGAGTCAAAAGTTCAAGAGTCGCCCGGAAGTCCAAGAGCTGTCAGGCGAAGCGAAGCCACCAGGTGAAGGAAGCTAAGGGACATCTGGAAGTTCAAGAGACGGAAGGCCAATTGTCAGAATTCTAAGAGTCTTTTCTTTTGTATAAATAATCTACTTATATGAAAGAAAAAAGAAAGAGACAAAATAAGAGTATATTTTCCCTTTTAAAATTTATCGTTGTCTCATCAAGTGAGTTAGAGTGTGAGAGTGTTCATCGCTTCTAGTCCTCCGACGTGAAGCAGCAAATGCCACCAACATTTCAAACATACACCACGACAAACCATAAACATGCCCAACAAAGAAAAGTAGAAAAAATTAAACGGCATTTCACGAGATTCCAACTAGTCGGAGGATAACAAAAAATACTATTGGAAAAGGTTTTGATGATGAGCCAGACCTCTGTGCCACAGAAGGTCGAACATTCTTGGCTTTGATGATGAGCCTGACCCTCTGTACTACAGAAGGTCGAACATTCTATTCTACAGAAGCTTCTATTATTAAGGACTTCTTGTAAGAATTATTTCTGTAATTAAATGATTAGTTTCCAATTATTTAATTACGAAATATGCTTAATTTGATTAAGATATTTATCTGATCAAATTACCACGATTTGGTTTCCAAATAATCATATTGGAGATAATAATTCTTGTAAAGGAAATATATCTTCTATATATGGAAATGTTCTACTAGACGGTCTACAGGCTTCTGTAAGCTTAATTGACCACTATACGACCGTTATTTGCAAACCTATCACTACCACCTGTCTAGATACGTCCTCCTATGTATCTTTAACAGGATGGAACGAATTATTACCCTAATGGAAATAAATCTTCGATTATTTCCATCTGTAGAAGGCTATTGAGCAGAACCTTCTGCGATACCTTCTGTGCTGCATTATTTAGGGAAACTATCATATTCTTATTTTATTTTGATATGATTATCTTCCTTGCTGAATGTATGCACGTGTATATTATTTTATCTATTTTGTAAACTAACTTTTAATTTCTTGTTTTGCAGATTTCGTTTTTATCTTTTCCCATTTATATTTTCTTCTTAGACTTTGTGTATAAAAGGCCATGCTCTCTCTCCCATTAAACAATACACATAACATTCATTTTCCCTTATCCCATTCTGATCAGAGAGAGCGTGTGCTTGAGCTTTAGTTCTTTCATTCGTTCGAGTTAGTCACACGAAGAGCACTACCGGCGGAAGTTGCATCGTTGGTGAAGCCTTTTGGGAGAGTGACTCAGGGGCTCGAGGGACTCGACTGGAAGCTGCAGGATACGTTGGCTGGAGGCACGGCTGGAGGTCGTGTGATCAACGTGCAGCGAGTCGGAGAGAAGGGCTGAACCTTGGGAGCACAGAAGGTGAGGGACTAACCAGCTTCTGTTGTGTAGAGCATTGTGTGCAGGAACCTCAGGACAAGAGGAAGGTTTTACCTCAGGACAGGAGGAAGGCTGTCACCTTAGGACAGAAGGAAGGCTGTCACCCCAGAACAGAGGGAAGGCTGTTCAACCTCAGGACAGGAGGAAGGCTGTCACCTCAGGACAAGAGGAAGGTTGTCACCTCAGGACAGGAGGAAGGCTGTCACCCCAGAACAGAGGGCACGCTGTTCATCCTAGGACAAAGGATACGTTGTCCACCCTAAGACAAAGGGAACGTTGTCTACTTGCGTAGGGTTCGCTACGTACTCGCGTGGGGTACGCCACGAAGTCGTTATCCTTGAGGGATTGCGCACTTGCTACCTTGTTAGTCACGTTAACACGTGCAACCCTCTGTAGAGCAGAACCTTAAGGTCTGAATCTACTTTAGTGCAGAACCTTACGGTCTGTACAACTCTCTGTAGTACAGAACCCTACGGGTCTGTGCATACATTTTCCTTGTCACTTTTGCTACAGAACCTCACGGTTTGTTCAGTAGAAGGTCGACTACCCTTGGTACAGAATCTTTCAGATCTGTGCTTCACAATTAAGTCATTTCCTATACAGAACCTTCTGTTGTGGATTGACATACTCGGTACAGAACCTTACGGTCTGTGCTATACCTTCTGTGATACAGAATCCTTGGATCTGTTATATAGAAGGTTGACGTCTCTAGTACAGAATCACTTGATCTGTGCTATAGAAGGTTAACACATTCGATACAGAACCCTCTGGTCAGTATTGTATTTTACCTTCTTCAACACAGAACCTTCTGGTCTATGTTGTGCCTTACCTTCTTCGACACAGAACCTTCTGGTCTGTGTTGTGCCAAACCTTCTTCGACACAGAACTCTCTGATCTGTGTTGTGCCTAAGTTTCTTCGACACAGAACCCTCTGATCTGTGTTGTGCCAAACTTACTACGATACAGAACCTTCTGATCTGTGTTGAGCCTAAGTTACTATAGTACAGAACCTCAGTGTTTGTGCTTCGTAACAAACCTCTACGGTACATAACCTTCTGGTCTGTGCTCTGCCACTCAAGCCTCTATTGTACAGAACCTACGGGTCTGCTTTTAGTTGCAATCATTTGTGTAATTTGTACATAGATACATTTGAGTGGAAACCATCCAAATATCTGGGTGAAGAGTGGACGTAAGCAATTTGCTGAACCACTATAAAAATCCTTGTGTCCATCAAACAAATTTGCGTACACAATCAAACGTTCTGTCTTACAGAAACTTACAGGCTCTGTTTAACAGAAGCTTTTCATTCCGCTGCGGGGTAAAACGAAAAAGGGTTAAAATCCAATTTTGGAGATTAACACTAATTCACCCCCCTCTTAGTGTAACAATTGGTATCAGAGCGGGTTCAACAGAGGCTTAACAGCTTGTTGTAGATCCTTGAAAAGCTCTTTCCAGCTACACACTCTTCTCCACAGAAGCTCTTAGCTCTGTGACTGGTTCTATTCTGTAGAAGCCTACGCTCTATCAGAATCAACCCGCTACTGCACAGAAGCTTTAAGCTCTGTGAAAATCTACTTGGTTCTATTCTGTAGAAGCCTACGCTCTATCAGAATCAACCCGCTACTGCACAGAAGCTTTAAGCTCTGTGAAAATCTACTTGGTTCTATTCTGTAGAAGCTTACGCTCTATCAGAATTTAACCTCTGTTCCATAGAAGCGCCTTGTTCTGTGAGAAACGATTTGTTGCTCTACTTTGTAGAAGCATACGGTACATTCTACAGAAGCATACGATCTGTAAACATCACGGTTGGCATTTTCTGCAGAAGCCTATCGCTCTGCGAATCCAACAAGTACAGCTTGACAGCTGATTTCTACCCAACAGAAGCTTGCTTCTTTGTTGAGGTTCTATTCGTCAACATTCTGTTCTATAGAAGTTTTATACTCTATACGAATTGAATAAATGGCTGAAAACTATAATGTGCCTAAACCACATGTTGGGAATCCTCCCATTTTCGATGGTAAGAATTTTGCCTACTGGAAAATTCGTATGAGCGCATTTGTTGATGCTATTGACGAAGACTTATGGTCTTATATACAAGATGATCCTCCTTCTATACCTGAGCACCAACGATTTGATCGAGAAGGTCATCCTACAAGGGAATACCTTATGATCAGACGACTCACTAAAACGGCAAAGTATTTGATGTTCAATGCTATGTCAGAAGGTGAATTCGTCAAAGTTTCAACTTGCACTTCGGGCAAGGAAATCTGGGACAAACTTGTCACCATGTATATTGGGACAGACCAGATAAGAGAAACTAAGGTGAATTTTTTAATTCACCAATATGAAAATTTTACTATGAAGGCTGATGAATCTGTAGAACAAATGTTCCAGAGACTCAACCTCCTAGTCGATGCCCTAACTCATTTGGGCAAAACCTATCAAAACTCTGAGCTAGTTCGAAAGGTTCTGCGTACTCTACCCAAATCTTGGGAAGCCAAGAAAACGGCTATAGAGGAAGCTAAAGACCTCTCTACTCTTCGACTAGATCACTTGATGAGCTCCTTAATCTCGTATGAGATGGAAAGATCCTCTCAACCTGATATAAAGAGAGCACCTGTAGCTTTCAGAGCATCAGAAGAACCTACAGAAGGTTCAGATGATGAAGCAGAAGCTGATTCGGATGATGAACTCGCAATGATAGCTAAACGCCTCTTGCGGTTCGCCTCCGAAAAGCGCTTCAACAAGAGAAGCCAAAATCACATGGACCCAAAATCGGTCACATGTTATAAATGCAAAAAGAAAGGGCATTACAGTATAGAATGTCATTTACTTAAAGAAAAGGAGAAACCTTCTCCTAAACACAAGTTCAAGAAAGCAATAGCTTCTTGGGCAGAACTTAATGATTCTGATGATGAGGAAGCACAAATGTGCCTCACAACTCACACAGAAACTCAAAATGAACTTAATACCTGCTTTCAAACAGAAACTGTTGAAAGTGAATGGTAATTGGATAGTGGATGCTCCAGGCACGGGACCGGAGACCCATCCAAATTTTCCCAACTGACTCTACAGAATGGAGGGTCGGTTAAATTCGGTGACAATAGCAAAGGCTCTGTCATTGGCAAAGGTACCATTGGAAATTCTAACTCCATGGTCATAGATGAGGTTCTGTTGGTTACAGAACTCAAACATTATTTGCTGAGCATTAGCCATCTTTGTGACAAAGGTTATGAAATAACTTTTGATCAAGATAAGTGTTCCGGAGTCCTAAACAATGAAGTTCGCTTCATTGGGAACCGTAAAGGGAACATCTACACCTTGACTCAGAATAGCTTCTGTACTACAGAAAGTTGCCTTCTTTCAGTCAAAGATGAAAGCCTACTATGGCATAGAAGGTTGGGACACTCCAACTTTAAATTGTTATCCAAGCTTGTGAAAAAGGATTTGGTTAAGGGATTACCCAATATCCGTTTTGAGCATGACAGCTTCTGTGAAGCATGTTCTCTTGGAAAACAAACTAAGTCTTCATTCAAATCTAAGAATGAAGTCTCTACTTCTCAACCTCTTGAACTTCTACATATGGATCTACTCGGACCTACTAGAGTTCAGAGTATCGGCGGTAGAAGGTACTGTCTAGTTGTGGTCGATGACTACTCTAGATACACGTGGGTTAAATTTCTAACTCACAAAAGCGATGCTTTTGAAACTTTCATTAAGCTAGCTAAGAAATTACAGAATGAAACTGGTTCTTCTGTAAAAGCTATAAGAACGGATCATGGTACTGAGTTTGAAAACCATGAATTCGCTACTTTCTGTGACGAACATGGTATCGATCACAATTTTTCCGCACCATATACTCCTCAACAAAATGGAGTAGCAGAACGGAAAAATAGAACTCTAATAGACATGGCTAGAACCATGATATGTGAGAGCTCTGCTCCACAGAACCTATGGGCAGAAGCTGTTAATACAGCCTGCTACATATCAAACAGGGTTCTACTTAGACCCATACTTGAGAAAACTCCCTATCAACTATACAGGGGGAGAAAACCGAACATCTCCTATTTCCACTCCTTTGGAAGTCCATGTTTCATCTTGAGACCTTCTAAGGACAATCTAGGAAAGTTCGAAGCTAAGACAGATGAGGGCATCTTTCTTGGATACTCTCTGTCTAGCAAAGCTTACAGAGTTCTAAACAAAAGAACTTCTTCTATAGAGGAGTCTATTAATGTAAAAATTAATGACCTACCTACTATCAATACAAGAGATATTATATCTCTAGAACCCACAGAAGATGCTGTAGAATCTCCACCCTCTACGAAAGAGAAGGGTGAACCCTCTGTTCATGAATCTAAACATGATCTTGAACAAACAAATGATAATTCTGAAGAACATTCTCAGAATAATCAACAAAGCGATATTAGAGCACCTGCTCTTTATCAAAAACGACATCCTATTGATCAAGTCATTGGTGACATCAATAGTGGTGTACAAACAAGACGTTCGGTTATTAATAGTGATGTACAGACAAGACATCCTATTAACCAAGTCATTGAAGACGTCAATAGATGTTTTCTTCAATACGGTTCTCTTGATTAGAATCCGTCAATACAGAAATTAACTACAGAAGGTACATTCTTGTACACTTCATTACAGAAGGTATAATCCTCTGTTTCTACGCTACAGAAGGTACATGTTTGTACACTTCACTATAGAAGGTAGATTTCTTAGCTTTCTACACAGTAGAAGGTTGAATTCTACCATCTATCTTACAGAAGGTATAACAACATGTATACCTTAAATCTAACTTTGGTAATTTTCAGTAAATTGGAAGTTTACGTCTGGAGATATCAAATATCATCCATTAAAATATTTAGATATAATCAGAATCAAATAAAATATTTGTTCTGATCAATATCGTGTCTATTAGGAAATTAATAATCCTAATAATATATTCGGCTCTTCTACACTGAAGAAGCTTGCAACAGAAGGCTATGAAACCACCTTCCGCGTTACAGAACCATCAAATTTCCTATTAAAATAAGGAAACAAATGATTCCCATATACTCTGATGCATGGCATTCGTGAAGTGACATGTTTTCCTCTTGAAAATCAAAATCATGAGTATTTTGGGCGGGAGAATATTTTCTTCCCAAAAAGAAGGCGTTCGGAGGCTGGTTAAAATCATTAACCGTGACTCTCCTTCTTCACACTTCATCATTAACCCTGAAACTTCCTTGTTCTTGCCCTAACCTCGAAACTTTCGATTTCTCTGTGTCCATGGCACCCAAAGTGAAATCCCTGAGGAAAAAGGCTAAGGCCGGAAGAAAGAAGGCTCGCGCCTCTGGATCGGAGAAGCCTGCATCATCTGCGAGCAGGACTCCACCCCCTTCCTCGCCGGAGAAACCCATCTCTCCTGCGAAGGACCAGACCATTGCTGCCATTGAGACTTTCGATGGCATGCCTCTCATCTCCACAGACGAAGGGCCCTCAAAAGTCCAAGTCTCCGTGGAAGATACAACCCAGAAGGAACCTCCGATCGTCATGACGGTGGAACCCTCTGTCTCTGAGCCTTCTGTGCCTGAGTGCTCTGTTCCTAAGGCCTCTGTCAAAGGTTCTACTGCGACAAGTGATACACTCCCTGTCGCCTCTACTGCTGAGATTGTCGCGTCTGATGAGGAGGTGGAGATCCGCCCTGCTGATGATGTGCCTGGTGAGGCTGACACAGAAGTTCCTACTCCGGTCGTCACTGTCTCTCCTGATCTCAAGCTGAAAGGAGTAGCTTCTGAGCTTCAGAAGGCTTCGTAGAAGCCTGCGGCCACTCCTACAAAAAAGCTTCTCCATGATGCCATGAAACCCGGAGAAGTCTCCTCTAGGACCAGGCTAAAACGGAAAGAGCCCGAGACGGTCAGCACCTCTATCATTGATATGGCTGCAAAAAAGACCAAGTCCCCAGAGAAACTTGTTCCTGAGGACACCTTCGCCGAGGACCTGGATTCGTATATCTTTCCGGTAAATCCTCTTGTCTCTAAGAAGGAGATTGAAACTGTTTTGGCCGATGATAAACTGCCTAAATGTGATGATGCGGGTAGGCAGATTGCCACCTTTAAGCGGATGGATTTTAACTGGTTTGCGGCTAATGGACTTGATGTTGCCCCTCTGCTGGATAGAATCGGTTTGAGAACCTTCTGTGAGACCTATGCAGAGCTGCCTGTCTCTCGTTTGAGAGAGTTCTATGCGAACATCACGTTCCATGAACAGGGCCCGCATGCCAAGTTCATAAAGACAGTCATTGAAGGGGTCACACTGGTATTCTCTGCCCATGATGTGAATCAATTGTTCTGCTGTGAGGAATATGATCCTCTGATGGACATGGGAAAAGAAGAATCCGATAGCATCATTCTGGGACAGAAGGTCCAAGCGACCAAGTACCTTGAGTCCACCAAGTTGGATCTCAAAACTCGTATTCTGCATCGAGTGGTTCTGTTCTGCCTTCTGCCAAGAACTGGAAGCATCGACACCATCACCTCCAATGATGCGACGTTGATGGCTCATATCCTGAAGGGCATTCCCTTTAATCTTGGTTTGCTGGTGTTCTCCCACATGAAAAGATGCTGCAATACGGCTGGGAAAGCTCTCCCTTATGGCCAGGTAATCGCCGGCCTTCTGAAATTAGCTCGTGTCTCTACTGATGCTTCTACTTTTCAAGAAAAGTGGAAAGTTGTCACTTTTGGACAACAAATTATAGCCAGCATGCATTATGTGAGGAAGGGCTCTACCTGGACCCTGAAAGGGAGGTCACAGGATTCTGCGCTTGATGATGAGGATAAGCTTCTGGAGGCCAAGAAGAATGCTGATGCATCTTCTGCTCGACCCTCTGCTGCTAAGCCTGCTGGTCGGAGACGTCCTTCATCATCTGCTGAAGCTCAAGTCCCTGTGGATAACACTGCTCTCCTCAATCTTGGGGAAGACATCCGCGTCCTTCAGCGAATGGTCACTGACCTGTTTCGCTTAGTGGAACGCCAGGACAAGCTTCTGCGCAAACTTCTGGAAAAGGATTCTGCTGAGTCTGAGGAGTGATCTCCTTAGTTGCTGTTTCTTTTTCTTTTATGCATTTCTAGCTAGACCAAAAACTGATTTCTGTGGTCTTCTAGATTGTAATAAGTGCCACTTTGTGGACACATTTCCTTTCAGCAGTATGGTGTTGAACTTTCTGTCACACCTTCTGCGCTATATTCTGCATGATGGTTTTGAACTTTCTGTTCTACCCTCTGCAAGAATTAAAAACTACCTTCTGCATGTTGGTTATGAACGATATGTCATACCTTCTGTAAGAAATTTACTCTTCTTTATCAACCTACATTCATCTTCTTTTTGATGTGACAAAAAGGGGGAGTACCTTGCTCTGTATTGGTTATAGAAAAATCCTTGATTTTCTATAACTCAATGGGTCGTAGAAGGCTATACCGTCTACGGTATAGAAGCCTATGAGACTGATACAGCTCATAATCGCAACCTTCTGCAGGGAATGCGATTCGTGATCTTTTTAAAGTCACTATTGCTGGGAGTGCAGAAATGAAATACCATCATTTTTGTCGGGTTAAATACAGAAGCTCCACGCTCTGTATTAATCACAGAAGCCTTTGTGCTCTGTACAACCTTCTTCATAACAGAAGCTTCTATGCTCTGTTTCACAGAAACCTTATGGTTCTGTACAAACGCGAGACTCTTACTCTCATCTATTTAGGGGGAGTTAGGGGGAGTTCTTGCAAACATATTTCCCTCAACGATGAATGTTTTGTCATCATCAAAAAGGGGGAGATTGTTGGAAAAGGTTTTGATGATGAGCCAGACCTCTGTGCCACAGAAGGTCGAACATTCTTGGCTTTGATGATGAGCCTGACCCTCTGTACTACAGAAGGTCGAACATTCTATTCTACAGAAGCTTCTATTATTAAGGACTTCTTGTAAGAATTATTTTTGTAATTAAATGATTAGTTTTCAATTATTTAATTACGAAATATGCTTAATTTGATTAAGATATTTATCTGATCAAATTACCACGATTTGGTTTCCAAATAATCATATTGGAGATAATAATTCTTGTAAAGGAAATATATCTTCTATATATGGAAAGGTTCTACTAGACGGTCTACAGGCTTCTGTAAGCTTAATTGACCACTATACAACCGTTATTTGCAAACCTATCACTACCACCTGTCTAGATACGTCCTCCTATGTATCTTTAACAGGATGGAACGAATTATTACCCTAATGGAAATAAATCTTCGATTATTTCCATCTGTAGAAGGCTATTGAGCAGAACCTTCTGCGATACCTTCTGTGCTGCATTATTTAGGGAAACTATCATATTCTTATTTTATTTTGATATGATTATCTTCCTTGCTGAATGTATGCACGTGTATATTATTTTATCTATTTTGTAAACTAACTTTTAATTTCTTGTTTTGCAGATTTCGTTTTTATCTTTTCCCATTTATATTTTCTTCTTAGACTTTGTGTATAAAAGGCCATGCTCTCTCTCCCATTATACAATATAGAACATTCATTTTCCCTTATCCCATTCTGATCAGAGAGAGCGTGTACTTGAGCTTTAGTTCTTTCATTCGTTCGAGTTAGTCACACGAGGAGCACTACCGGCGGAAGCTGCATCGTTGGTGAAACCTTTTGGGAGAGTGACTCGGGGGCTCGAGGGACTCGACTGGAAGCTGCAGGATACGTTGGCTGGAGGCACGGCTGGAGGTCGTGTGATCAACGTGCAGCGGGTCGGAGAGAAGGGCTGAACCTCGAGAGCACAGAAGGTGAGGGACTAACCAGCTTCTGTTGTGTAGAGCTCTGTGTGCAGGAACCTCAGGACAAGAGGAAGGTTGTCACCTCAGGACAGGAGGAAGGCTGTCACCTCAGGACAAGAGGAAGGCTGTCACCTCAGGACAGGAGGAAGGTTGTCACCCCAGAACAGAGGGAACGCTGTTCAACCTCAGGACATGATGAAGGCTGTCACATCAGGACATGAGGAAGGCTGTTACCCCAGGACAGAGGGCACGCTGTTCATCCTAGGACAAAGGATACGTTGTCCACCCTAAGACAAAGGGAACGATGTCTGCTTGCGTAGGGTTCGCTACGTACTCGCGTGGGGTACGCCACGAAGTCGTTATCCTTGAGGGATTGCGCACTTGCTACCTTGTTAGTCACGTTAACACGTGCAACCTCCTGTAGAGCAGAATCTTCAGGTCTGAATCTACTTTAGTGCAGAACCTTACGGTCTGTACAACTCTCTGTAGTACAGAACCCTACGGGTCTGTGCATACATTTTCCTTGTCACTTTTGCTACAGAACCTCACGGTTTGTTCAGTAGAAGGTCGACTACCCTTGGTACAGAATCTTTCAGATCTGTGCTTCACAATTAAGTCATTTCCTATACAGAACCTTCTGTTGTGGATTGACATACTCGACACAGAACCTTACGGTATGTGCTATACCTTCTGTGATACAGAATCCTTGGATCTGTTCTATAGAAGGTTGACGTCTCTAGTACAGAATCACTTGATCTGTGTTATAGAAGGTTAACACATTCGATACAGAACCCTCTGGTTAGTATTGTGTTTTACCTTCTTCGACACAGAACCTTCTGGTCTGTGTTGTGCCTTACCTTCTTCGACACAGAACCTTCTGGTCTGTGTTGTGCCTTACCCTCTTCGACACAGAACCTTCTGATCTGTGTTGTGCCTAAGTCTCTTCGACACAGAACCCTCTGATCTGTGTTGTGCCAAACTTACTACGATACAGAACCTTCTGGTCTGTATTGAGCCTAAATTACTATAGTACAGAACCTCAGTGTTTGTGCTTCGTAACAAACCTCTACGGTAGAGAACCTTCTGGTCTGTGCTCTGCCACTCAAGCCTCTATTGTACAAAACCTACGGGTCTGCTTTTAGTTGCAATCATTTGTGTAATTTGTACTGAGATACATTTGAGTGGAAACCATCCAAATATCTGGGTGAAGAGTGGACGTAAGCAATTTGCTGAACCACTATAAAAATCCTTGTGTCCATCAAACAAATTTGCGTACACAATCAAACGTTCTGTCTTACAGAAACTTACAGGCTCTGTTTAACAGAAGCTTTTCATTCCGCTGCGGGGTAAAACGAAAAAGGGTTAAAATCCAATTTTGGAGATTAACACTAATTCACCCCCCTCTTAGTGTAACAAATACCCAGATGGAAACGATCTCCCAGTAACCTCCTTGGTTTCGGGAAAGAACTTAGGATTCCGACAGCAGCAGATGTCCAGCCGGAGATGGAACTGACGTACTTATAAAAGCAATAGAGTTAGTATGATCTGCTGGGCACTACGGATTGACCCGCAAAAGAGATGATTCAAAATAAGTAAAAAGAACACCCGATGAATTTTCCAGAGGCATGAAAACCTTTTGTGACCGTCTTTGTTTTGGACTTGTCAAAAGCTTATGCCATTTATCTGTAAAATTATTAAAATCCTAGGAAAAATTATTTGTACCTTATAATATTATCCGTAATATAATCTAAATAATATGGAGTATTTTTCTTTTCCTTCTCGACTTTTTAAAGTAAAACGCAGTATAGAGAAAAAGGGGGAGTGTGAAAGGGAAAAAAACATATTTTGGGAAAAAAGAAAGTTAATGTCTGTATCGAATTTGGTGTTTTACGTGGGGGGTGTAACAAGTAATGGGAAAGGTTATTGATAACAGTAGTATGTCATATTGGATTTAATACAACAAAAATATAATGACACTTTCACAAATTTTATTAAAATATAGATTAGTCTCCATTCAACAAAATTTTGGACTCGATTTATTTGATTTAAGGGATTAATCATGGGAGATTGTGAATCTTTGATGACTTTCCTTATGTATGATGGGGCCCTTTGATATTGATATAACAACTTTTTTTAATTACAAAAATTACTAAGCTCTTTGAAATTTTGGGAATTACAATGGACAAACATTAAAGCTTTAACAATCATTTAAACTTGTTTATTTTTTATTTTTAATAAAAAAGCGACAAGAGTTCGTGGTATATCAATTTAAGCAAAATATACGTTTATAGCCTCAACTTTGAGCTAACTTTCTGTTTTGTGGTTAATTTATTTTGTTATATAATTTTGTCACCAACTTTTGTTTTTATTTTGATTTTAACCAATCTTGAATTTCTTCTAGCGAAAGCCAAACAAGGCCTTAATATAGTTCGACCTGTGTCCTATAATAGTGGAGTTTTAACATCTCATTCATTCGCCTCATAATACACTTTACCCGTAGTAGCAACCCCCTAATAAAACATCATCCGACTTTCATTGATTTTGCATATTTTTTGACAGCATCAACAATTATCGTCTAACCTCGGCTTCTAATTCACTTGATTTGTCCATTAAAATTTTAAAATAAAAAAAAAATGTATGAGATGTTTCAATATTATTTCTCATTTTTTATAATTTTTTTCATTTTTAGTCGATGAATGAAAATGTTATTGGCTAACGCGTGATAAAATACAAAATTAGTCAAAATAAAAATAAAAGTTTGTGATAAAATTATATAAGTTAATGACAAAACAAAAAGTTGACTCAAAGTTGAGGCTATAAATTGATATTTTGCCATAAATTTAAATAAACTAAATATGACATTATTTTGCTGGGCTGGGCTACTCATAAAGATTAATTGGACTTGGGCTAACTCAGTCTCATGGGCCCTTAACTAAAGATTTATTATTTGATTTTTGTGATATGCGTACATGCGTGCGGATTAGTTCTCCCTCACAAAACTATCGGCCACACAAAATTCTCGTGTCCTAACACAAATAACTAATATAATAAATGGCACGTTTTAAATGGCATAACGTTCGGGACACGTGTAAGCGACCCAATTGTCCGGTCCTTGATTGTGACGTCGGATGGATGACGTTCCCCCCCCCCCCCCACACAACTTGCCATTAATTTTATATTTTAGAATTTCTTTATTCTTTTTCGAGTTTTATGTGATAACAGGTGTCAGTTGATTTGGTCTGATCTGGTCAGATCCATGTGGTTTCAGTTCAGTTACATTGTCTGAAAAATCAGTGGTGTCATTCCCCCCCCACTACCACAATTTCAGTTCCCAAAAAGACGAGATGATGATAACCAAAATAATACTCTCTACTCAATTTTTTATATATATATAAACAATCATTCTTTTTTCATGAATAAAAAGCAGAGGAGAATTTTAAGAAAAAAGACGAAGTTCATGCCATTAAGCATCAAAAGCTAAATAATCAACAGAAAGATTGTTCACAGCATCTTGAAGAAAAAGGAGTCCTCCAGTGGATGAATCAATCAGTCACTGTCCGAAAGCAGCACGGCATCCCTCTTGGGAACTATGTAACAAGCAACAATCACCATTTTTTCTTGCCAAAACTAATTCCAGGAACACATCAACAATCCGTGTGTAACCACTGACCGGGTACCAGCCCGGCACCACCCTTGCCGATAAACGCGGGCGGATGACAAAAGGGACTTGAAAAAGGGAGGTCGTCGGCATACATATGCATCTTCGGATCACCAGAGAGAAATGATACAGTTTTTTCTGGTATTCAAACCCCCCCCCCCCACGCGACTTTTTTTTTCTTAAAACCAAAAGTGCAGGAACAAAGGAACGCCTATCGGAAATGTTTCGAGCTCGAAAGGGAAAAAAATATTCTCACGGAAGCTTCTTCTTGTTACCTCTCACTGTACGAGGAATCCTTGCGAATGCACAATGCGACACAGGTATATTACCCCTAGACACTCTGCAACCTCTTCGCTAGAAACACGATATAAACGACATGACAAATCCTGACACCACTGATCGTCAATATATCTACTTTGCCTGTCCAGACTCTCACAGGTTCCTGCAAGGAAGAAACTCCCGTGAGAGGCGACGAAAATGATGAAAAGGAAAAATACACCAGCCTCATAAATATTCTCTTTTCTTTTTCCAAAACTACATCCACTGGGGCCCTCACAGGGAGCATAAAACTCAACACCTGTGATCAGTTTGAAGAATGAAATTAAGTGTGCAATAGAATATGGACTCATGGACAAATGTCAACAGGACAACTCGGCAAATTCATATCTCCAATGATTATCAACAGTACAGGGTAAAGCTCTGCGAAGTGAAATAGGTCAGCAAAGGATTAGCCAGTGTACGCCCCCAAGACACGGCTTAAGCGAGTCAGGCGGCTTATTTGAATCTCATTACTAGGCAGAACAATGTTTACAGCTAAAGTGGAATGTGGAAACAAACTTTCCATAACCATGTAGCAGCTAAATTTATATTCCACAATCTTTTACTCATGATCCAAGCAAACTGTAGACAAGACCATGGCATTTGATGCCGATGCTGCCCCAAAGTTATAATATGATCTATTCCACCTCAAAGTTGAATCAATAAATGCTCCTCAATTGAGAGACTGACGAGACACAAGGTTGCTTTTGCAAATAGGCTGGAAGATTACTCGTTCAAAAAGAACCAAACTAGCATTAATAGAAAAGGAAAAACCTCCTATCAGCGTTATTTTGGCCCTAAATAGCACTCTGCGGGACATTAGCCGACAAGGATACGAGGTGGCAAGAAACTTTTCAAAGAGGTACTCTTTATGACAGCATCAAGATGTTTCTAACTGACTGAGGAAGAACCCGACTTGTTTTGGGGAAAAAGAGTTATCATGCTATCAAATAGAATGATAGAGTAGAAATTTACCTCTATTTGACGGTAGCCATGCCATAGCCAACATAACCAGCATTACTTTTAGTTATAACATCGGTATTTGCATTTCCAAGTCCATAGCTTAAGGAGGCAGAATCTTCCATCTTTGACGGGGATGATCCCCAACTAGGGTCGCCATAGGCTAAACCATTCTCATAAAGATCCAAACTTCCATCATAACCACCCCCAGATGCGACATACGATGAAGGTGGCCCAATCACACCAATGCCACCATTATTTTTCTGATAACTTCCAGGATAACGTTCATCTATGCTCCCAGAATTAGAATTTCCACCACTAAGCTTGCTTCCATTAACGATTCCGTCACTCAAGCAAGAAGAAGAACCCCACAGATTTCCAAAGCTTTCATAAGGACCCATCCATGAATTCTCATTTCCGGATCCATTGAAAGTCCCAGAATTTGCAGAGAAGCCAAGGCTGTCATTTCCCCACAGGCTACCTCTGGCCAGACTCAGCAAAGGATTACCTCCTCCGAAACTACCAATCGGACCATTGTTGGCAGGCCTCCCTGAAATTCCACCATACAGAGGACTGGACTCGTTTACATAACCGAGGTTGGGGTTGAAGTTTGGGTTCAGTCCATAGCTTGAATTCAAGCTTGGCTCTCCATGCATCCCCTTCCCATAAAGAGACGCAAAAGAGGAAATTGCCCCAGGACTAATTCTACCATCAACTCTAGCTCCATAGTTGCCGACTGGGGACGAAGCGTAACCACCCTGAGGATAACCATTGAGGAAGCTGCTAACTCTACTCAGACCAGGACTATAACTACCTAAGGGGCTCCGATTGGGCCCTGGAGACATCTCTTTGGGGACTGCTCTCTTGACCTCTACCATTTTACCTTTAAGCTCGTGGAACGTCTTGTAAAGAGCTCTGTCCACTGCATCCTCTGTATCAAAAGTGATAAATCCAAAACCTCTGGGCCTCTGAGTGTTGTGATCATACATCACGACAACATCCGTTATCAACCCAAACTGATCAAAGTACTTCTTGAAGTCGCTCTCGGTAATTGTCGAAGGTAATCCTCCGACAAAGATTTTCTTTGTGCGGATATTGTTCGGGCCAGGAGACATGCTGTTGCTTCTTGGGTTTCTCGAAATATTGTTTTGGTCGTCCCTTGGGACGGCCTTCTTTGCCTCAACCTGACCAAGAAAGGCCATACAATCAGTGAAGGGTCAATCTCCTGGTATAGCAAAATTCTATTTTCACAATCATAAAATTAAACGAGAATAGATCCCATTTGATGGCCAAGCTTCAAAAGTGGAGAAGCATGAAAAATGACAAACAAAGGCGATCGCTCATATGCTTCATATTATTAGCTTGCCAGATAGTGACGACCGATAGCACAACCAAATTCTAAATGTAGGCCGGTGACATTTTTATTTTCATCCACACATTGTTGGCAAGTAACACAAACACCTGTGACCCATCGAGTCTTCTTGCTGGACAAACACTGTCTTTGTTTTCCACAAACAGCTACTTAAGAAAGAAATTTCAGCCTAAAAGGCATGCTTCTTAAGTGTTTGCACAAGCTTGAGACGAAGAACGTAAAGAAAAATGAATTCATTACAAATGGAATGCACAAACGTTCGTTACAATGTCCTAGCAAACAGAATCCAGGATGTAGTCAACTTCACTTGCCACAGAAAAAGCACGAATTCCAAGACATGAGAAGGCAAGAGAAACATACTAAACAGATGTCATTGTCTTACATTTCTGCCATCAATTATGTGCTTCTCCTGAACGACTCTCTCTGCAACAGCCGGATCAGCAAAGACGACGAAGCCGAATCCTCGGGCTCGTCCCGTGGCGCGGTCCCTCATGATCACAGCTTCCACAACATCTCCAAAGTTCTGGAAATAATCCCTCAAGCGGTCTTCATTGGTGTCCCAAGAAATCCCGCCAACAAACAGTTTCCCGTGATCAAATTCCATTCTGCAGCAAACCAAATTTACCCCCTTCCCATCAGTTTCTTAAAAGGACACCACCAAAAAAGGGCAACGACACATTTAAAACTAAGTAGAACCCACCAGGAACCAATCAGAACACACTGGTGGACTAAAAACGAAAACAACCCAGAGCAAAACGATCCCAATAAAACAGCAAGAGGATACGAACCACAACACAGCGATGCATCATTAAATCAACAATCCCACGACATTCATCACATCATAATGCAGCTCGAATTCCTTGAACAAAAAAGAGGGTACCTTTAATCCCCGAAGCAGAGACAGAACTCAGGACGATCGGATGACAAACAAGCCAACTCCTCCCACAACACCCAGTTCCCTTGTAATTCAACAACCCGGGATCAAACAGATTATTCAAACCGAATCAACACCCGATCTGAAAAAAAAGCAATAGAGCAATCCCAGATTCCTCAAAATTCAATCTCCCTCCTCTCTAATCCGGCACTCAATCCAATCCAAACACGCATCCCCGGGTCACCAAAACAATAAAAGGGGCAGCCTTTTTTCCCAGAATTCAAGCTCCGACCAACAAATCCGGCCTATGGGGGAATATTACTTCTTCCCCCCTCCTTCCTTTGAGCTGTCAGGGCCGATGCAAAGGCAACATGACGGACAAAACCCAGATGATAAAAATCGAAAGGAATCCCCCCACCACCAAGATCTGACGATGATGGTGATAAGAAGGGAGGAAGGGGCAAGAGGCCCCTCTATTTCTTTTTTTCTTTTTTAGAGGATTTTAGGAGGGTGGTGGTGATGGTGGTGGTCGCCTCTCTTTCTTTCTCCTTGCCTCTTCTTGCCGTTTTCCTATTTTATATATTATCGGGGGATGTAATAATAATAAAAAAAAACCTACGTTTCCATTATCTGTGCTGTAATAAAAAGAAAAACATCACAGAGGTTCAAAGCTAAATGCTGTCATGGAAATGTAAACATGGATCAAAAGTAGAAATAACTGGACAGGGAAAAAGGAAGAGGACATCCTTGTTTTGACAACCAAGTTTATGTACCGGAGCCGGAACTCGGGGACAAGGGTAGCGTCATCTCGTTGTACAAGCTCATCGACGACGACGAGAGATTTCGTTACTGCAATTACATCGTGTGGTAAAATGGGATGCCATGGCAATGCTCTGTTACTGCCTGCTGCTACTCAGGTAAAATTTGCTGTATTTTTTTTAATAAACACAAATAAAATTTTGGTTTTGTGATGAATTTGACTTCTCTTCTGGGCAGATTCTGCTTGGCAGCCAACTCATTTTTACAGATTTTAACAGCAGGCAGACTTCTTTGTTGGAAGTCTTCTTCTCCCAAATATTTTATACCCTGGCCTGCAGAAATAATGGGATTGGGCAGTAAAATAATTCATTTAATAGTTAGTAATACAGAATTCCCGTTTTTTTTTTTCAAAAGAGATGAAAACAATTACTACTGATTTTAATGAAAACAATGTGACCCTTGAACTACTCATTTATTTTGAGAGGAGGTCACATTCAAATGTTGTCAAATCCCAAAGGACACAAACTCCCTACCATTTGTGTTTGTTTGAGGAAATGGAATGAAATAAAAGAATGCCCAATTCCAATGCATGAAATCATGGTTACTTACTGTGGAGGCAAAGCATGAACACCTTTTTGTTTTCTTCTCCCCCCATCTCAACAATAAACAAATAACAATTACCATAATTTGGCACTGGTCTTATCTTATCATTTTGTGGGAGGGGGGGGGGGGAGGAGAGAGATGGGATTAAATAATTAATAAATCATTAGGAGCAAATGCAAGAAATTAGGAAGAGAATAATGTAAAGTGACAGGGAGGATTGAACAGATCATGAACAGGGAGCATAAATACATGTGTTGTTCTTTATTTTTTTGCCCATATGCCCCATGATGGGGGGTATTAATGTATTTCTAGAGTACTTTTCTACTAATTAATTTAATTGGTGCCTTAATCCAATTTGATTAATGGGTTGAATCCCTTTTCCCTTTTCCTCTTTTATTTTTTACCTTTTTTTTTTAACTTTAATAATAATATCGAGGGAGGAAGTTTTGGAGTAATGGATGGTTACATTCCATCCAACTGCTCGATCAAAGTTGTTGGCTGTTGCCAGTCCAGAAATCATACATACCCTGTTGTGTTTGTCACACATTGGAGAACAGATAAAATGATAAACAAAAGTCCGGGGGGGGGGGGGTATAGAATAAAACAAGTCTTTTGGGAACTACATGGTCATTTCATGGCTGGAAATTGATGATAGCCATTGATGGATCCTTCGTCTTGATCATGATCGATGATCCTCTGGTGTTTTACCAATTCCATTGTCTTTGCAAGAGACCAAGTCCAAGCTTTCGGAACGATCTTGACTTCGTTGGATCGGATCGAGGTCTCAAGATGCGGACACTTTAGTTCTAATATGACTGATAAGAAATGCAAAGTCCAAATGCAAAAGTAACCAACAAACACGGGAGGAGGACTGCTAATCCGAGAAAGTTTTGTTTATGCCGCCCTAAGCACTTTTCGGTGGGATTAGATGGGTTGGAGCCACTCCACTCATGGCTAACAAGAGAGACGAGAAGAGTGTTCTGAAGATCACAAAACTCTGAAAATTCCAGCTGTATGAATGGGGGGAGATTTATAGCCTCATCGAAGAGATACTGCCCATGAACTAAAATAGTTTATGGTAGAACACATGCAGCCTATTCAGTCCTCATGAAATCCCAGGAAAAAGCAGAATGATTCACAGTTTGATGAATATCCATCATCTCAGCATCAATTAGGAGTCCAGCAAACTCTAATCAGATACCTTACAATCTAACCTGAAAGTATCGGAGAGACCATCCTACCATCAGCTCTCTAACTCGATTCTTTGTGCCACTCCTGACTTTCCGTCAGCCACATCGAGCTTGAGAAACAACCGTTAGTTTATTCCTAAGATCTGAAACAAAAGTTTCCTGTAGCGAGCCTTTAGCAATTAGAAGGCCAATTGCCATAGAAATTAGGCGGCGAAAATTATTGCCTGGAGGAACAATTCTACTCACTGAAACCTATCTGCTGGAGGAATAGCCGTTTATCTTCAACTATGCCACTACAACTCCTGTTCTGGACTCGTCAGCGGCCTTTGGTTGATGACCATCCACTGGCAGAAGATTCTGTTTCTCCAAATTTCCTAAACAAACAATATATGTGCGGTGAAAATCACCATATTAAGTCATCGTTGTTTGGCTTCAGGTGAAAAGAACATGCTTGTACCTTCTGCCTCACTCGAGGAAAGATGCTCAGAAGTCTCTTCGGGTGCACTTCTGCGTCCCCGTGCCAGCTTTTTAATGCGATTCAAACGTACTCCACGGACCGATTTACCTAGGAGGCAGGCCCAACAACACACTGTCAACCCCACTGCTAATCTACAGCGTATGGTACTTTGAAATTGTTTCGTAGTAACATGGTAATGGTAAAGCTAACCGTGGAGATACTCACAGCGGGATACTTGATTTCCTTTCATTATCAAATCAGTGAGAATCGGAATATTGTTCACCACGAGCTCACCCAGAGGACGCTTTAGACACCGTGCAAAATGCTTCACGTGAATTAATCGCAACCTCCTATGAAGCTTGGTCAAATCATAAGCCAGGGATTCCTTCCCTGCACAACACCCGATTCTTGTCAGATAAGAGCCATCGTATTCTTTTCATGATGCAACTGAAGAGCTACTAGCTATATAAGTCACACCCTCAGGCCTTGATGAGCATTCTCCGTGGACTTTGAAAAGAGCTTGGCCAGAACCGACAGGTGCATAACAGCTGAACTGCAAGGCAGACATGGGATCATAACCACCGGCCCGCCAATGATTCAGACCGTTAATGCCGTTCCCCGGATTGGCATTCGTAAGATCACGGTGTTTCACTCTTTGCATGCGAAGCTGATAGTTCCGACGCCTTCTGGCGAGATGCCTCTCTTTCTGCTCGGAAGTCATGGACCGCCTCCGTTCCCTATCCCGCATTCTCCTCCTCTCCCTTTCTTCCTCACTTCGCAGCCTGTTCATGGCTGGTCTATCCAACGAATCATCCACGCTGCTGCTCATATCTAAATCGCTCATCCCAACACAGGATCCAACCCAAGTATCAAGCCAATCAAACTGCACGCGATGAGAAAATCCAAATCAATTCACATCGAACTCGCAGATCAAACCAACGAAGAGCACCTTTAGCGAATGCATGCGTTCGGCATTTACGGCAGGGAACTCCAAATGGGAAAGAACACCATAAACACCCCCACGCAAAGCAATCGGCATCACCTTTACATGACACGCATTTCTCACGCCGGCCGACCCAGAAAACGAAATCGACAATGGCAGCCAACCCAACAATCCCGGCGACGTAAATCGGAAGAGCATGCAAGAAATTTCGATTTTTTTTTAGCTTCCGGAAAAGATCGCAACTTTTGGGGGAATCAAGCGATGGGAGATTATGAGTGTATCGGAGGGAAGTGAGAAAGTCGGAATTTTTTGTGGGTTATTAGGGAAGGAGCGATCGATGGATGGAGCGAGGAGCTTTGGCTGTTTTCCCGTTCGTGAGGAGGAGGCGCGGCACGCGGGAACTCATCAAAATCGGGCACACTCGCTTCGGCCCATATCCATTCATCCGGTCTGGAGACAACAAGACTTTGGCCCGTTAAAGAAGGCGATCTGCTCCGACCACTTCCTACGGGGCATCGACGAAGCAGGGGCAGTCTCAGGAAGCTGACGGCGACGACGACACCGACTTGTCGGGAAGGAAGGATGAACATGGACATCACCGCGTCGGTCAAGCCTGAGTACCCAGTCATAGATCGGAACCCTCCCTTCACGACTGTGGTCGGTAACTTCAGCACACTCGACTACTTACGATTCGTCACCATCACCGGCGTCTCCGTCTCCGTCGGCTACCTCTCGGGTGTGGTCCTCCTACTCTTCCCTCCTCCTTGCGGGTTTCCAGATAGTTGTCTCTTTGCTGCCATTAGCCGATGATGTTTGTGGTGTTTCGGGGATGGGATGATTATAGCAATAGGTTGGATCAGTGGTTAGCCTAATTGAAGGTTTAGCTCAGTTCGTCGGATTGGATCCCATTTGAGTGCTGTGCTCCGAAATTTAACTGGATTATCTTCAATGTTCGTGCGCGGATGCTCTCTCGGCCATGGGCGACGCACCTATCCGGTGGTTTGTGATTCGGTAGCTAGATCCAAGGGTTTCAGCAAATGAGGGGCTACCATTTGGACTTGGTTTTCAAGATGTTCAACTCGCACACACTTGTTTTTCCCTGCCTCGGGATACTTGTAGAGATCATGATTCCCGAGTCATGGTTGGTAACAGCTGAAATTTTGGCTTTTTAGAATTGAAGTTTGGCACTAGACGAGACCTTGAATGTGCGACGCCTCATACCTGGTTTCACCTAAACAATTAGGGCTTTCCGATTCATTCTTCTCTGAACTGTATCAAGTTGGCCTGTTTGCTCTTTCGATGGACATCTTGCTTCATTGTTGAAAAACTAAAGGGAAAATATTCCTGATTTTCACGTTACATTGTTATTTTTTCCGTGTGGTGTTGGTAGGGATAAAGCCCGGGATCAAGGGACCATCCATGGTGACGGGTGGACTTATCGGATTGATGGGCGGGTTCATGTACGCATACCAGAACTCCGCCGGTCGGCTCATGGGGTTCTTTCCGAACAATGACGAGGTCGCTCGCTACAAGAAGTGAGGCTGACTCTGCATTTTTTTTTTTATTACTCAAAAAAAGCCACATCCTCCTGTGTCTGAACATAACCTTTATTACTCAATTTCTCCCTCGTCATTTGCTGACCCAAGCGAGTTATATTATCGGTTCCATTGGTGTTTAGCGGGAGTCAACTGCTTTTAGGTGGATGAGTTCCTCAGTTTAGGTTCATCTGCTGGTCAGCATTCTGGGGTTCAGATAAACACAGATGCCGATGTCTTTATCCTGTGGTATAGTCAATAATTCCGACCGAGGATATCGGTTTCGAGAGCCTTGAACGCTGAAAAACTTGCTGTCGTAAGAGCTTTAGCTCCATTATTCCCATTGCTCTTGAAAAATTGCTGGGTCAACTACGTAGACCCGATCAATTTTGTCTGCAAAAACAAATGGCAAACCAGATTCAAGTAATTTGTCCTTGTTCAAATGAATTCCCCACAATCTAATTGTTTCGATTCTATCGTTTAAGATTCTATCTAATTAAGGCGTAATCTTGCCGAACTCAAAGGGATCCGACAAACTGAGATCTTCTTCATACGAACAACCTTGAATCATTCAAAACCGAAGTTTCTGAGTGGATCATAAGTGTTATTCGTGGGATGCCAGCATGACACGTCACACGAGGGGGACAGGGAATGTTGTGCGGCTGAAGTGAAACGGGAAAAGTGTGAGTTTTGTGAGGAAGGAAGGTGGCATTAACACGCCGAGTAGGACGCGTTGGTGTTCTGACATAATGACCCTCCACTTTCTCTATTATTCACGATTCTGCCATCCCAAACCCAAGCAGTAACTGATATGCGGCGTTATGTAGACGTCATTGAATTTGTTACTGTACCTCGTAAAAATATTTTGTTTAATTTTTTTAATAAATAAAATTATTATTTCAAATATTGATTTCTTCTCAAAAAATTAAGTAAAATATTTCGTATTTCAAACAACGATTTTTTTCATTTCTATTAATAAAATTAGTGTTCAAAATTATTATTTTAAACACTTAAAGAATACCTCCATAAATTTTAAAATTAAAGACTTGTTTAGCAAAATAGTGTTTTACTAGGATAGTTTGATTATTATTATTATTTATTTGTGCCGGAGGGAAATTCCCCTATTCTTATTGCTACGTAAATAAATGATTAGATAAGGACCGAGTAGAACATTCTCCGCCGGTTAGAAGTCAAGTTAAACCGGCGGCAGTTAGTTCGTGCGGGTCTGATTCGAGTCGGTCCACGCGCTGTTCGTGTTCGGTTACAGTATCCCGACGCGTGTCCGAACGACATCGACTTGTCCTAACCTCACTCGGTCGGGATCCAAATCCCGTAAATATGTCTCAATTGAGGGGCCATTTCCATCTCACCCCCACAACCCACCGGCAGGGGTATAAAATAACGCTTCGACCTTCAACCTCTCGATACGAATCCCGCCTGCATTGGTTGAACAGAATACCACCCCCAGCGGAAGTCAGACACCTTTCGAGGAAGGTTGGAGGAACCCGTCAAATCAATCCAAGAGGTGCGAACTTTGGATCCCCCATCTGTTCTTCTCTCCGTCCCTTCAACTGGGTTTGTGTTGGTTTCTCGTCTTCTGGTGATCCTTGGGTTGTCTCTTTTCTTCTATGTTTCCGGGGGGTACGGAGGAGTTTTCGATTTCCTCGTACTGACAGAATCACAGGGTGTTTCTGGGTTACCTTTGACTTTTTGGGGTTGTGGTAGTGGGCTCCCCCCCCCCCCCCCCCCTGTTTGCTGATTATGGCTGTGTGTGAGATAGGTCAGATTGTTTATTTAGATTAGATTATGTCCATGTAACCAGATTTAACCAATCCGTTGATTTTGTGGGTTCTTCGAGATTCCTTATATATGCAGTCTCGATCGTCTGCTGCTCTTCAATGAGGTTGTTTTGGATGGATTTTCACATCGAGTGTTGTTACTTGTTATCTGTTGTTTTCACCGTCTCATTTTCTGAGATCATCGTTTTTGCGCAGTTTGACCTTCGAAAGGGGCGGTCAGCCTAAAGTTCAGTGTAGAGCACGATCTTGGGTCGTCCGGTTGGTTGCAGGAGGTTCGATCCGGTTGAATCCCTGTTGATTACTTCACTTTGGAGAAGTCGGTCAGTGAAGTCTTGGGTAGTCTGAGACTCTGAAACTGGGGAAGGCTGCCGAAGGGGATCTAGAATGCAGGCTTATCAGCAAAATGATGGTTCAGCTGCCTTCCTAGGATTTTATCACTACCCGGCACAAAAGGTCAAGCCTTTTTCCTGGCCCGAGTTCTCCCTGATGGACGATGGGGATATTCACGACTTGGGGCCGCAGAGCACTTGCTTGTCTTTCCAGACCAACCAGGAACCGCTTTTCACCCTCGAGTCATCCCTTATTTCTGCTGATTCAATTATACGTGACTCGCCTTCGACCGTCAGCAGCACCTTTTCTAGTGCTACTCCCTTCTCCCAGTCTTTCGCTCTAGATCAGGGCCATGCCTCACCCCCAAGTGTTTCTTCCGATGAGGATTTCGGCGTTGAGCTGAGGCAAAAGTTACGAGAGCTGGAGATTTCATTGCTCGGACCAGACTCGTTTGAGTTTAGCGGCATTCACGAGGATTGTTTCTCGAAGAACAAAGCCCAGTGCACTGCTCCGCTTGTTCGCCAAGTTTCTCCAAAGTTAAGCATGAAGGAGATGCTCTTCATCTGTGCAGAGTCGATTTCAGAGGGCGATATGGCAACAGCCGCACTTTTAATGGACTCCCTTGAGAGGAAGGTGTCTGTTACCGGTGACCCAATTCAGCGCTTGGGTGCGTACTTGCTTGAGGGGCTAAAAGCAAGGTTGGAAGATTCAGGGAAATCGATCTGCCAAAAGCTCAAGTGCAAAGAGCCGACCGGTTCAGAACTACTTTCTTACATGCATGTCCTATATGAGATCTGTCCGTATTGGAAATTTGCGTACACGTCTGCCAATACCATAATCGGGGAAGCCATGGAGAATGAGCCGAGGGTGCACATAGTAGACTTCCAGATTGCTCAGGGAAGCCAGTGGGCTCCCTTCATTCAGTCCCTTGCCAGAAGGCCTGGCGGGCCACCGTTTCTCTGCATAACAGGTATCGATGATTCGGAGTCGGTATATGCTCGGGGTGGTGGGATAGAAATCGTGGGCCAAAGGCTGTACCAACTTGCCGAATCCTGTGGCGTGCCATTTGAGTTCCACAATGCCGGTGTTTATAGCTCAGAGGTGGACTATCAGCACCTCAGGATTCGACCAGATGAGGCACTGGCTGTCAATTTCCCTTACATTCTGCATCATGTTCCAGATGAGAGCGTGAGCACGGAGAATCATCGGGACAGGATACTCAGGCTGATCAAAAGCCTCTCGCCGAAGGTCGTCACCCTACTAGAGCAGGAATCCAACACGAACACTTCCCCGTTCATCCCGAGGTTCCTCGAGATGTTGGATTATTACACGGCCATGTTCGAGTCCATCGACGCCGCCCGACCGAGGGATGACAAGAAGAGGATCAGCGCGGAGCAGCATTGTGTGGCAAGGGATATAGTCAACATGGTGGCTTGTGAAGGTTCGGATAGAGTGGAGAGGCACGAGCTCCTGGGGAAATGGAGGTTGAGGTTCGCGATGGCCGGGTTTCATCAACTCCAGCTGAGCAGGTCGGTCGGCGATGCCGTGGGGAGGATGCTGAGCGATTACAGCAACAAGTACAGGGTAGAAGACCGAGACGGGGCTCTCTATCTCAGGTGGATCAACAGAGCCATGGTCACTTGTTCTGCGTGGAGATGACGACTGCTTAGTTTCATCCTTTTGTTACATACATAAGCTCGAAACACGAAATTACGTTTGTTTTGGACAAGCTGCTCGGTTTGTCTACCGAGATATATGCCGCGAAAATACTTAACTCTGTAACGCAAGCGATCGTATCTGAGCAAAATGGTTGTGCTAGATTGGCTGCTTTCTCATCAAAAGATCATAGCAACTGCTGTCGAAAACAGTTCGAGGAAGCTGCGGCAACTTTGTTCAGGTCCCGTGTTGACTGTTCTAAAATTCCATTTGCTCTCATACAACTCAGGGATCGACCTGCCGTTAAACTAAAGACGATCCATCGCCTCGTCGTTCCTGATTAATTACCTCGATACCGCGCGGAACTACAACCCAAGAGCTTTAGGACAAGAAACAGGAAGAAGAATATGAGAGTTGGCTTCCAAACTATTGTAGCTTTGCAGTTGTCATTACATCTCAAAAAAATCAAAAGTACATGCTGCAAGAAACAAAACACTGTCACATGTTCAAATCAAATCCCACCAAAAACGTGGGCATTCAGAAATGTGTTTGATTTGGAACCTTGCTAAAAACATCTTCTGCAAATTCAATTTCTGGTAAGAACGCTCCCTTTCTTGACCATCGTTGGCCTCGTATTGCTTGGACGCTTGCCGATGTTTGTGTCGTGGCCCCTCATATTTTTCTGCAGAAGTGGATGCGTGCCTTTGGCCGGTGTTGATGCTAACGACAACCGCTAGTTTCCATGCTGGCTGAAGTATATATTCAACAGGATGCTCAGTATTGCTTCCCAACGGAACTTCACTATCCCAAAGAGTCTCTTCGACATTTTAGTTCTCCGGTTGGATTGATCTTGATGATGGCAACAGAGACAAATGACTCGGTCGTCGCTCATTCTACGATTGCCTTGTTGCAGGAAAGATTCAAACAACTTCAGCAGCTAAAGGACATGAGGGTGAAAAGAGACCTGTTGAAATCGTCCGAGAAAGATCCTGAGTGCAGCATCGACTCCACGACCATTTCACGAGAGACGCCAAACTGTACGTTCCAGCATGGCGAGGCATCCAACTCCCCGTCGTTATTGCTCTCTCTGTGGCCAGATTCCACTAGTGATGACTCCCAGTGCTCGCGATCGGAGGATTCCACGTCTAGGAAGAAGAGGCGCATATACTCCGATTTATCGTCCAAATGTTTTTATGTCGACGACGGAGTGGATACTTCACTTCATCTGTAAGAGTTAACGAGTTCCTCTCCTATAGATCATTGTGTGCGGGGACATCGGATTCGTGCATTGCTAGTTCTGAAGCAATCCAAAGTCGATAGCGCGAGCTGAGCGTTGTCCAAAAACACTCGCTTTAGTTCATAAAATTACCTTTACATTCAACAAGCCGGCGTAGAAGCTTGCGAATCGCGTTTTATATAGCGAGGCCAACGATGCGGCCGCGATCCACGAGTTCGGAGAAATCGGCGGACACACGGATAGCAGCGGAGTTGATCGTTTTCAATCCAACGGCCTGGGTTTTAAATTAAATCACATCTTTGTATTTCTCTCTATCCACAAGAAGCGAAACGAATCAACGGTCACCAGCGACTTGCTGACACAACCGCCCGACGTCAAATCGATGCTGCATTTGCAGTCGCCGCAGCTCCGTCCCCTCCCTCTCCCGCCGGCCTATCGCAGCCGCCGCTGCCGGAGCTCCCCGCTCCGTGCCGGTTCCGGCGACGCCCTAAGGAAGTTACCGGAGTCATGTTACTGCTCCGGGAGAACGCTCGTTGGCAGGAACGAGAGGATCGTGGTGTTCGCCGGTAAGGAAGAGACGGAGGCTCGTGTCGCTGAGGCTGCAGAGGAGGAGGATGCCGGCGGTGATAAGGCAGCTGGTCTGCAGGATACCGATCCTCAGGACCTCGAATATGTCCGCCGGATTCAGAGAGTGAGCTGAACTCGATTGAGCTGAAGCTCCTTCGGTCGTGGAATTCGATTTTGATGCTCGGGTCGTTGTTTTGCAGGTGTTGGAGCTTCTGAAGAAGAACCGGGACATGCTCTTCAGCGAGGTGTGGTTGATTTTGCTATCCAATTCTTACTTCTAATCTGCGTAGTCTCGATCCTGTTCATCTGAGGTTTCCAGTGTCTTGTTGCTCATCTTCTCTGCTTTGTTTTTTGGTCGGCCTCATCTTCTCTACTAGAACTGCTTGAGCTGATGGCTCTTTGATTAGGTTTTAGTTTTTCCAGCTTGTCTTATGTTGAAAGATTGATCACGCGAAACTTGCGGCGATGATTCTCTAGGTGAGGTTAACAATAATGATCGAGGATGCCAGGGAAGTGGAGAGGCGGAAACTATTGGGAATTGAGGATCCTGATTCACCTACAAGAGATGATTTAGTTGTGGCTCTTGAACAAGTATTGTCTCATCGCAATCTAATTTTCTCTTGGGCTTACTTTTTGCTGACTCACTACATATTGAACTTTTGAGGGCTAGTTTTTCTCTTTCTCAAGCTCGGTTATCACATTGATTTGCTCTTTGAGAAGACTGATCGTTTAGATATGAACCTATTGTTCGAACTTCGGCTTTGGTGTCACTTGTTGGAACTACCAGAAGTAAGAAATGATTTTGATGGTTACAAATGTGTGCAATTTTGATCATGAAATGAGCATTGATATTTTAGCTGAATGCACTGGGTTGGAATTAAGTAGGTCCGGTTCTGGGTACCTATTTTCTACCGTAAATCATCTAGGAGTGTGCTTCCTTTTGGTAGCTTCTGAAAGAATCTGTTAATGAGGGGATGCTCGTTCATTCTGGGAGTCATTTTGTTTTAATCATGAATGTTGCAAAACCAAAAGCTTGATGAATTATATCGGTTATTTTGGATGTTCACTAAAGATTTTGAACTCCTTTCAATTGTATGATCTAGTTCTGTACCAATTGCTAGGTCAATGAAGGAAAGATTCCAGAAAATCGCTTTGCATTGCGGATGCTGGCTGAAGAAATGATTCAGTGGCCTAACCTAGAGGTAGATTATAACCCAGTTACCTCTACCTTTAGCATCTTTTTTCTTTTCTTTATGGGTAAATATTTTTCGTTTTCTTGTTCTGTCGTTACTGTCTACTTGTCCTCCTAAATTTGTTTTGGTTGGGAAAAGGTTTAAAGGATCTGGGAATTTCGAAAATCTCCTCTGTTTCCTCGTTTCTGATTTATCTTCAGATTATAAGTTGCCTAAAGACAACGAGACTGGTAACCTCTTTATCTTGGAAAAAGCAGAAATGCATGGCTATAATACTACCTGCTTTGCTATTGTGGACAGTAACCAGGGGGAGATCTACAAATTTTCATTAGATTGTCATCCCTTCGCTGTACAATTCCTGGCTATTTATACTCTGAATTTAAACTGCCAAATGAGATTCACGAGCATCAACAACCATCCACTGCACTACATATTATTGCACAACATGATACTAGTCAGATGCTGCTCTCTTGACTTGATAGGTTGAAACCACAAAAAAGAAACCGAGCAAATCTCTTTATGCGAAGGCTACCGACACAGGCGTTGATCCGAAGACTGCTGCTAAAAGACTGAACGTTGATTGGGACGCAGCTGCCGAGATAGAAGACGATGGCTTGAGTCAAGAAACTGAAGTGCCTCCTGCTGTGGTGAGTCTCACCCTTTGAATATCCATTAGTTGTCTTCTCTTTGCATTATGCGGGAAGTAGTTATTCTCTGATCTGTCGAACGGAATTCTAGAGAACATGACGACAGCAAAAGAGGCTAATAATGCGGGCAGGCTGTAAGATAGCAATTCTTAAGCAAGTAATCTACACACACATTTCAAGAAAGGCTTTTAGATGATTCCCATTCTCTCCGAGGAATTCAGTTCTCCGTCACGAATCACGTTTGTTATCAGAGAAAGCTTGTGTTGTTTGTCCAGTGCAGATAATGCGACCTTGTGTTTCTTGCAGGGTTATGGAGCTCTGTACTTGGTCACCGCGTTCCCAGTCATCATCGGTATATCGGTAGTTTTGATTCTATTCTATAACTCTCTTCAGTGAAACCGACTTCTGCATAGCTTCTTATGTACCTAGCTTTTGGCAACTATAGCGGAAGGTATTCATCCGAGCGTCCTTGTGAGAATCAGGCGACAATTATACCATTCCAGTGAAAAGCCAGCAGAGATGTGATTTAGGAAAAGGTGCTCTAGAATTTTTTAGCATGGATTACACGTGACGGGAAATGTTAAGAAACCGGGCTTGTCGTTAGCCTGAGAACTCATATGGTATGGCGGGGAGGTTCTCTCGTTCATTCATTGAATGTCGATCTCTGCTTAATAGATCGGAAGCCAGGAGGACAGACCAAGAGGAACAGGGAATAAAAGAGGGATGTGCTCGTCTTTCTTGAGTTTCATCTACGAGGAAAAGAGGTATGACTGTACCCGTCTCCTAAGAGCAGTCGACTGAGGACACGGACAGCGGGTACTGGAAACTATTCGCGTACTGGAACGAGAGGCTCTGCCCGGGGCTGAGCACCTCCCCATTATTGACCACACAGTCGTCGTAGTCTACCCGGCGGAACACCTGGGGGTTGACAAGGTGGACCGAGCTGAACCACCCGCACTTGACGTGTATATTCATGATGTAGCAGTTGGACGCGCACACATTCAGGATCTGGACTGTGAAAGCCGGGATCCCGCTGGGGAGCGGTTCCGTCGGGCCTTGGTATATCACAACGTCGTTCTTCGAGCATACTGCATTCATCTGGAGCAACTTTCTCGCATCGCCACCGCCACCGCAAGCAGCATCTGCACATAAATATAGCATCACTACATAAGTTCTTTTCCACGAAAAGACATATCATTACCACGGTCCGACACACATATGCAGCACACCTAACAGGGACGTCGTGAATAGCACGAACAACGCGGCCAAGGGGAAAAAGAGGTTCCGTCCACGGTCTCCTCGGCGACCCGCCATCAATCCCAGAAGATACATTGCTCGCCGAAAACAAATGAAACAGCGTCTCCAAGAGAAAACCAGCCAGTCTTCTTCGGCTTTATGAACAAACAGTCAATAAGGAACTGCCGGGAGGGAGCCATGGAAGAGCTCTGCTCTGCAGGTGGGAGTTTCTTGTTCCTGGAACCAGGGATCAACACGTGGAGGAGGGACAATGTCTGGTTTCTGGTCGCCATTTTCCCTTCTTCCTTTGCATGCATGCAATGGGGGGGCGGGGGGGGGGGGGTTGAGAGGAGAGGTGCTGTCTGGGTTTTTTTTTTTAAACTTTTACAGTATCAGTAGTAGTAGTAGGAGTAGCAGTAGGAGTAGCCTCTCTGTTCTTGACTTGTAGTGTGTTGTCCCAAGATCATTTGAGTTGACAGACACTTCCCTCTCATAATTCAATTCATCATCTTCCTTCATTTATTACACCATAGCTGTGAAAAAGTGCTTCAGATGGGGAAAGAAAATGTGTAAAAGGCCCAACTGAAAAAAAAAATCATCACCAATTCCCAAAAAAAAAAAGCCCTTTTTTATTATAATTATTAATTTTGACCATACTGATAGGATGAGAGGACATAGAATTATATTCAGGACTCAGGCGGGCACCATCCTTCCTTACATGCGATATGGTTTGAGTTTATCCATATTTGTTTACATATTACTGCAACCCGATGGGTTCTCTAGCACTCGCAGCAGCAGGGGCTGTTGCCGCCCTGGCACTCGTATGCTGGCCGCCCGCATCCGTCGTAGCACATCGGTCCCCTACCAAATTCGTAGCCGCAGCAGCAACAACATACCCCAATGCGAATGGGATACATCACAACTGTGACCTCCGTTGGCAGATGCGGTGGACCCGTTGTATTTGGGTCTCCCGTTACCGCGACTGTGGCATTCGGTTTCTCATCCAGCACGATCTTGATGCTCTCCGTGGCCCTGGCCTTGCGGATGATCTTCTCCTTGATACACTCTGGGCTGCAGCACACCACTCTGATCAACACCCTGTTGTTCTCATCGTCGTAGACCTCGTCGCGGACCTCTCCTCATCCACAAAACAAAAAAGAAGAAGGGAAAATTCAAACGGTGACAGAGCAAACAAAAGCGGCGGGAACCAGGGCGAGAGGGCAAATGCTCGGTGAAAGAGGCAGAGCACTCTCCTGATCTTGTTGTAGCACTTGGAGCACTGAAGGTCCACCTTCATCGCCATTTTCGTGACCTTTGGCAGAAAAAAGAAACAACTCCCAGATTAAGGATGAATGAATGGATGATCCATGAGGACTGGTACAGACAAGATTAGAGAGTGGCAAGAGGAGAGGAAACGAAACCTTGAGATCTACCATGGGAGGATAGAAGAAGAAGATGATGAAGATGATAGTATTCGGACAGAAACCAATACGACATGCCCGTCGTCACTTTACGTCGTCAGCCATGCATATTGAGTTTCATCATTATTATTATTGTTACATGCAATGCAAAAGAAAGAGTACATACATTTTCCTCAGTTCGTCCGTTATTATTTAAAAAAAAAATATATATATATTTATATATATATGGTGGAAGTATCCATCCCGTACTAAAAATGAACACACCCATGTTCTCAAGAAAAAAGAAGTACCTACCACTCACTTCACTTCCAAGGATTATTGAGCTTGACTTGATTACATCGACTTCGTACTCTCTCTTTTTCAAGTCTTCCCCTTTTTTCCACTTCACTCCAATTATATATATATATATATTCTTTGAATTGTTAACCATCTAAATGCATACCCCTTACATGTGATTTTTGGTTTTATTATTTTCTTTTGGTGTCGTGATCCATATTTGTTTACATGACACTGCAACCCAATGAGTTCTCCTCGCTGAAGTACTCGTCGCAGCGGCTCACGTAGTATCCCCTGTTGCCGCCGCCCTGGCACTGGTATGCCGGCCGTCCGCACCCGTCGTAGCACGTCGGTCCCCTTCCTTGGTAACACGGTCCGCCTTCGTAGCAGCAGCAGCAGCAGCATACCCCAATTGGGTACATCGGGACAGGGGCAGGAGCTAGTGTGGGTGGCTTTGGGGTTGGGGCCGGACCCGGCAGTTTGGCATCTTCTTTTTGAGGCACGACGATCCCAACCTTCGGCTTCTCGGGTTCCTGCGGATCCTTGGTCTTGTCCACCGGCTTATCAGGCACGATCTCGATGCTCTCCACCGTGTCCCCTGCCTTGCAGATGATCTTCTCCATAATACACTCGGGGCTGCAGCACACCACAGTGATGAAGACCCTGTTGTTCTTCTCGTCGTAAATCTGGTTGCAAATCTCTCCTCGTCCACAAAAAAAAAAAAAAAAACCAACTCAAAACCACACAACCGCAAGCTCTCCCCCTTCCCAACAACCCGCAATTCACAAAAACGGGGGAAGAGATTCGCAAGCCGAAGGGAGTGGGAACTCACGGGGATAGCGGCAGAGGACTCTCTTGATCTTCTTGTAGCACTTGCAGCACTGAAGGTCGACCTTGATCACCATCTTCGTGACCTTTGGCAGGAAAAAAAAAAACAACTCCCAGATTAAGGATGAATGAAAGGATGATCCAGGAGGACTGGTACAGACAAGATTAGAGAGTGGCAAGAGGAGAGGAAACGAAACCTTGAGATCTGCCATGGGAGGATAGAAGAAGAAGATGATGAAGATGATTGTAGCCTCAAATCTTATATAATGTATTCAGACAGAAACCAATACGACATGCCCGTCGTCACTTTATGTCGTCAGCCAAAGACCAAGACACTGAAGCCGTCCATCTGATAAAGGACGCCCATGTGATTTCATCAATGCAATGCAAAAGAAAGAGTACATACATTTTCCTCAGTTCGCTCGTTATTATTTAAATATATATATATATATATATATATAAGTATTTTTATCTTCAATACCATCCTCCATATCAGCTATGGTAGAAAAAAGTGCAATCTTGGGCTTTCTTGTAATGCAGGGTGTGCAATATCAAAGGGCTAGCCCACTAGAAATCTAACTGAAGAAAGGACATCAGTGAAAGAAAGGAAGAGCAAGTATCTAGTGTGATGGGAGCGGTCTCATGGGTGTTAAGGCAAGGTGCTTCTCCAGGTAGGGTTCTTAGTCTCTTTCTCTCCCCCTTAAAAAGAATAAAGAAAACTGGGCTCTGATACCAAGACTACGACGATCACAAACAACTCACAAAAGACATGGACAATGGAGTACATAAGGAAAAGAGTTGTGCAAGATCGAAGCTTCGACCACCAGAACAGTACAACTAATACGATAATTGTACAGGGTCGGTGAGAAACCAGGAACAAACTAGAATATAAGAAGTGGCAGCAGAATTACAAAAGATAATGGAAGCGCAAATCAGACAATCTGATAAGAAATCTTACAAACAAAGACTCCGAAATACAGTTGAAAATTTAAACACATGAGCTCCAATAAAGACAACGCTTTAAATACCACTTGAGATAGGTCTTATACTGAGCATAAGCTTTAAGCTTTTCCCAGTTATTTTTCACATGCCGAGAAAGGGGTCAAGAAACCAGTTTTTCTCGGGGTGACTTTCTATCTCATAGTGTAATAGAGCATCTACCTGGTTTAAGACTGATTTGGTAGATTTGTACTCAACGTACTGCTCTATTTGGATGATTCGCATCTGTATGCGTCTCATGATGATAAAGGACGCCCTAAACTTCTTCTTCCAGATATAGAGTCCTTGCGGTCCTCGTTCGAAATCAGTGAACTCTCTGTTGTGATGATAGCGTATTCTCCACAGCGTTGGGAAAGGGGGTTTGCGAAACTGTCTCCTGGCTGGTAACCTCATGTCTCACCTGCTACTCTTTTGAAGCCACGATCGATGCCTGACAGCCCTCCTGGCTAAGCGGCGAGTGGTCCTCTAGGGCGAATGGAATAGCTTTACAAATGACAACCAAGGTTTGACAACCAAATGACAGTTTTTTAGGACAAACTTTCCTAAGTATGGAGAATAAGAAATATCATACAGAGTGAACAGCTCTTAAGAACTCTTAAAACCTAAGGAGACCTGGAAGATAGGAAACATAAGTAAAAACAATAAACATGAAATTTTTGATTTTCTAGATTTTTTGAATGTTTTTGGGGTTTAGGGTTTTCTGATGTTTTTGGATTTTTCGAAATCAAGGGGTTGCCGAGAGATCAAGAACTAAGAGACCACTACCCTGGATAACACCTTAGAGAAACTTAGAAGGCCATAGATTGGAAAAACTCAATAGTTTTTTCTCTGTGTATTTCGCTCTGCCTTGCTCCTTGGAATGGAGGGGCTATTATAATACAAAAGCGGGAATGAAAGTTTGGCTGTGGTTTGTCCACGTAGCCTCTTTCAAAAGTAAAGCTAAAAGCTGAAAGCTAGAAAGCTAAAAAGTTAAAAAACATTAGTGGCCTTATCGCTAAGGAATCTTGCAGCATTTCAAAAAGTTGTTTGGCTGCCTGTGCCAACCTTATCTCGAAAGCATCTTCTTATCTTCACATGGGCGGCTAATTCCTTGGTCTTTGTCCACGTGGGTCCTGTGGATGTTCGTCTGTCCTTTTATGAATGGAAGATGGTCCTGCTTGTGACGATCCTGGGCCTAAGGTTGAGCTCGATGTTCCTGGGCCTAAGTTCACTTTCGTTAGGAAGTCCTGGGCTATTTCATCCCAATGTAGACCATCTTGGTTGTGCTGGTGAAGTACACATTGAAGCCGATAGACATGGTTAGGGTTTGTGTGTTGGATCCGGGCTTGAACCACTTCATCAGGGTCTAGATAATGGATTCCATTTTCTGCACAAAGCTTTTGCTTTAGGAATTCATTGTCAGTGATTGCTGCTTCCCAGTCTGAAAAAGTCATATTTTCGTCATGTGTGAGAGAATAAAGAAGACTGAAGAATTCTTCAGAATTGTTGATGGCCACCATAGTCTGCAAACTCGGGTCAAAATGCCAATGCCTGCGAAACAAATAAATTGAATAAGGTGTTAGTCCTCCAAACTTGAAGTATTTGTCTTGATGGAGTTCGATCCGTGTTCGCCATTGACTTAATGAGGCGAACCAAGACAGTATCTCTGCCAAATGTGCATGAGGCCTTTGATAAGGAGTATATGTGTGGAGATCCCCAAGTTGGTCAAAATACTTGAGAAGTTCTTCTGTAGGGAATTCTAGTGCCATGGTATAATTATGCAGTAAGTACCAAAAGAACCACTTTAACTCTTCTGGAAACATCTCCATAGGATCAATGGGAATAGCCTTTAGAAATGGATAGGATGGATGCAATCCTTCCTGTGGAAACATTAACTGGCCATATTTGCAAAATACTCTCTCCAAATATTTCTGCATCATCTGAATGGATCGAGATAGTATTGATTCAACACGTGCTTGATCATAGTTGATAAATTCTGGAGGAAAAAATCTGTGTCGTTCTTGCTGTCTTGGCACATAGGTAGAAATCATTGCCTGTAATCTTGGGCTTTCTTGTAATGCAGGGTGTGCAATATCAAAGGGTCTGGATAAAAAATCTGCTACAACATTATTGGTACCTTTGATATGCCTAACTGTGAATGAGTATTGGGAAAACCATTCTGACAATCTGAGCAACTGAGCATTCGGTATCTTCTTTTGCCTGAACTTAAGCATAGGCGTGAAAGAAGACATAGCGCTTTCCACAATAAAATGATACCCAACCAAATAGAATTCAAATTTCTTAATTTCATATTTTACTGTCAAAATCTCCTTTATGGTTGAGTGATAATGTTGCTCAGCCTGGTTAAACTTACCAGACTTATATGCACAGATGTATCTTTTTCCTTCTTTCTCTTCAATCAAGATTGCGGCCCAAAATTGATCACTAGCTTCTGTTTGGAGTATCCTTACTCCATCTGAAGGAATCTGCAAAGGAGGAAGCAATTATAATTGGGCATTCAAATGCCTGATTGCTTCCGTCTAGGCTCCCCAGGGCTGAGACTAAGAACCAGTTTTCTTTATTCTTTTTAAGGGGGAGAGAAAGAGACTAAGAACCCTACCTGGAAAAGCACCTTACCTTAACACCCATAGATAGTCCTACAGTGATGACAGCTCCCATCACACTAGATACTTGCCATTCCTTTCGAAAATCCACCTCTGACAGGTTAGATGGATTGTATGAAATTTCCCACCAAGACATCTCAGACGATAACCAGATTTCCGACACCACTATCCCACTACTCAACCCATACACAGCTTTCAGTAAACCATCTTCGAGTCCCATCAGAAGGATAAGATCTCTTATCCGACAACCTAGTTCTCAGGTCCTCGAATACATTCAAGCTAGCAAGTTCAATCAACACCCAATTTGGGCTACACAGAGAGAGCAGTTTATGTCACTCCAACTGTCCGCAGACTTTCCCAGACAATGGTCCCAAAAGGGATATACTCACCTTCACTTTTGTGCAATCAGGCTAGCACTTACTTATCATGGAAGGAAAGGACTGCCAGTCACAGCCAGAATGGCCCTACTAGACTCCAGATATGTGGAGTATCGGCATGCATGCATTGGAACCATCGAGACGACACTTAATGCAGGAACTGTTTTTGTGACTCTCTATCCTAACTTCTGCATGTCTCTACAGGACCCAAAGATCTTGACAGCTTTACAGGTTCAAATCCAAATAGCTGGTCCCCAGCAAGATCCGAACTCAATTGAGGCTACACTTCATTATCAGATGTCCTACAGAGTGCAGAACCATGCAATAGATCTCAAAGTTCCTGATGATGCTAATGATGCCTTAATTATTTATGCTGACTACCATCATACACAGGCTCCCATGTGTTTACATGTGCCGAGACAGATCACAAGATGGGAGTTACTCAAATTGTTGCCAGAAAGATGGATCGCAAACTATGAGCAACTGCAGGAGCATGTCAAACCAATCCAGTCCTCTGAGTCAAAGTTTATCAGAGAAAAGGTCAAGTTTGACCGATCACATGAGAAATATGCTGTCACACCCTCGATCTTCCCAACAATGTTTATAATTCAGCCCGCCCCAAAGCGTAAGAAGCCTGACTCACTGAATACTGTAATCCATTTTTTTGATGGACAGGGTAGAGCGTCCTACCACTTCAGAGATCCTCATTCAGACCATTACTACTGGGATATTTGCGATTCATCCATCTGTGGTTACAAATATGAATACATCAATGGCAACTACATCTACAGCAACAATGAAGACGAGATCCCATCATCTCAAAGAAACAGAAAGAAAAGGTCAGGTCATAGAAATCTTTCTGATTCTGACAGTGACAATGATAATGATGATTCACACCAGGATGATGAGTCAGACAATGCCCCAAAAATTTCAATTTCCTCAAAACAGGAAAATTATGGAGATTGGCAATTCCTAATGGAAAAGGCAAAAAGGCAAAAGCCCAAGAAACAACCATCCAAGGTACTACCATGTTACAAAAATATTTTGAAATGACAGAAGAAAAACCCTTCTGAACAGGTAGTTCCGACAAGTGCACCAGTCAAAGCAGTTATGACTAAAACCACAACAAGCAGTTGTGCTCAGGAGGCTTTCAAATCAACAGCCCCTAAAGCAGTATTACCCGTAATCATGATGATGGGTAAATCAGATCTGAACTTCCCTCCACTAAATGAACAGACTATTGACAATATTCGTTATTGTGCGAAGATACCTATTCCCACAGATCTTGACAAAAATGGGAACCCTATGCGAAACAGCATAGCAGAGACTGTTCTTAATTGGCAAAGCCGTAATGCCTTAGCCCAAAACTCAGCACTAACCACTATGTAAGCCGTAATGCCTTACATAAAAGATTGACACTCAGAATAAGAAGACTCAGGAGATGCTGGATGCTCTCCAAAAACGGTTAGACAAATATGAAAGAGGTATTTTCCCATCCCATTTTTGGTCTGACCCAGAAGCTGAGATTGCCAAATTGAAAAGGCAGATTAAGATCATTGAAGATAAGCAGGTCGACTTGTCTGAAAAGCCAAACATGGCTAGCTTCCTAAATTTCGGAAGACCCAGGTCCACTAATCCAAGTTTTGATCTTAGCCCAAGGCCCAAGCCTTATACTACTGACATTATGGACTTTGGAAGAGTATTTATACCTCCTATGCAGGTACCAGAAACCCTTCATCCTATCTTTGGTTAGATTGGAAAGAAAGACCCAGCAGAATTGAGGAATATCATTCGAGATCAACAGAAAAAAGATAGAAAGCGTGAGGACATCAGAGAAGGAAAGAAGAAAGCAGAAAGTTCCAGACCTACTACCCGACGAAAATCATCCAGGTCCTCAATTCCAGACTCAGACTCGAGTCAAATGCCTCATACACAACAATTGATGATTAAGATGGATCATCTTAAGGTACATCCAAAGGTGACAATTCCAAAATGGGTAACTTCTACAATTCCTACTCCATCAACAACATATTCCTCTGATACTCCTTCAGAAAATTATACTGATTCAGATGAATATAAGGATGAACCCGTTGATAGTTACTTTGAAAAGTCACCACAGTTCTTACCACCACAGATTTTTATTACAACAGGTCATGAGGAATTAAAAAAGCAGACTTCATCAGATGACAGCACATCGTGTACTTCAGAAGATTTAGAAGAAACATCCGAAGGATCCAATTCCCCAGAACTAAATTAGGCACCCCAAATCTTCATGGCTGATCAGAATGACCAAGAAACAATGGTTGATGAAATCATCAGAAGAAACCAATGAGAGGCACCAACCAGGTGCCAGAAACAGTGAAGGGATCAATAATATCAAGTTCACTTTTGACAACATCCCTTATACGAAGTGGCCACAACGCATACAAGACTATTATGCGTGGTGCTTACATAAGAGATTGACTATTTTTAATAATGCTGACACCCTTGCAGACATGACATCCATATTCACAAGAACTCTTTTGGTTTGGTGGAGTTTGTTTCCAGAACCAACCCAAGTACAAATGATGAGTGTTCCTCTGCAAGAGTTCATGCACAATCTCTATGCTCACTTCATTGGAAACCCCAACAATATTTTGGAAGAAAAGATGACAGAGTTCTTCCAACGTAAATGTTGTTCCTATAAGGTCAGAGATTTAGATAAGCACTATCAAAGGCTATTACATTTTTTTATCCATTTAGGAGGTGATGATTCCTTAAAACCAGTATTTTTGTCTTCAATACCATCCTCCATATCAGCTATGGTAGAAAAAAGTCTGACCAGTAAGCATTTAAGAATTACTGACTTGACAATTGGACAGATCCAACAAGAGATTCATTTAGGATTCAGTGAACTTTGTCAAAGAAAAGAGATTATCCAAGGCTTTTTAAAGCAGGATAAAAGACTTGATCGGGTTTGCAGGAGCAAGACAAACAGGTACAAAATTAAGTGTACCCCTAAAGATTTATGTAATTGTACTCCAGGAACCAAACCATACAGATCAAAGTTTAGAAGAAAAACCCGTAGAAGATTTGAAAGAAGTCCAGACCGACCTCGAAGGTCTCCAAGGAAATGGAGAAGATTCCTTAGGTTCAAAAAGAAGAAGAGTCCTCAAAGGAAGTCGACCAAATGTTTCATTTGCAATAAGCCATGACATTTTGCAAGGTATTGTCCAAAAAGACAAAAGAAATTGGTCGCCCAGATCGAAAAGTATTCTGGAACTTATTTACAGGATGATGATATAGAATCACTTTTCTCTTTAGAAAATGAACCTTCTTCACATACTGTATGCTGTCTTGAAGGATACTTTACATATTCCAGCTCAGAGCAGGATAGCCAGTCTTCTTCCTCCGAAGGACAGAACAAGAGGATTTGCACCATCAGTGCGTATCCTAGCCCGGAAGAATTCAGAAAAGATTTTCCCATCCTACCTTCAAGGAAAGTCTCTACGAATGGATCAGAGACAAAAGAAGTTGAAGCTCGACAAAGAGAGAAGTCCCAGCCCCATCAGGACAAGGAAATTCCATTGATAGCTGCATCACATATTGCGCCACACATAAAGGTGCAGGTATACTTCTCGAAATACCAAGGACCGGTTACTGCAATTGCCTTTATTGATATAGGTGCAGCTGAGAGCATGATCAATCCTGTGATCGTACCTCAAGAGTTCCTTGTGCCTTACCAGAAGTCATTCATATCCGCATCTGGTGATTTGTTCCACACCCACTATAAAACTAGGAATTTGAGGATTATGATTTTTCCTAATTGCACTATAAAAGCCTTACTATTTGCTACTGATCTTCCTGGAAGAGATATAGTATTAGGATGGAATCTAATGCAACAATTGCCAGAGCTGAATATCTTAACCACAGGACTCAAGTACAATGGAAACTTCAAGCTGTACACAACGCTGACTCGAATGTTTTCCATTGAACCTGCAGAAAAAGCAAGACAATTGTTTAGTACAACCTTTGTAGAAAGTCATACTGAGTTTTTGCAGAAATGCCCTCATCCGCTATGGAAGAACCAAGAGTTCTTTGTGACATTGCCCTTCAAGCAAAATGAAGACATCAACCCTACTAAGGCAAGTTACTCTGGTATGAAATGATGCTCGCCTAGCTAGAGATGAATGTTTTTCCTTGATGCAACATGATTTAATCGAGCATTCAAATTCACAATGGGCATGTGAAGCATTCTAAACAAGTGTTCAGAACAGATTAGAGGCAAAAAGAGGTTAGTTATAAACTATCAGCCTCTAAACCACTTCTTACAGGACGATAAATTCCCTTTGCCAAACAGAACAACATTGTTTGCCTCATTAGCCAAGGCAAAAATATTTTCTAAGTTCGACCTTAAAAGTGGCTTTTGGCAACTTGGCATACATCTTGAAGAAAGATGGAAAATGGGATTTTGTATCCCAGATGGACACTATCAGTGGACAGTTTTACCCTTTGGACTTAAAACTGCCCCATCTCTGTTTCAGAAAGCTATGACTCGAATATTTTGGCCTATTCAGGACTCGGCACCGGTATATATTGATGACATATTACTATTCAGTTCTGACAAACATTCACATGAACTTTTGCTAAGACAGTTTGCAGATCTAGTGCAAAAGTATGGAATCATGCTTTCTGAAAGAAAGGTAAAATTGTTTGAGACTACCATTGAATTCTTGGGAATGAGACTTTCAGATGGACAATATTACCCAGGACCTCATATTGCCCAAGAACTGTTAAAATTCCCGGACTCCAACCTCACCATGAAATAGGTCCAACAATTTTTGGGAATTGTTAACTGCTTGAGAGACTTTGTGCCCAATATTAGCAGATACACTAGCCCACTAGAAGCCCAACTGAAGAAATGATCTCAGCCCTGGGGACAAGCCCAGACGGAAGCAGTCAGGTATTTGAAAGCCCAATTACAATTGCTTCCTCCTTTGCAGATTCCTTCAGATGGAGTAAGGATACTCCAAACAGACGCTAGTGATCAATTTTGGGCCGCAATCTTGATTGAAGAGAAAGACGGAAAAAGACACATCTGTGCATATAAGTCTAGTAAGTTTAACTAGGCTGAGCAACATTATCACTCAACCATAAAGGAGATTTTGGCAGTAAAATATGGAATTAAGAAATTTGAATTCCATTTGGTTGGGTATCATTTTATTGTGGAAAGCGATATGGATTCTTTCACGTCTATGCTTAAAAGTTCAGGCAAAAGAAGATACCGAATGCTCAGTTGCTCAGATTGTCAGAATGGTTTTCCCAATACTCATTCACAGTCAGGCATATTAAAGGTACCAATAATGTTGTAGTAGATTTTTTATCCAGACTCTTTGATATTGCACACCCTGCATTACAAGAAAGCCCAAGATTGCAGGTAATGATTTCTACCTATGTGCCAAGACAGCAAGAACGACACATATTTTTTCTTCCAGAATTTATCAGCTATGATCAAGCACGTGTTGAATCAATACTATCTCCATCCATTCAGATGATGCAGAAATATTTGGAGAGAGTATTTTGCAAATATGGCCAGTTAATGTTTCAACAGGAAAGATTGCATCCATCCTATCCATTTCTAAAGGCTATTCCCATTGATCCTATGGAGATGTTTCTAGAAGAGTTAAAGTGGCTCTTTTGGTACTTACTGCATAATTATACCATGGAACTAGAATTCCCCACAGAAGAACTTCTCAAGTATTTTGACCAACTTGGGGATCTCCACACATATACTCCTTATCAAAGGCCTCATGCACATTTGGCAGAGATACTGTCTTGGTTCGCCCCATTAAGTCAATGGCGAACATGGATCGAACTCCATCAAGACAAATACTTCAAGTTTGGAGGACTAACACCTTATTCAATTTATTTATTTCGCAGGCATTGGCATTTTGACCCTAGTTTGCAGGCTATGGTGGCCATCAACAATTTTGAAGAATTCTCCAGTCTTCCTTATTCTCTCACACATGACGAAAATATGACTTTTTCAGACTGGGAAGCAGCAAACACTGACAATGAATTCCTAAAGCAAAAGCTTTGTGCGGAAAATGGAATCCATTATCTAGACCCTGATGTAGTGGTTCAAGCCCGGATCCAACACACAGACCCTAACCATGTCTATCGGCTTCAATGTGCACTTCACCAGCACAACCAAGATGGTCTACATTGGGATGAAATAGCCCAGGACTTCCTAACAAAAGTGGACTTAGGCCTAGGAATATCGAGCTCAACCTTAGGCCCAGGATCATCACAAGCGGGACCATTTTCCACTCATAAAAGGACAGACGAACATCCACAGGACCCGCGTAGAAAAAGACCAAGGAATTAGCCGCCCATGTGAAGATAAGAAGATGCTTTCGAAATATCTTCACAGGCAGCCAAACAACTTTTTGAAAAGCTGCAAGATTCCTTAGCGATAAGGCCACTAATGTTTTTTTAACTTTTTAGCTTTCTAGCTTTCAGCTTTTAGCTTTACTTTTGAAAGAGGCTACGTGGACAAATCACAGTCAAACTTTCATTCCAGCTTTTGTATTATAATAGCCCTTCCATTCTAAGGAGCAAGGCAGAGCGAAATACATATAGAAAAAACCATTGAGTTTTTCCAATCCATGGCCTTCCAAGTTTCTCTAAGGTGTTATCCAGAGTAGTGGTCGTTTAGTTCTTGATCTCTCGGCAACCCCTTGCTTTCGAAAAATCCAAAAGCATCAGAAAACCCTAAACCCCAAAAACATTCAAAAAATCCAGAAAATCAAAAATTTCATGTTTATTGTTTTTACTTATGTTTCCTATCTTCCAGGTCTTCTTAGGTTCTAAGAGTTCTATATATATTCTAGTGGTGGAAGTATCCATCCCGTACTAAAAATGAACAAACCCATGTTCTTAGGAAAAAAGAAGTACCTACCACTCACTTCACTTCGAAGGATACATTATTGAGCTTGACTTGATTACATCGACTTCGTGCTCTCTCTTTTTCAAGTCTTCCCCTTTTTCCACTTTACTCCAATTATATATGTATATATATATTCTTGGAATTGTTAACCATCTAAATGGGCCTAATCGATCCAAATGTACTCGGCCCAAATAAATCCAAAGCCCATGTGTCCAGGCCCAAATAGTTACTGCTCTACCAGTCTCCCAACTTCTAACCCCACAAATATAATGGCCATATGGTAGGTACGTAGGTATGATCCCAAAAAACCTCTTTCAATTCTTGTTTGGCCCCCAATTTGTAAGTTTAGAACAGTAAATGCATACCCCTTACATGTGATTTTTGGTTTTATTTTTTTCTTTTGGTGTCGTGATCCATATTTGTTTACATGACACTGCAACCCAATGCGTTCTCCTCACTGAAGTACTCGTCGCAGCGGCTCACGTAGTATCCCCTGTTGCCGCCGCCCTGGCACTGGTATGCCGGCCGTCCGCACCCGTCGTAGCACGCCGGTCCCCTTCCTTGGTAACACGGTCCGCCTTCGTAGCAGCAGCAGCAGCATACCCCAATTGGGTACATCGGGACAGGCCCTGGCAGTGGCGGCTGCGGGAATCCCTGTACCACCGGCTCTGGTGGCTTTGGCTGAGGAGCAGGGGTAGGAGCTGGTGTGGGTGGCTTTGGGGTCGGGGCCGGAGCCGGAGCCGGAGCCGGCGGTTTGGCAACTTCTTTTGGAGGCTCGACTAACGTAACCTTCGGCTTATCGGGTTTCGGCGGATCCTTGGTCTTGTCCACCGGCTTAGGCTTCTCCACGGGTTTCGGCTTCTCCGGCTCCTTGGGCTTCTCCACCGGTTTCGGCTTTTCGGGTTCCTTAGGCTTCTCTACCGGCTTTGGCTTCTCGGGCTCCTTAGGCTTATCAGGCACGATCTCGATGCTCTCCACCGTGTCCCCTGCCTTGCAGATGATCTTCTCCATGATACACTCGGGGCTGCAGCACACCACAGTGATGAAGACCCTGTTGTTCTTCTCGTCGTAAATCTGGTCGCGAAACTCTCCTCGTCCACAAAAAAACAAAATCCAACTCAAAACCACACAACCGCAAGCTCTCCCCCTTCCCAACAACCCGCAATTCACAGAAACGGGGGAAGAGATTCGCAAGCCGAAGGGAGTGGGAACTCACGGGGATAGCGGCAGAGGACTCTCTTGATCTTCTTGTAGCACTTGCAGCACTGAAGGTCGACCTTGATCACCATCTTCGTTACCTTCAACATAATATAACCAAACCCCCAGTTTTTTTCACTCACATACAGGATGGATGAATGAACACAATCAGACATATAAACAAATGAAAATAGGGAAACCTTGAGATCTGCATCCGCCATGGATGGAGGACGAGGAGGATTGAAGAAGGAGAGATTATTAGAGGATTGGATTGGGGTGGTTGTGGGAGTCTTTTGTTTGGTGAAGTTGGGGAGGAAGAAGATGAATACAAAAGCCTTGACAATATGCACAACTGTCTGAAAGTGAATGCCAAAAAAGTGAAAGGTAGTGGAGTATGATAACCCAAACCCATGAGGCCGATGACGATGTAATAAAAACTTTTAGATTAAAAAAAGTAAAGTAAATAACACTGTCGGCAGCACGTTCATGGGATCTGAAAACAAAATACGAGGTGCCGCCCTCATGTTACAATAAAAGGGTACTTTTCACTCACTCGACTACTTAGCCTCCTTGCTTACCCGATCATCATCGTTTGTGTGTGTGTGTTGTAGGGTTTTTTCGTGTCGAACCAATCCCACCATTTTGCTACGAGAGCAAGTCGTTTAACTTGGATGAAAGAACATGAAATGATTAAAAACTAAAGCCAAATAATAATAATAATCACGATGATCTTTGACAATGAAATAAAGGCGATAAAAACAGAAGGAATAATAATCCACTATTTTTGCTTGCTTCCGTATTCCCACCCCCCCGGTTCCGGAATTTCATGTTACCAACCGATCAATTATTCCCTCCCCCCCTTTTTTTTTGTCACGATGCCTTCACATGATTGAGAGGATTTTTGCGTGACGAACGCGACACGTCATCACCTTTTTTTTAAAGTTGGAAAAAGACGTACCAAACGGGGCAATAATAATATACATTTTTTTAGTAAGGGGACCTTTCCCTCCCTCCCTAATAGAAATCAGGAGAATAATAAAGTAGAAATTAATATATTAATAGGTTTTTTTTGGGGGGTTAACATTAAATATAAATGGTCGTGAGTGGGTTGGTTGTTTGGTAAATTGGCAAAGGAGAAAAAAGATTGACATGACCAGCCATCTATCTAAATTTTATTATCATGGAATCGTAGTTAATAAGTCATCGTTTGGGAATTGAACGGCGACAACCTTTTCTAAAAAAATACGCGAAAAGGATAAAAAAATCAAAATATATGATAATGTCATAAATTATGCCATAAATTTCTATTTTGTCAAAATCTTTTTATATTATTACTATATTTAGGGTTGTAATTTTTTGTGACCAATCTTGAATTTTACTTTGAGAAAACCAAACAATTCCTTAATATTGTCTAACATTTCTACTAAAGTACTTGAGTTCCAATTCCTCATTGCATCATCTTGCAATCCACCTTACATTTAGTCGTAACCCCACAATAGAGCAATCATCCGACCTTCATCGATTTTACAGATTCTTAACAAAATCAATAACTACAGTCCAACTTCGACTTCTAACTTATTTAATTTAACTATTAAAATCCTATAATAAAAAACACATGAAATGTTTCAATATTATTACCATTTTTTTTAATTTTTTAGTCAATAATTGAAATTTATAGATTAAGGCATGTTTGGTTTTCTCATGATAATATCCAAGATTGGTCAAAATTAATATAAAAATAAAAGTTAATGAAAAAATCGTATAAAAAACTAAATTTTTGATAAAACAAAAAGTTTCATAATAATTTTTTATATTATCACATATTTTACAAAAAAAGTAAGAACGAGCAAGGGGAAATTTCTAATTAATTTCCATTTATGTTCCGTAGGGCACTCCTAGTAGTAGCTGCAAGTAAAACTGCTACTACCTATAAGTAAACTACTACATACTCTCGTATCGACTCAAATCGAATAGAAGGGTCACAGGTAAGATATCTCCCTTATGTATAAGGATCTTACAAGTACAATTTTAACTTAAAGGATTAAAAAGGACTACACACTAATCCAAGGTAAATGACATTCATAACAAGTATATTTAAAACAGACGTGGTCGATTTTAGCGATGGATATGGATTATTTAAAACACATATTATAAAAATTTTTAACAAATTATTTTGGTTAGAAATAGATCATTAAAACGTTGTACTAGTACACGGTTTGTAAATTGTACTAATTTTTCATTAGTAAATTGTAGTAATTACAACTGTATTAATCGGTACAAAACCAAATTAGTACAGCGTTCGTACATTGTACTAATTAAAATTAGTACAATTGTAGTAATTAAAAATTGTACTAATTTCGTTTGTAGAATGTACTAAAAAAGGGTCGAAATTAGTACAAGGGAGACATCCCACGGTGGGACGTTAGCCGCTTCCCCAGTTTTGTGCAGGTTTGTGTGTACGATGGTCGCCGTGAAAAAAAAAATAAATAGTAAAACTATTTAAGCTTATGTTGTTTGTGGAAATAAAATATTTACACTCCGTTGGATACTTGATGCCAACCGGGTCATCTCATTTCCATGTATGTCCTTCCTTGCTTAACTGAATTTCGTGCGTTTCAAGTCTTCAATCTTCGTGTTTCCTTATTTCGATGTCATTTGGCAAACTAGTGCCTCGCCCACTAGCCTTCATTGTTTCTTCGCCAGTGATGTGCTACCAGCCGCGGAAACGGAAAATACTTCGACGACGGTGAAAGAGAACAAGGGGAACTACGAAACGAACGAACGAGATAGAACTCGGACCGCCATGGATACAGTGTAAGCACCACCGACAATCGGATATAGAAACACTACCGATTGCGCAAAGTTCATGCAAGAACTTGACGGTTGCCAAATTTAGGTAAAAAGTTTAAAAAGTTTATCTCTAAACCTAAACACAAGAGTCATATTTATAGAAGACTTAAAGTGGGCTAACCCTAAATCCCAACTAAGCCCAAAATGGATAAAACCAAAATAAAATTAAAAATAAATCCAACTTTCTTAATTTAAGGAGTCTGGGCCGGAGTCGGCTGGCCCTTCTTGAAGTGTTCTCGAGTTTCCGGCTCTCGAGTTGGAGCTGATCTCAAGATGAATTCCAGTCTTCTCGAGTTGATGAACCAACTAGACCACTTAAGCATCATGAAGGCACTTCCAGTCTCGAGTACTCCTCTTAAGTTGATCCCGACTCGGCCTTCTTGATCCAAGTCACATAATCCAGTATCGACAATTCATCGCTATCCGTAGCTTGTCGCTCTACGACTCTGTCGCCCATTAGCCTTCGCTAATGTGTCTTCTACGCCACTTCACGGTGGACCTTAAATTGTGTCGGCTTCGTTGGGCCTTACAGCCATATCCACATGTCGTTCCGTGGAATCGTGGCCCATAATTTCTTTTGCCGAAAATGTGTTAAGAAAGGATGTGGGGAGAATTTCCCGATTCGACCGACGTGCACATCGGCAGCAACTCTAGGTGCTGAGCAGATTCTCGACCATGTCGTTGGTCTGCTGAAGAAGTTTGATAGAATCGATGTTCCTAAGACTATGTTGTTTCTGCTTTGTTTCTTTGGTTTCTGATTTGTTCTATGCTTTATGACATGGGATTCGAATGGTCGATTGGTGTGTGATTTTTTATTGTTTGGCACAGTCGTGGGAGTAGGAGACTGAAACTGCCAATTTTCAGAAGGACTTGTCCATCGATACTTTTGACAAGGTAGAGCTAGCGATGGCTTTGGAGCAAGAATTCTCCCTTGGAATTCCTGAAGAGGTTGCAGACAAACTCACATGCTGAGCCAACATTGCCAGGTACATCGCTTCTGGAATGGATGCGAAACCCATGGAGAGATGTCAAGAAGGAACACTTGCTGTGTGTGAAGAAGCAGATGAAGAGAAGCAACTGGCTTACAGTAAAGATTTGCAGGACCGAAGTGTTATAATTTGTGTTTGTGGACTTGCGTAAAAGGCCTCGGGCTTCTATTGATGAATGTTTGTAATAGATATAAAGAGGACTGGAGTTTGTTACAGTTAGTTAGAAATACAGTTTTACATTTTCCTAAACTCTAGTTTCCTCTGTTTCCTCTCTCGGAGAACGGTGACCCAATGGTGATGTTGGTTGATCTCGGCGTACTTTGACATGGTATCAGAGCGAAGCCGCCGATCGTACGTGTAAGTGCTGACCAGAGTGGTTGAGTCGTCGGATAAAAGAGAGATTGAGGAAATCGCCGAGCAAGTCACAGGGATGACTGAGAGTCGTATTTCCAGGCAAGGTTTGAAGCAGGTAGATGATCCAGCTTCTCCCTATTTTCTACAGCAATCAGATACGTTGACTTCGGTAATGATCACACCTCCATTGGATGGATTCAATTACTTTACATGGAGTCGATCTTTTCAAATGGCACTAGTGTTTAGAAACAAGTTGGCTTTTATAGATGGAAGAATACCGGTTCCTTCGGTAGATGATGAACTGTTTGATGCTTGGACAAGGTGCAACACCATGATTGTTTCATGGATACTTAGGTCAGTCACAGAACCCATAGCCAGCAACATTTTTACATGAACTCTGCTGTAGATATCTAGAATATGCTTAAAAGGAGGTATGCCCAGGCTGATAATGCGAAGACTACAAAACTGCAACAAATGCTCATGACTGTTGTGCAAGGAGGACGTTCAGTGGATGCCTATTATACTGATTAAAACGGTATTTGGGAAGAGCTTAAAAACTTTAGGCCTTTGCCTTGTTGTAAATGTGGAAGATGCAATGAAGAGTGTCTTAAGCCGTTTGTAGAGTCTCAAATGCATGACTATGTGAATAGATTCTTACTGGGACTAAATGACGCATATGATGTACTTAAGAGTAGAGTGTTGAGTATGAAGCCCTTGCCTTCAATAGATGAAGTTTATAGCATGACAATACAAGAAGAATCTTATGGAAAATGCATGGATATGGAGGTAGACAAGGCTGGAATGAGGTTGGATTCCATGGCTTTAGCAGCTCCAACTGTTCCAGAAGTTTGGTCAGGGTCTACTGCATCTGGAGCTTATGATCCTAAAAGAAGAAACAGGAGGCTAGAATTGGTATGTACACATTATGGAAAAAGAGGGCATTCCAAAGAAAGGTGTTACCATATAATTGGCTTTCCCAATAACATGGGAATGAATAGAGGAAGAGGTGTAGGAAGAGTACGGATGGCAAATGCTTTTATGTATAAATTGGAGATAACTCTTTTGAGAATTTGGTTGGACCAGAGTTCAGTGAAGCTAAAGGGCATATTCAGAAGCTTATGGCCTTGCTTGATGGTCAGAAGGGGCAGCCTCTGCAGCATTCTCCTGCTGCTAGTTCTGAAACTCCTTTGGATAATAAGCCTACTATGTTCAATCCTTCTTTTGTTAATGCTTTTACTTCAAATCTTTCGACTATAACAGGTATTTCTCTTGGTGTAAGCATCATACATTCTGTTTCTGACTTGTCATTCAAGTGGATAGTTGACACTGGAGCTACCAATCATAAATCAGTTTGTTCTACATGTCACTTTGCAAGACAAAAGAAACAACCTTTTCTAATACATGTGCATAATTCTGAGCATTGTTTTGACTTAATTCACTGTGATGTTTGGGGCCCATATTCCATTAGTACTTTAGAAGGTTTTCGATTCTTTCTCACTATAGTAGATGATTATAGTAGAATAACATGGGTTTAATTGTTAAAATCCAAATCTGAAGTTGCTATAATTCTTCCACAATTCTGTCAGATGGTCCAAACACAGTTTCATGCTAAGGTTAAAGTCATCAGAACTGATAATGGCACCGAGTTTTCCTTACATCAATTGTATAGAGAACAAGGAATTTTACATCAAACTTCTTGTATTGAAACATCTCAACAAAATGGAATAGTAGAAAGGGGCATCAACATCTTTTAAATGTTACAACAGCTTTACTGTTTCAATCTAATCTACTTGCCTATTTCTGGGGACATGCTGTTCTAACTGCTGCTCATATCATAAACAGGTTGCCTTCTTCTGTTCTAAATAATAAAACTCCTTTTGAGGTATTGTTTTTAGAAAGCCAAATTACTCACATCTTAAAGTTTTTGGATGCCTTTGTTATGTTTCTACTATATGTCAAGGACGACACAAGCTTGTCACAAGGGCTACAAGATGTATTTTCATAGGGTATCATCCTGGAACTAAAGGGTACAAAGTTTATGATTTAGCAACACATAGAATTTCTGTGTCAAGAAATGTTCATTTCTATGAACATGTGTTCCCATTTAAAGATCATATTCAACATGATGGGGTAGTTTCTGTCAAGGATCCCACCAGTTTGTCTCTTTCAGAATTCATTCCATCTATTCTCCCTGAACCAGTGCATCTTGATATTCATTGTAATGATCATAATCAACAGTCTTTACGTCATGATACACAGCATATAGAAGTATTAGAAACTGGACTTGGTAATACATCTAATAGGAGGAGTTCTAGGGTCAAGAACTTGCCTTCCTATTTGAAGGACTATCAATTGTATCTAGCACTCTCTGATGCCAGTTTATCTTCCTCTCCAGGTCAGTCTTCTACTGCTTATCCCATTCATAATTTCATTTCATATAGTTCAATTTCTCCTGCTTATAGAGTTTTGCTGTGAATGTTATGACTCAATCTGATCCAACTTCCTATGAGGAGGCTGTTCTTGATGAACACTGGCGGCATGCCATAGCTGCTGAGCTCCAGGCATTGGCTGAGAACAAAACATGGTCTGTTTCTGAGCTACCAAAATGGAAGTCTCCAATTGGGTGCAAATGGTTGTTCAAGACCAAGTACAAAGCTGATGGCAGTATTGATAACTATAAAGCCAGGTTAGTTGCCAAGGGATACACTAAAAAAGAAGGGATAGATTATACAGAAATGTTTAGTCCACTGGCTAAACATGCAATTGTCAGGGTATTTATTGCTTTGGCTGCTATGCACAATTGGCATCTTTGTCAAATGGATGTCAATAATGCGTTTCTTAATGGTGAACTAATTAAAGAAGTTTACATGGATGTTCCTTTGGGACTTGAAATGCCTAATTTGCAGTTTAAGGGGGGGAAAAGTGGAAAGAAGTCAAGGCAAGTTTGTAAACTATAAAAGTCACTATATGGGCTTAAACAAGCTTCAAGGCAATGTAATTCTACTTTTATCTATGCCCTGTTAAAGTATGGTTTTGTTCAGTCAAGGGCAGATTATTCAATGTTTGTAAAAGGGGAAGGACATCAATTTGTAGAATTGTTGGTGTATGTGGATGATATTGCCATTGGAAGTGTTGACTTACAGGAGATAGAAAAAGTTAAGAAGTATTTGCAGACATGTTTCAAGCTGAAAGACTTAGGAGATTTGAAATTCTTTTTAGGACTGGAGATTGCACAGTCCAAAGCAGGAATTGTGTTGTCACAAAAGAAGTATGCACTGGAAATGTTAGAAGAGCAGAAGATGCTTGGAGTTAAGCCAACAACTGTGCCAATTTTTCCAGGACACAAGTTGTCTAAAGAAGCAGAAGGCAAGCTACAGAATCCTACAGAGTACAGGAAGGTGGTTGGTAAATTGTTGTATTTGACATTGACTAGACCTGACTTAATGTAATCTGTGCAGCTGTTAACACAGTTTATGGAAAAGCCAGCTCAAGTGCATTATGAAGTAGCTTTACAGATTCTCATATGTATAAAGCAAGCACATGGAAAATGAGTTTTCTTTAGCTCAAAAGCTTCAAATGAGTTAACTACATATTGTGATAGTGACTGGGGAAATTGTCAAGACACTAGAAGGTCTTTGACAGGGTATTGTGTGTTCTTTGCCTGTTCATTAGTTTCTTGAAAAACCAAAAAGCAGCCCACAGTAGCAAGGAGCTCAGTTGAGGCTGAATACAGAGCTTTGGGAGTAGTAACATGCGAATTGTCATGGTTGGTAGCATTGCTAAAAAACTGCAAGGTGGAAGTCAAGAAGCCCAGTCACATTATTTTATGACAACCAGCCGGCTATCTACTTAACCAAGAATCCAGTGTTTCATGAAAGAACAAAACATCTAGAAATAGATTGTCATCTCGTAAGAGATAAGGTTCTAAAAGGTTTTATACAGCTGCAATTTGTTCCTTCTGCTCATCAAGTGGCGGATTTGTATACCAAAGCCTTTATTAGTTCCAGGTTTAATTGGTTAGTAAGCAAGATGTGTATGAAAGATATTTATGCACCTCTTGAGGAGGAGTGTCAAGAAGGAACACTTGCTGTGTGTGAAGAAGCAGATGAAGAGAAGCGGCTGGCTTACAGTAAAGAGTTGCATTACTAAAGTGTTATAATTTGTGTTTGTGGGCTTGTGTAAAAGGCCTCGGGCCTCTATTGATGAATGTTTGTAATAGATATAAAGATGATTGGAATTTGTTACAGTTGGTTAGAAATACAGTTTAACATTTTCTTAAATTCTGGTTTCCTCTGTTTCCTCTCTTGGAGAACGGTGTCCCGATGGTGATGTTGGTTGATCCCGGCGTACTTTGACAAGAGATAGTAAGTTTGGTGGGTGAATGCACGTATGTCCGATACCAATGCCTCTTCTCTTTGGCTTTGCTGAATCCGCTGTTCGCTGTTCCTTTATACCGAACGTTTCTGGCATGAGAATCTGAATGTCCTGGCACAGGATCGGATATGATCGGAGAACAATGTTTTCCTGCAGCTTATTTGTGTTTTTCATATGTACATCGAAAGTAATCACATCCTTTGCGTATTCTCGTATCGTGGATCTGTTACATGCAGATTATTTTCTCGTGTTTATGTCCCTTATACGAGGCGTATATTTTACTCTACAAGTTTCGCAAGATATCAGGACAGCATCGAGTGCCGTCGTCATATGAGCCCTTGTTATCAGGTCAGGTACGTTCACCACGAACCATCCATGCCACCCTTCTCTTGCTTGACGTGTGCTTGTGGACGGGCAGAGGCCGAGTGTAGAAGTCTTATCTTCCCTGCTTCGTAAATTCGAATTCCCCTTGTGTCCGGCAACAGACTTATGCGACCATGCTTTCTAATGCCCACTGGTCGGCACGACGAACCGCGGGGCGTTCGAAGCAGTTGGACGCAACATTTCCTCTGTAAATCTGCGACAGAATGTAGTTCCGAAGGAAGCTTGATCGCGAAACCACCGTCTTCGTCCGTGATCCCCTGTGTTTGAATAGGTCTTCCGCCCATCCCCTCCTCCTTACGACATTCAACAGCAACCAGTGCCCCTGCAGGTCGGACTTTTCAGTTGCTAGACATCGATATCAAGGTACCCGCACACGAATACAATGAATATCATTTTACGAAATGTCCTGATCGTCGGGTGAGGAAGTAGTATCAAGCTTTAGCTTTGGTCTAAAGAATGATCGAGGGGCCGCCATTGTACTTCATAAAAATGAACATCTTCTTCATAAACATCGGATCAAACTCGACCCAGTCGAACTCGAGAAGATGTGTCGGTCTGCCATAAAATCTTCATCGACCCGGTCCGATTCGAGCACCCTAGCATGGCATCCCCGTCTTTGTTTCTTTTGACCAAATGAGCTTTAAATTAGCTATTCGAGGTTCGTCCTTTGCACGACCTGGACGTAGGAGGTTTGTTGTGGGGTTTTCATCGCCTAACTGATGTTGAAAATGAACACCCTCCTCTAACTGTTTCATTGCTATGATCTAGGCACGCCCGATAACATTCCACCGTAACGGCGTAGCAACCCGAAAGTTCCGCAAGAATTCGAAAACAGGTTCCTCATGACCAACTACCATATTCTACAAACTAAATGCAAAGCTATGGTAATAACCCGAGTTTTTCCAACAAACCTGAGACCGGCCACGCTCGCAGCTGTCTCCCATTGTGGAGATACGCCTCGCACGAGACCGAGCCGGTGACGAGAACCTTCGACAGATCCTCCTCTCCGTATCCGGCCATTTCCACCATCTCTTCCCTGGTCCATCCTCCGAACAACATATCCTGCTCCACCGCCGAAGAGACAGACAAGGACAAGAACAATACCCCCGCGAGCATGATCACGAGGACTTTGCTCCCGGGATATCGGCTCATCTTCCTCGTAAGGCTTTCACAAAACCGCGGAAGACACACAAAAGCGAGGAAGTTCAACCTCTCCCTGCTTTTATACGATCATCTCTGAGCTCACGTGAATTTACTGAAATGACCTTTGACAGGGGGAGCCGGTCAGACAAAACTTCATTACATCCACTTTCTTTCCTTGTCGCGTCAAAATTGCGGCAGAATGAGGGCGGTTGTGCTTTCAACCTCTTTTCTCTTGTAATGATCATAATATTAGACCTTATCAGTGACTAACACCTCCCATCCAGATCCCAACATTATCATCACATACTAAAGATTCAATTCCTCCTCTTCTTCATGTGTTCATGTTCTGTCTCCTTAAAGTGGACATCTCAGCTGCAGAAACAATGCTGGGATTTTCTCTGACTTTGAACCAATCTAAATTGCAATATTCAACTACAATGTTTTGCAAACGCTTTTGAGGGCTGACTTGTAATTTCAGATGGCGCAGAGGAGAAGAAAGCAAAGTTAAAAAGGGTGTTTGGTTTGGTTAACTGCTCAAAGCTAAGAGGGCTTTGAAGAAATAGAGACGGATCAGCCTCCTTCAGGACAAGCCCTGACACGTCATCCCTTTTCTTACAAAGTCCCAACTCCCTGTGTTTTCCCCCACAGCCATTCCTATCTGCCTTTTTCCTTCTTGGGTCTTTGATCTTTTTAGTTTTTGTTGTTTTGTTTTTGGTAGTTGATCTCCAGCAGCAACACACAAACAGATATGAACTGATTGACTTGCCTGGACAAGGATGACTTCAGAAAAACAATAATACTCTTCTTTTTTATTGACTTGTTGCACAGATTGCCCCAGTTTTATTGGTTTCCCTGTACAGTTATGTCATCTTGAGAAAGAAAAATGCTACCGTTTTGGATTACGAATGCCAAAGAAAGGCGGGAAGACTTGGCCGAGTGTTGTGTTATTGTCTGCTGAGGTTACGGCTAAGGCAGCTACTGTTTAGGTACATGTGGCTCTTCTCATCTGAGAAGGCTGCAGAGGTTGGCACCGTAGTGAACCCTGAGTACATCCCTTGCTTCTTTGAAGAGCAGATCTCGATTATGTTCTTGAGGAGCTCGTTCTTTTGGCTGAATGGTTGCGATTTGAATTCTTCGAATGGCATCCACTGCCGGATTTATTATCCCATAAGAGAAGGAAAGCCTCTGAACAAGTGCCCGCAGTTGAGAGCATAATTATATATTCCTTACTTTATTGGAATACCTTAGCGGCTGCAATCTCCACCTCCTGTAGTTGGATTTCCAATGACAGCGGCCGCAGGAGGCAGACAAAGAATAAATCTGACTTTTTAAAAAATGATTTGTGCGATTGCCTGTTGATAAAACCAAAAAGAGCAGTCATATCTCAAGTTCTCTGTCGAGCGTTCTACTTCTTCTCAAAGTACCAGAAAATACTACAAAAGTTGACGAGTCGTCGAGATTCATACCTAAATGCTAAGACCTCTATGAACTCTGCATTGATCTGCAAATGCATCAAGGGAAATGAATCAGGGGACCTGACATTTAATATGTAGCCTAAAAAGCAAATAGCAAGTCTTACTCACTCCTGTCTCTTCTTTAACTTCTCTCTGAGCTGCCGTGCATATATCCTCCCCCTGGAAAACGGCGAAACCAAAGTAAGGAAATCTATCCTACCCCAAGTAGATTTAGAGATGATCCAGCAATATCAATAAGGACAGGCCTCATCGACCACGCCGGTCGGAAACTTCCACACGCCGCTTCCTTGAAACCTCCCACTGTTCTCTTGGACCACTAGCACCTATCACACGACACATGCTAATCGATCAGTGGCCAGAATGCAGGAGGTCACAGACCCTCGTAGCATTCTACGTAATAGTTTTTGTACTTGACAACTACAACTGCATCATACATACAAAGTAAAAAGAATGATTAATCAAGCTGAGCCACGGGTGTGTCATCTGTAAATGGTGCTTAATTGTCTTGAATTGTAGGGTAAGGCCATTTCCGTCAGTCAATACAATTACCGAGGATATGAGAACCAGATCACTAATGCATCCCAAGCCGTCTCTAGGTTTGCAAGATAAAAGTCTACTGTCTACCCCATGATTTAACTTCTTTAAGATCTCGCTAAATACCCTCTTTCTCACATAAATTGTATCCTTTACCAGATATTATCTGACTACAAAAGAATACAACCACAACAAAAAGGACTGATGACGAAAGATGTTACTATTGTAGCTAGAGTAAAAAGCTAATGTAGCTAAAGTGAAAAGCTAATATAGCTATCACAAGCTTGACTTCCTTTAGATCTCACTCATACCCACTTGCAGACCTCATTCTTTATCAGATGTTACCTGACTGGGATAACCACAGACTGAATACAGCAACCTCACAAGGACTGACGAAGAAAGATTTCAACTCTAGTAAAGAGCTAATGATAGCTCCTACTGACAAGCTTTTGCTCCAACACAAGCACATGGAAAGCGTTCCACTAGACGTCCAACAACATCCCAGTGAATTCCTAGCTCTGCAAGATTATCCTTATGGTGGTCCTATCAACCGAGAAGTTCAAGCATTGTTGCTCCCCAAGAACAATACCAAAATTGACATTCAAAGTCTTAACTCCACCGGGTGAAATTAGCAGTATGAATCTGCTACAACCATCAAACTCTTTCACAAGACATATCCTCGCCATTACTTAAGTAAATCATCTATTTCTTTGCAACTCTCCTAAAATCATTTTGGCCTAACCAGTCCACTTCACCTACGAAAGCAGATACTGATAAAAGGGCAATTAACTAGTTATTCTAGCATGATCACTGTCAATGAGGACTCCTCTTGTCAAATAACATCAGCTACTGCCATCAATGAGACTTGATTATATGATATGACATGAGGATCATATGTCCTACAAGCATTCAAAGTAAGAAGATAAGTAACAATGAGGGGTAAGATAGTTCACCTCATTTTTCTCGTTAAAAACAACAGCCCCAATACCAACTCGGTGAGTAGCATTAGCAGGAATAGTATCAGGAGTATCTGGAATCCAGTACACAAGCATCAAGTAGTCCTTCTCGGCATGATGATAATTAAATCCTTCCTGCCTCATAACAGACACTTGGCAACTCAAAACCAGACAGGAAAAAAAATCAAGAACGAGGTAGTTGGAAATAAGACTAACAAAATTCACTCTGCTTACTTTAACAGCTGATTCGATGAGGTTAGCAAGATCTTTCGTCAATTTTATCCATACGCCCTTTTTCCCCTGAAACATTTTGGCAATATGAAGGATGCAACTACAACAGTGAAGTTCACGGTTGGGGAGCAGATTGGGTAACCTTTCTGTTAGAAGCCCAATGGTCCAACTGCCACACTATATTTGTAAGGCAAACCCCATGGACAAAGAAGTCCCATGCACGTGAAATTGAGTACTACAACCAGTCTAATTGAGTACTTACTGTAATTATTAAGACTTGAAACTAGCACATTAGAAATAAGCTATCTCAATGTCATAGTATCCACGTGCCACTCGCTATTCTATATAGGAACTTCCGGGTAAACTCAAAAGTACCTGAACTCTCCAGTTAGAAATCGAAGCTCTGAGGATAGACACAAAAGCAGAAGGTTCCATGGGCTCATCCATCTCCACTATAACCCCCCCGTAATAATCCTCCTTACCACTCAGCAGCTTCATTCCCTGAACTCGGTTTTCAGCTGCCGACTGGTCAGCAACCAGCTGCTTAGTGAAAGCTGCATTGGACGACATCCTGACGATCAACCGAGCCCTCGAGTAGCGAGAATATCTGGTCCTGATGCCTAGAAATCGCCAAGAAAACGCCTCATTTAATTGTTTCTATCAACTCATGCCCCAAAAAAGCTAAGATTAACGTTTTCTGCAGCAGGGGACACAATTCCCAGGCGGGTATTGCTCAAAGCTCAGATTTTTTATTGACCCATCAAACCAGAAACAACGAAAGACAGAATTTTGGACAAGAACACGGGCAAATCCAAACTGGGTAAAGCATAAAACTTGTAATCCACGTTATTACCCAAGGAAAGCGGGCGCCTTCCGATAGCAGAGGGCTGCGGCGACTGGAAGAACGACGAGAAATGTGCAGTTCTGACGGTGATGAGATGAGAAAGGCTACGGAGGGCTGGTATTGGGACGGATCTCCGCATGATATTTAGGGACGATTGGACATTGTCCAAGTCCGATGTCTCCTCAATCAGTTACAGTCAACTCCTCCACAAAACAGGGGCCCGAATTTAGAGAAATATTCATCGCTTACAAAGGCACTCAACTTTTAATATTTGGAGTTTTATACGTAAATACGATAAATTTTTTAAAAATTTATGCAATACAATTAGTTAAACATATTAAGATGGATCTTCAAAATTCGACATAATGTGATGGGATTGGATCCACGTGAAGTCGGGTTTTGAGATATCGCCAAATTCGCTCTCTTTACTAAATGAAAACCCTCTTTAAAAAACTTAGACAAAATAATTTTTCTGATTCAGTTGGTTAAAGTTTATCTTAATTTACTCATTATTGTTTTATTTAGTTGAACACTTGAGTTCCCTTATATAAGAAAGAGTCTAACCAATTAAGCTAGAAAATTTTTTTATCTAAGTTTTCGGAAAATGAATTTTGAAAATACGTACTTTGTTCGTTTAGTTAAAGAGGCAGATTTTCAAGTGTATAAGTGTTAGAGGGGCGAGTTTTAGAATGCGCGATTTGAAAACCCGTTTTTATATGAAGGCGGCTTTTTAAAACACGCCTTCATGTGGATGACACTAGCCTCATAGGGGTTAGTTTTGAAGACCCGCCCATCGTTGTTTTCCTCGAGAGTGGGTTTTCAAAACTTACAACATTTGTAATTTAGGGGTGCCTTTTGAAAACGCTCCCATTTGGCGGTAAATCTGTATTTTTTCGTAAAACTAGCCATATTTTGCAAATTATCTTAAAAACTAATCGTATTTGCGTAAAAAACTCTTAATCATTCTCCTTAATTCATTTAGTTCGGATATTTGTATGAAAATATCATTGATTTTAAAAATTAAAATCGTATTTTATATTTTTTTTTGAAAAATAAAAGATATTTATGTACAAAACTCTATATCAGACCAACACGTTACTTTAACTATAAATCGGGGGTGATTTCTTAAAACATTATCACGTTTTTATGGTACAATTTACACTAACAAATCCAAAATGGAGTTGGTAACACTTTTTGAGTAGTTCGATGGAAGGAAAGTTCGGAAAAAAAATTCGTTAATAAATATAATTGACAGCTTCGAAATTTCTGAATTACTGTCCCGAAGTCGAACTTTTTTATAAAGTTCGACTTTACCTAAGAAGTACATGAAATTTATGGAGTTGGAACCTCGATTTCGAGGCCATATTTTAGGAATTTTAAACCTTTTTCCGAGTGATTTTTTTGGAACAAAACCCATGGGGTGGGATTGTCCACGTTTAATTTCTCAAAAAAGGAGCAGCCATTTTATGCCTACATTGGGCCGAGGGAAGAGCCCATACCAAGCAAGGACCATGGGCCAGGCCCAAAAATCGATCCCCCACCCCCTCCAAACCCCAAAAGTCTCTCGTGCAAATCGGACGGAGGGAGTTTGCTGAAATCTTACAACACGGAAGAGGAGAGGGATGATGTCCTGAGAGAGAGAGAGAGAGAGAGAGAGAGAGAGATTGTGTTATTTCTCTGAAGCTTGTGTTTGTTTGAAACACGTGCCCACAGCCCGGAACCGGGGAAGAAGAAGAAGAAGAAGAAGAACCGACAATCCTTCCCTTCTCGTTTTGCTTTGACTTTGGCGGGGGAGAGCGAGCGAGCTTTTTTACTACTCGATTCCATTCAGGGGAGTAGGAATGGGAGCGAAGTAGATATAAGCAGAGAGGAAAAAGGGAGGGGCTTGAAAGATTTTGTGTTTGCCCTAGAAGGAATTTTCCCCTTTCGTGATGGGGGAGAAGAAGCCGGAGCTGAAGCTGAAGGAGCTCGGGACCAAGCTCGCTTCCCTTCCTCCTTCTGCCCACGACTCCCTCTCCTCTCTCCTCGAGGTTTCCTTTTTTGCTTCCCCAATGTTTGTAGTGTCGCGGGTTGTTGTTTTTAGGGGAATTTAGGGTGACCCAGAAGTTTGGTTTGGTTCCAGGGTTTCGAATTTTTGTATATGTTTGGGAGGTTTTTTTGTCAAGTTTTGTGTTTTTTCCCGAAAGTTTCCTGTTTTAGGGTTTAGGTTTCGGAAACCCCTGGTGGGTTTTTGTTGGGTTTTATCTTTTTCTGTGAGAATTGACGTGGGGGACTGCGAGGGGCAATTGGACATCCTTGTAGTCATGCTTCACGGTGATTCGGCTCATTAAAGGTGTTTTTATTTTCGAGATTCGTACTCAGTTGATTAGATTACAAGTTGGGATATCTATTGGGGTTTTGGATTAGACAAGGCTCGTGATGATTGGGGATTTTCTGTTTCCCAGGGGTCAATTGTAATAGATGATGCAAAGAAAATTGTGATTTGGTTCTTATCGGGCGAATTTGAATTGATTTATTGATTGGATTTCAGCAAGCTGCTACGTATCTGTCTAAGTTGGGCCAGTCTCCGTCAGCCAAAACCTTGGAGGCTATACAGCCTTTCCTTAATGCCATAGTGAAGCCTGAGTTACTGAAACATGAAGATAAGGATGTAAAACTTCTCGTTGCGGCATGTCTGTGTGAGATAACGAGAATCACTGCGCCCGATGCTCCCTATACTGATGATATTCTGAAGGTTTAGCAGAGCTCCTTATGCAGGCTTGTATTCAGTTTCAGTTTCAATTCCGACATCCGTTAATCTGTTTTAATATCTTTCCGGGCTTTTTTCAGGACACTTTTGAATTGATTGTTGGTACTTTTAGTGGACTGGGTGACACTGCTGGTTCCTCATTTGGAAGAAGAGTTGCCATACTGGAGATGCTTGCCAGATATAGGTCATGTGTGGTGATGTTGGACCTTGAATGTGATGATCTCGTGCACGAGATGTTCACTACATTTCTTGCCGTTGCCAGGTCTGTTTATTCGGAATAAGTTGCTTCAGTTCACATGCCATAGTAATGAAATAAAAATTTTTAGTGGTTCCATCAAGCATTTGACAGAATGTTATCAGGTTGTTGTTTTTGTTATTCTATTTTCTTTCCAAATTTGGACTCACTCTTAGTGGAATTGGCAGTGAAGCTCTTCCAGAGAGTGTTATATCATCGATGCACAAGATCATGACCGTATTAATAGATGAGAGTGAGGATGTACAGGAAGACCTAGTACTTGTTTTACTGTCTGCATTAGGTCAGAAAAAAGATGTAAGCATCTTCATTTTTGTGTTCGCTCTTCCTGTTCTAAGTATCACAAGAAACAGTAATGGCATAGCCTCTGCAATACCCCGTTATGTTTTTGAATTCTTGTATCACCAGGATGTTTCTAAAGCTTCCAGGAGGCTAGCCATGAAAGTCATAAAGAGCTGTGCAGAGAGACTTGAACCAGGGGTGAAACAATTTCTAGTATCATCAATGTCTGAAGATAGCAAGCCCGTAACCGTTAAAGAGATCGACTACCACGATGTGATTTATGACTTATATCAATGTGCTCCTGAATTATTGGTTGGCATCATCCCGTATCTTACAGGAGAACTTCTGGTAAGTAAAGGTTCATGGTTGATTGCTACTGCAATTTGTCTCGTGTTTGTGATGCAGTCTGCTGTATGTGGTATTCCTGAATTTTTTATAGGCTTAGGCAAAGTATTCTGTTCAACTCTACTTTTGATGTCCTTTTTTGTGTATGGATTCTCGCCATCTCCTGGGTACGATGTATCTTATCTGTACTGTTCAGTGCCATGAGGCATCATGTAGGATTGATTTCCCTGTTCTAATATTTGTTTTTGCAGTCTGATAAACTGGAAACTCGCTTAAGAGCTGTGAGTTTCACTGGTGACCTGTTCTCTTCTTCTGAGCCCACCATTACCGAACCGTTCCAGTTGGTATTTTCTGAGTTTTTGACAAGGTTGGCTGATAGAGCTGTGGAGATAAGAATGTCTGTACTTGATCATGTTAAGAGCTGCCTGTTGGCTAACCCTTCAAGATCTGAAGCTTCCCAGATTATTTGTGAGTTTAAAGCCTTTGGAACTATTTTTTGCTTTCTCATCTTTATTGGCAACTTCTGGATAACATCAGCCTTGTGCATGTCTAGCTGCACTTTGTGACCGCCTTTTGGACTACGATGAGAATGTGAGGAAGCAAGTTGTTGAAGTAATCTGTGATGTGGCGTCTACTTCTTCAAATGTCGTTCCTGCAGAAACGATAAAAGTAGTGGCAGATCGTCTTCGGGACAGATCGGTAAGATACTTGTGGTGCTTTGTTAGTGTTGAATCTTCTTGAGTTATGATCTTGATGTTCTCCCTGACATAATATGCAGCCTCTTGTTAAAACGCTCACCATGGAGAAGTTAGCAGACATATTCAGGGTTCATTGTACAGGCGTTGATCCCACAGTCGACCACAAGCAATTTGACTGGATTCCTGGAAGGATCTTAAGATGCTACTACGACAGAGATTTTCGGTGAGATACACAGCCTAGCTGCGAGTGTCTTATGCTGACAGTTTCAGGTCTTGTTATTATTGGTAGTGATGCTATGTTTCTTATCTTATTGCAGATCGGAGTCAATTGAATCTGTCCTGCATGGATCTCTGTACCCAAGTGGCATGTCTGTAAAGGAAAAAGTAAAATGTTGGGTTAGGTTCTTTGCAGTATTTGATAAGGTTGAAGTAAAAGCACTAGAAAGAATACTTGAGCAGAAGCAAAGGTTTGTGATGCAATCAATGGTTTTAAATATTCTGATGCTTTGCATGATGGATGATACAAGGTTAAATGCGCGTTTTTTTTCAATTGTAGGTTGCAGCTAGAGATGCAGAAGTACTTATCTCTCAGGCAGATGTATCAGGTACACTTGTGCTTTAAGGCTCCTGCTAGTAAGAACGGAAGTGATAAACATTCAAGTGAGAACAGTCATTTCCATCTGCAGAGCGGAGATGTTCAAGAAATCCATCAGAAAGCCATGTTCTGCTTCAAAATTATGTCACGGTTCTTTTTTAACCCGGAGAAAGCCGAGGAGAACTTCCAGGCACTTGATCAAATAGAAAATACTAATCTCTGGAATGTTTTGGCTACTTTGCTAAACCCGGACACTAGCTTCAATCAGTCTCATGCATGCCGGGTAAGCATTTTTCAAATATAGCTCAAAACTTTTGCATATCTGATTGATTGTTATTGTGACAGTATTCAAATCTTCTCCGCACACTATCAATCTTCTGAAAACATTAGCCTATCTTGGTGATTAGATCTCCTTTGGTAGTGAAAATTACTGGCTCCTTTCTATATTATCTGTCTATTTTTCTATAACCCTTATACAAGAGTTATTTCCTTATTCGTATAATGATTTCCCATTCATTATCACTTCTATGGCTACGATTACCTGATAGTGCTTTGCAATGGCAGAACGAGTTGCTGAATATCCTTGGCGAGAATCATTCACTTTCTGAATTTCTTGGCACCCTATCCTTGAAGTGCTCATATCTGCTGTTCAACAAGGAACATGTGGGGGAGATTCTTCTTGAAGCGTCCGTTCAAAAATTTGCGGGAAATAATCTGTATGTCCAGTCTTGCATGAATATGTTAGTGGTAAGGGAAGTACCATGGTCATTTGTTGTTTATACATGTCAAATCAGACAGGGTGTTCACAATTTTTTGTTTAGCCCTGTGTTTATTACAGTTGTTTTGTCAGTCTTGTTCCCCCCTTCATTTGCTTATGTTTACGGGTACTTGTCTGGTTGCTGAGTACCGTATGTGCATTTTCTTCCACAGATTCTTTCACAGTATAGTCCATCTCTGCTTGTGGGATTTGATGAAGAATTAGTAAATTGTCTTAAGGATAGTAATGAGATTGTGAAGGAGGGAGCTCTAAATATATTAGCTAAAGGTGGTGGGATCATTCGAGAACAGCTGGCTCAGTCATCCAGGTAGCATGACCAAATGTAGTGTTACTTCTCTTATTCTGATTGAGGCTGTTATTCAAAAGGTCCATCTACTAACAACAAGCATTTTGGACCTACCAGTTCAGTAGATCTTTTGTTGGAAACATTGTGTCTTGAAGGGAGTCGGAGACAAGCCAAGTATGCTGTACATGCCCTAGCAGCAATAACTAGGGATGACGGATTGAAGTCACTCTCTGTCTTGTACAAGGTTTGCAGCTTTTAGTGCATCTTATCAGTCAATGCTGCTGCTGGAGATTGAAAAGTAAATTGTATTAGCATTATTGAAATTTGGATCCTATAATGTAATGTGCAGAGGCTGGTTGATATGTTGGAGGAAAAATCGCATTTACCAGCTGTGCTGCAATCTTTAGGTTGCATAGCTCAAACTGCGATGCCTGTTTTTGAAACTAGGGAAACTGAAATTCAAGAATTCATCCGTAGTAAAATTTTGATGGAAGAAAATCAGGTATCGTTCATAAAGTTTGTATTTATTGTGTCCTGCCATAGACGTGCTGTGTGCCCTCCAGTTTGTATTTATCATGTGCATTAACTGTTACAGACCGCTGCTGGAAACTCACAGTGGGACGATAGGAGTGACTCATGTTTGTTGAAGGTCTGTTTGTCCTAACTATTTGTTTCATGTATTGAAATTTGAAACTCATGATAAAGGTTTTTTTAAGGTTAAATGTCCTTTAAATATAATACTTTGAACTTTATGCATTATTTTAGTATCTCCTGCCCTGCCTTTAAGGTGGTCGAAAGGTAATGTTTCACACGAGGGGACTCTCAATATAGAATATTAAATGACACGATACATTGATTAAAAATATCAGTTGGAAAAAACAAAAAAAAAAAAAAAAAAATCTTCCTCCTGTTGCATTATAAGCTCTTGTCTGCTACCTTGTTCCCTTCCCTTCTAATGTATCTGACATTTGTTGATGATTGACATTTGCATGCCTTTACAGCTCATTATTTCCTTTAATACTGACCCACAGATATATGGTCTCAAAACATTGGTCAAGAGTTACTTGCCTTCAAAAGATGCCCACCTTCGACCTGATATTGATAAACTCTTGGCAACTTTGAAAAGTGTATTGCAACATGGGGATGTTTCTGAGAATGTTAAATCGAGGTAACTCCATGGGTTACGAGTGGGTAATATTTTGCCGGACATACAATTTTTGGAAGGACTTGCTGATGCTGGTTGTTTTATTTCTGCATCATGGAACAAGGAAAACATTTTTTCCTGATTGCTTGAAATTTCTGTGCGTTGACTTCTCCAGTTCAGTCGATAAGGCCCATATGAAATTGGCTGCTGCTAAAGCGATTGTCCATTTAGCAAAATGTTGGGAACAGAAGATTCCTTTGGATATTTTTGAATTGACTCTGCAAGCATCACAGGTATGATGTCGAAAAAAGTTGATCTGTCCTTATATTTTCTGCTTATATTATTTCGATGTGAACACTTCATTCTTTTGGTCTTGTTCCTAACTTATCATGTATCAACAATTATGTCTTTGTTCCTTTGTAGAGTGAATTTCCTCAAGCTAGAAGGGGTCTCCTAAGTAAAATTCATCACTATATTAAGGACCGTTTGCTTGATGCCAGATATGCCTGTGCCTTCGCTTTTGGTGCTGGCAAATTACAGGCATCTGAATTGAAGGAGGTGGTTGCTCTTTCCCATGGGAAAATTGATTTGATTTCTTTTCCTTCAATGGAGATGGTATATATTCTATATATGGCTTAACAACTTGTGATCTGTGGTGATCAATACCAGGAAAAGCAGAATCTGATGGACATCATACAGATGCAATATCAATTGAAATCACGACAACAGTCGGTGCATAGTGATGTGAATTCTTCTACTGCTTATCCAGAAGGCATTCTTCCTCACCTGATACATGCTCTCGCTCATCATTCATGTCCTGAGGTAGATGAATGCAAGGATATCCAGGCTTTTGAGACGATTTATAGGTAATTTAATTTTTTGATGAAACAATCCGTCATTATTTCTCATAAGACATTTTGTTATGTTTTATTTACTCTATATCATACCTTTAGTTATGCCATGTTTCTTATAAGAAAAAAATGGTTTCACTATGTTTTGAGAGCTCTCTACCTTATGCGTAAAATTTAGGCATTTGATGACTGTAGGCGACGAGTTGGTGTGATTTCTCTATGTTGGGCTAGTAGTTAAGCTTTGCATTTTGAAGTGATAGAAAAGGGAAGGGAACATACATTTAGATGAATCCAGCTTGATGAGACAACTTTCCCATCATGTTCAACATTCTCCGTTCAAAATATTTCTTGTCTCACTTCTTACCTTCCTAATAAAGCGTGCGCTATTAAACGTCAAAATGTGGTGTCATCTATAACTAGAGATTTGAGTTAGCTTGCTGATGTTTACTAGATCTTTAGATCATGTTTCTGAGGGATAGGTTTCCGGCTACATTGAACTCATTTGTTGGTTTTCTTGGAAAATGTGCTTGTAATTGGATAATCTGGTGTTGTGATCTCATGTGTTCCTAAATCTAGTTGGCGGTCTTCTTTGCTCAGGCAGTTGTACTATTTTCTTTCCACTCTAATTCATGGAGATGATGATGGAAAGGCTGAACCTGGTTCAAAGAAGGAAAAGGAGAATGTCTCTATGATTATTTCTGTGCTGCGAAATATTAAGCGCTCAGAGGATGTTGTTGATGTGTCTAAAACAAAGGTATGGATAAGCTTGTGTTTACATTCTCTAGTCTCAGCATTGTATCTTCCTGCTCTTTTCCAAAAAAATGCATACATGGATCATGTCCTAGAATCCCACATCCACTTCATTTGAGTGAAAAAGGAAGGGGATTCAGTTCTATATTTAGCCAAGACTGATACCGGTTGATCAACTTTGGCAGAAATCATATGCTCTTTGTGACCTGGGATTGTTTATTATGAAGAAGTTGACTGGTGTGGAAGGCAATCTATCAACAGGTCTTCCCGCTGCATCTTTGCCTTCAGTTCTTTACAGGTTAATTGACATCCTCGAGAGCCAGACCGAGGTAAGTTGTTGATTTTTATTAAAAACACTTAACTATCTTGCTGTATATTTTTTGTATTTGTGGCAGTCAGGTAAAAGTAAGTACATACCTCATGGTAAGACAATTGCATAGAATATAATTTTTAAGCTGATGTTTCATTCTTGACCATGGCATGACACAAGACTATCCGAAACTGTTCATTTGTTGACAAAAATGTTTGAGACCCAATGCTCTCACCACAGAGATAGTGTAATATCTGTGTACTACACTGACAGGTGTGCGAAGGCAAGACTTGGTTGGCAGATGAAAACATTTTGGCTCCCTTTGAACTGCTTGAATTGGGAACAGAGAGCTGTGTATGTTCTGGAGAAAAAAAAACCTACAAAATTTCTTATTTTCCTCCATTATTTATATTTTCTGATTGCCTATTTTTTCTCTCCTTTGCGTGCATTGGGGTCAATCTAGAGTCTCTTGGATGCGGCGGAAAAAGAAGATGCAAAGGCCTCTGGGAGCGATGAAAAGGAGTTGCCACTGAAGAAAATGATGAAGCAACTAAAATCTCGAGGAGCCAAGGGGAAGAAAGAAAAAAGGAAGTCTCTCCCCGAGGAAACAAATGTGGAGAAAAATCTTGACATTTTGAACATGGTCAGAAAAATAAACTTGGACACGATGGACATAAGTAATAAGCCAGAATCCAGAAATGGTCATGAGAAACTTCCGAAGAAAGAAAACAAGTCTGAGATAAACTATCAAAATGGTGACACAAGTGAAGCCAGTGATGCCCCGCCCAATCAAATACCCAAACGACGAAGGTCTTCCAGTGCCCATGGAAGTGCCAAATCACTAAAACGTGTGTTAAAGCTCCCTTCACTAGTGCTTTTGTCTCTGTATATTTGGGCTCTTGGTGACTTTTCATGTTTTTCATCCAGGCACTAATGAGTTGGGGGATGATGAATTTTTCACTGACTCTGGACTGTTGGCTGCAAGCACCCCCAAAACTTCTATTTCATCATCCAAACGATCCAGCAAAAGCTTTACCAGGGATCATGCAAGGGTACATGAAGGAGAACAACTTGACGATGATGTCAAGGTGAATAAGTTTTCTTGTTTAAGGCTTCCAATAAGTTTTCTTTTTTGTAAGATCATTATACAATAATAATTTCCTCTTTCTGTGGTCTAAGGCTTCCAAGGAGTCTGAGAATGTTGGCACCAGCAAGGCGAAGGCCATGATGGAATCCCCAAAGAATAAAAGAAAAATCGTCTCTGGTTTGGCGAAGGTACAAGTTCAAATCAAAGATCCTGAGCTGGGGTATTTTTTAACGAGTCTGAAGCACTATGGTACCTGCTTGTAATGTGAATAACTAATTAATCCTTCTTTCTCTGTGCACCTTCTGATTTAGATGCTTGAGTTTCCTTCTGCATTTCCTAATTCAAGCGGCAAACTTGCTAAGGTGATGGAATCTGTGCATGTTGTTGTAGAGTGTGCAATTATAATATTCTTGTAATATTTGTAGCCGATACTTCAGAAATTCTATATGTAAATTTAATTGATGCATGTTTGATTTCACAGCCTTTACCGATCCAGAAATATTTATATATTTTTTTTTATAATTCCTTTGCAATTCAGTGCACATCGAGAAAGGACAATCTTCTAGAAGATTTAATTGGATGCCGGATAAAAGTTTGGTGGCCAATGGATAAACAGTGAGTACCTTTTCAGCTTAACAAAAATTAAAAAAAGAATATCACTTTTTAGGATCTTCGAGAAATATCTACATATATAGAAATATCTACTATTGAATTTGCCCGTTCAACACTATTGGGATCGAATTACCCGTTTAATGATTGTTATGTAAATAAACAGGTTTTATGAAGGCACAGTTAAATCGTACGACCTATCAAGAAATAGGCACGTTGTAAGTTGTCGTGACTTCTCTTTTTTTCTGCAACATGTATGAGCACACAAGCATCTCTGTGGCTGCTCCCTTGGCTGGCAACATGTGTATCACAATTTTTGCACTTGTAAAATGTGGCCATAATTGAACTGCAGTAAGCATGGTTGGCTTGGTCAATGATGCCTAAGCTATGTAAATCATAACTGTGTTCATAATATCTGGGCGTTAGTGTTGTACTTCTGGCAGTGACTGTCTTTTGTTGCTATTGAAGGTTCTCTACGATGATGGTGACGTTGAAATTCTCAACTTGGAGAAGGAAAAATGGGAGATAGTGAATAAAGGTCATAAGGCTGCAAAGGTAAGTTAATTCCTCGTTTTCTCAACTATCTTTGCTAGTTTTGGCATATAGGTAAGTCTTCCATGTTTGTAAGCAATTCTTTCTTCTGATAAATCCCCTTAATTGCAGAGGTTAAAATCTGTCGAGGCCAATGTGACGAAGAAAATGTAAGTTATAACTAGTTAGCCTTTTTTTTATTTTGTAGGAAGGGAAATTCATAGATGCGTCATAACTAGTTAGCTTCTCAAAATTGTTCATATCTGTTAAATTTTGCTGAGGCAATATCTGTCTTGTTTATTCTACGAGCTGTGTATTTGTCTATCTTTCCTCCTGTAGCCTGTTGGCATATTTCTATTTGTTTTTATGTTGGGCAACTAGCTTGAAAATGACATTTATTTTGTTATAAATTTATTCCCCTTGTCCTTAATCTCCAGGTCCCCTGATCTGAAAGACAAAATTCTGGACGATGCTCCTGGGCTCTATAGTTCGGAGAAGATGTGAGTTTATTGTCCATTCATCATCGTATGTTTAAAGCCCTGGTTGGTATGTTTTCCTCATTAGAAGTGTTGATAAACAGAGTCAAAAGGAAAAGAACTCCAAAGAAAGTACCAAAGAAGAAAAAAAGTGGTCCAGAAGAAAGAAGCCTAAGTGAGGGGGGTAAAGGGGGTTCTAACAGGGAAATTGCTGCGACGGCCTCTTCTGGTGATGATGCCATTGATGCTGGTAACTATTCTCCCTTAGATGTGCCACGACAGTGTTTAGAACTCCCTCTGAATAGTTCTCCTTAGAAATGGCGTATTGTGATTTCATCTATTCATTGCTATCAGGGGAGAAGCCTTTGTGTTCCTAGGGTGGCTTGCTTTTTCCTTCTATTAGTTTGGCATGCAATCAGAGTATCACTGCTATGACATATTGAGTTAGGAAATGAAGGACTCCATGAAATGTATGGGATGATGGGTCTTGGTGGGCAAATGCTCTTTCCTCCATGGATATAGCAGCCAAATGGGAAGGGGAAGTATATCCGCTCGCCATTTGTTTCACGGGGATCCTTAATCTAGAGTTTGGCGGGTTTCATTGTAGGTATAGAAGAGCGTCCTCTGGAAGAAGGCAATGATGCGGACCAAATGCTTGGGGATGAATCCGATGAAAAAATGCGGTCATTTACTAAGAGAAAGCCGATGAATGAGCTAGATGGAAGCCCTCAGTTTGCAGCACTAACCGACGACGAGGAGGGGCATAGCGATGAGGACAGTCCTCCACCTGATGCCCAGGAATCCCAGGGTGAGGATGAGGTTTCTGAGCCCCCAGAGAGCGTCCAAGAAGAAAGAGACCCAAAGGAGAGGAAGATTGACAGGAGTGAATCCGAAAGCCAGGGCAAATCAAAGAAGTTATCTGCAATGTCCCCCTCTGCTGAAGAGGGGACGGAAATCCCCGATGACGAACCCCTGGTACTAATCACCACCTTCACTTGTTCCCTTATTCATTCTTGTTTGCCTCGTGTTGTGCCTCACACGGTCACCTTGGATGCAGAAAATTTGGAAGAAACGGGTAGGAGGGAAGTCTGACACGACACGAAGTTAACTAAGGTAGAGTGATTTTTTAGCTTTAAAGGATCCAGGTTTCCCTTGAAATCGGTCGTTGTTTTGTCCTTGGGATTGGCGTTTCAGTGATTGATCTTACCTTTCACCGAAATAAACAGCCCAACCAAGCTGGGTGTAACTGAAGATTTGATTGTTACAGCAAATTCCCCTCCACCAACTCCTGGGAAGTAGATTACAGTAATTTGACCTACAAGTTGGCAGAATCATGTTGGTGGAAGTCAATGTAATTCCAGGGTCTTAGCTTTTCTGTACAGTTTTTACCTCTGTTTTTCTTTCTCCTAAGACAGTCAGGATGACCACCTGGTATTTGTTTGCTTACGTTTTAGGAGTTAAAAAATGTTGTATAATTAACTCACTACTAGTGATGTTAAGTTCTGCATTATTACTTTTTATTTATTTATTCATTTTTTTTCATTTGGGAATGCGTTTGAGATCGTAAGGATCAACCATTCTTTGATAATAATATTTCAGGAACTTTTGAAATTTTTAAAATATTATCCCGAATAAAAGTTTTATAAAGTTAATTTATTTTTGTTTTATTATGTTAAAAAATCTTGAGTACCTTGATCGTAATATATAAGTCGAGTTCGGGCGTTATTTTAGAAATTTTTAAAACGAGTGTCCTAATATCTTTACTACCAATGTTGAATTTGCCTTTTGGAAACTATTTAGATGCATTATTTAAAAAATTTGAGCGAATCCTTTTTAATAGAAAACCTTATAGAGTTATTAGATGAAAAACAGGATTTCGGGCATTCTAAATGCCAAACTCTATCTATGTTCGGCTCATCGGCCAGAAGCCTGGTGCCTTCTTCAGGTTCCATAGTTTTCCATGGTTTACATAAGCATAGCTGCGAGATAAGCTTCCGGTATCGATAAAGCAAGCTCTGCTTATCGAACATGTGAAGTTCCACCTGATGCACAAGGCTGAATAATTCATTTTACTATCACTTTCCCACCTTAACAATACATAAGGATCTTCCTCGAATACCCACTCTGCTGATTTGATGATATATGACACCTCTGTCGAAAACATCCCTCATCAGGTCAACAAAGTTCTGCAGTAACGCTGCACGAGACTGATCTCTCGACTACTCTCTGTCTATCAGTAAGCACATAGCTTCTCTTATTGTCTAAGTAAACATCCATCATTGGAGATGAAGGTGCTAAGCCTTTCCAGTTCTTGGTAGTTATATTCAAAATTTTACTGGAAAGAAACTATCATACGAAATCAGTAGCTGACTTCTTCGAAGAACCCGTTTAGCACCATAATTTATGCCAATGTTTACACTGATAGCCGGATTGTGAATAGGGAGCAAGCCACCAAGGAGAAGGACAAGGAGGCCTGCATGACGGAGGTAGGCATTCCTCCCGGATCTTTCCTGAAGAAAAGGCCTTCATACACTGGCAAATTAATGAGGACAAGGGATGCGCACGAGATCATCTGCATCACAAGCTGTGGCAGTGTCTCGCTCCACATCAGTAGCCTTATCAATCCTCCAATGAGGCAGAATCCGTTGATCAAGGCGATGGCCGCTATGATAGTGAACATGGGCGTGACTGCCCCGAATTCGATCATCTCCTTCTCATACCTCTCCGATACGTCATCCTCCATGACTTTCGCTGTGATTGCGAAGGCGGAGTTCGTGAATCCCATTATCCTCCATATGTTGTCGAGTAAGGCAAACAAGTAGGAAGTCGTCCTCTTGAACATCCACATCCTCTGGCCATTCCACCAAGCTAGAAGCGTGGCTCCACATGATATGCATTCTATTGCGTCGTGCAGTGTGACGGCAAAGATGATGTAAGTGAATGGTAAGCCCCATGGGCTCGATACCTGCGATCCATGACGTTGTGGGTCTCTTCTCGTTGCCAGAAAATCTAAGAAATGGTGACTGCACGGAATTCATGATTACCTCGGGAAACAAGGAGATGCCCCGGAGAAGGCAGAGAGATGGGACGACAAAGTAGTAAATGAACGGGATGCTCTGAAAGGACCAAAGCAAGTACGTGCAATACGAAAGCTGAAGCAGGAAAGGGATCTTCCCCCAGCCATATATCAGCGGGAAGTATCGCGACAGGAGAATCTGACATTGTCCTTCGGCCCATCGCTTTTGTTGAATCAGCGACTGCAACAGCGTAGTGGGGCCGAGTCCAAGGAAGCATTTCTTGGCTGGATTGTGGTAAACTGACCTCCAACCTCTGCGTTGTATCGACAAGCCGGTGAGTATATCCTCAACCAAAGCTCCGTACTTGAATCCCATCTGCAAAGTCAGGAGGTTAGATGCATCGATGCGGGTGCCACGAATTGGACAGAGATCCGTACCTCCTTCCCCCACAAAGTGTTATATTCAAAGTCGCAGTCGGCGAGACGCTCGGCTTCTTCCTCGAGAACTGTGGCGCTTTCCTCTGGTCTTTTGTGTTTATGATCCTTGAGGTGTTCTCTACTCTCCATCGTGTAGATTTTTCCAGAAAGGGTATCTCTGCGGTGGAAGCATCCAGTGCCGATAAAGCAAGGTCCGCCATGGCTATCGAATCCATGAAGTTCCACCTGATGCACAAGATGGAGAAATCATTTGACAATCCGTTTCCCACCAAAAGAATTAATAAGGATCTCCTCGAATACCCACATTGCAGATTTGGCTTAAGGAACTGCCATATAAATCGTTCCTCGTCAGGTTGACGAAGTTCTGCGGAAACTGCACAAAACCGATCTTGGGACCACTCTCTTCATCCATCAAGAAGCATAGCGCCTCTCGTATTGCGTCCGGGTTGTTTGAGTACATGTCGCAGTCTAGATTTAAGATAATGGGCGCGTTGCTGATCCTCGATGAGACCCTGATCTGTTTCATTTGGAACAGCACAGGGAAGTAAATTAGTTCAGTAATGATCATATGGCCGGATGATCTGAGAATATGCTATGAACCATTGCATTCACGGCTCCTGCTTTGAACTGATGGTGATGATGGGGTCTCTTCTCCCTCGACAAGTACACCAGAGAAGGAAGGGGCTGGCCTTCATCGTCCACCGCTGTTTCGTCCCTTCCGTTTCCATCAATCACTATCTGGATTATAAAGAAAGAAATAGATCAGATCTCAGATCCTTTGTTAGAGACTTACATCATCATGTTAATCGCTTGCAAGAAGTACTTGAAGAATAGTCTGATGATCATTTCGGCTGGACACGAAGTCCCACTCCTTGAATTTCTGATGTGATTTTCTGATCTCCTCTGGGACTCGGGTTAGCTTGGAGATCGCCTCAACCCGACCGACCATCTCTTCGTACAGATTCTGCAGTACACACCTAGTTGGAACATAATGTTCTGATGCTTTGCATCAAATATGGATTATGTAATAAAGAGAAAACCTTACTTTGATGGAGTTCCACTCATTCTTCCTCACGGGATCTTCTATATGTACATCAGGACTACTGAAATACGCCTCCGGTGATCTGGGCTCTACCTTGAACTTGCGACAGAAGGGAATCCACTTCTTGGAGAAACTGGCTGCCTCCAGCATCGCGTAGAAGGTCAGGTCGGAACATCCGTCATCAGAGAGGAAGACGCTCAGTTTATCAGGAGGGTAATCATACGCCATCACAGAGAGCACTGTGCTCGTCACCATGCTCGGAGGCTCCATCACCGGGTCCGCTGTGCACACAAGTATGTCCACCGCCGGTAGATCCTTCCCGTGTCTGCTAAAACGGCATCCCCATGAAGTTCCCACAAGAATGGGAGGAGCAATAATAACAGCAACAAGCAGACCGACCTTTCGGAAAGCCTGTCCTTGAAGGTTCGACGATAGGAGCGATCCCACCTCACGACGACGGTCGGAATCCAAAAGAGGAAGAAGGCGAGCTCGCACAAGGAACAACCGATCCACATCAACCTATGAGCCCTGTTCTCGGATGGCGGCAGCAGCTTCACTCGGTATGCAAACACAAAGCAGATGCAGGCTAAGATGGAGGCAGCATATAATCTGTAGAGGAACAGCCAATTTCCGGACACAGTCTCGAAGAGAGGCTGGGAGAACTTCATGTTCTTCACTTAATTCGGCTTCTCTCCACTGTCTGAACTGCCGTTTGTTTGTCTTAAAAAAGGAAGAGCCGGCCAAATTGTCCGCTCATGAATGTCCATCGTATCAATGATCAATGGCTAGGAATCAATCCCATTTGCTTGGACGGAAACAGTAGTGCTCTTACGATTAGTTTGAATAGTCCAAAGACAGGTACAGACATCGACCGCTATGGCTAATTGCCATTTTCGTCAACAGGTAGTTCCAAAGTCCTTAAATTCCAAAGTGAACTTTTTCGATTGTTAAGATTTCCGACGAAACCACCCACTATCGTAATATCTTATCAAATGCTCAAATTGGGTACCCTCCATCTAAAAAATTCAGATTCAAATTCAAATCCAATTAAAAAATAGTCCGAAATCAAATTCTAATTTCTAATTTCCCAAATTAATTATTATTATTATTTTTTGTGTTTTTCAAAACACGAAATAAACTGGTGTATGTTGAATTTAACACTTACGACCAATTTTAGAACACTGTTTTATCCAAAGGAAAGGAATAAACAAAGAAACAATGTCTGGTAGGAAGGGAAGGGAAGGGAAGGGAAACTCCCCCAGCCAAAGCCAAACTTAGCCTCTCACTGTTTGCACATCTTCTGAACACGTGTAAGAAGGACCAAATGTCGCCCCCCCGACCTAGATTTGCATAGCGAAAGAAGGCCCAGTTCCGAATACGATCGGCGTCATTGATTGTCATCGGCATTTCTTCGTGGTATTCTCGGATCATACCTTTGGCCGCAGAGGATGGTTTATGCATGATAAGAGATGGTGAACATTCGCTCCAAAGATAGCCCAAATGGTTCCGAGTCGCCGAGGGTGGAGATTGGGGAGATTGACACCAGGGCTCCCTTCCAATCCGTCATGGCTGCCGTTAGCTTGTTCGGCGAGGTTGCCACCAAGGGCAGGCCTGCCATAAGGAGGAACAAATCCTCTTCTGAGGTAACCGCATCCTTCATGGGGAATAACTCAAGCATCTGGTATTTTGGAATCGGAATTATGCAATGTTGACGGGATTTACGTATCGGATGTCATATGCAGAATGTGCTCGATAAGGAAACGCAGCTCCTCTTGGCACAGAGAGAAACGAACAAGTTCAAGCAGGTCCTGGAGATTACTGAGATCACAAAGGCAAAGGCGCTCGGAGAACTTGACAAGGCAAAGAGAACGGTCCAGGAGCTGACAGCTAAGCTCGACAAGGCCCTCGATTCAAAGCAACAGGCGATGGAAGCCGCCGAATCTGTCAGGGACAAGGCCACTCATCTGGAACTTGTCAAGTCCCAAAATGAGGCCGGGATCACTGCCTGGAAGAAGGAACTCTGTACCACCAGGGATCAATACCGAGAGGCGGCAGCTGAGCTGGATGCGGCAAAGCAGGAACTCGCGAAGATGCGGCAGGATTTTGATTCTGCTCTTGAGGCAAAGACAGCGGCCTTTCAGCACGCAGCAGAAGCGAGGCGTTCGGCCAAGATCAACCTGGAGAGGGCAAGTGAGCTCTCGGATCAGATTGGAATGATGCGCGGGTCACTCGAGCACCTGAAGGCGACATCGGGTCAAGCACAGGTCGAGCAGGCCAAGATCGTGGAAGAGAAAGAGGCCCGCCTCCAAGCGTATAAGATCTCAAAGGAAGAAGCCGAGAGGAAGATCGCGTGTCTAAAGGAAGAGTTGATCAATTCCCAAGAGGTGAAGGTTCTGGAGTCGAGGCTAGCGAATATGACTGAGGAGATCGAGGCGGTCAAAGAAGAGATGAAAAGGGTGCATATGTCTGACATGGGCTTAGCGAAATCAATAATGATGGACCTCGATCATGCCGCGAGGGTATTGCAAAAGGTTGCACATGAAAAGATCTCTTATAGGAATTTGATAGCATCTCTGGGGAAGGAATTGGAGAACGCCAAAAAGGAACGTGTGTGGTTATAGGATCAAGAAGGGGAGATCAGGTCATCCGTGATGCATCTCCAGTCAGAGTTACAGAACAGCAAATCAAAAATTGATGGAGATTCCGACGAGAGGAGATGCGAGCGCTACCACCCACCAAGAAACGACATGCACGATGATCAATTCTCAAGGCAAAGCAGAAGAAGGCAAAGCAGATGCTGACAAGATCAGAAGAGCGGTAGAAGAGCTAAAGCGTGACGCGGAAATACACCGAGCAGCGGAGCAGGAAGCAAAGAGGCGGCTCGAATTAGCACTAGAAGAGGCCAAGGCAAAGAAGACTTCGGAGAGAGCAGCACTCGAGAGGATGAAGAGCATGAGCGCAAAAATAGACGCGGCAGACCCCTCGGTCTCGCCCGCTAGGGGATGGATCAAGATGCCATTGCAACACTTTGAGTCGATGAGCCGGAAGGTCGAGGAATCCGATAACCTGGCCGAGATGAAGTTGGCCGCAGCAAATTTCCAGATGGAAGCGGTCAGTGTGAAGAAGAGCGAGACAGAGAACCGGGTGGATGCAATCCTAAAAGAGATAGAGGAAATAAAGGCCGCCACGGAGTTGGCCTTAAAGCAAGCGGAAATGGAAGAAGCTGCAAAGATGGCAATCGAAGGAGAAATTACAAAGAGACGCCAAAATCAGCATGAAGCCGAAACTTCCAGCATCTTTGAAGATTAGGATCAAATTCGTCATCTCCATCTGTAGAACTGTTAAGGGAAAGGGATTAGCGAGTCAGCACGTAATTTTTGTAGCAATGTCTGTGGCCATCAAATCAAATTTTCGGTGTAAACCGACAACTTCATTTGATCCGGGTATCAACCACAGCACCACTGCATTTTCGAGGATTGAAAACGGCACCTCTGGTTAAGCTGCGTCAACCAACTTCCAAAGCGTGCATAGTGTCTGCTGACATCTCGATTGCAAGATCACATTGCTGTCATTGCGAACTAAGGGAACGTACCTCCAGTAATGACAATGCATTTTGTCAACAGTTGGTGAAAGGTCTTGATTGCAGCATCAGCCTGAGTTTAATATGCATTCACCTTGAAGGTAGGGGATAGGTGAAGTTGGAGTTATTCCTGAAGGTTGGTCACGCAACGTCGTCTCCCGCTCCCTCCATTCCAACAAACTCTCCCGTCCAGCAGACAAAACAAAAACAATACATCCTCGTCCTCTGGGGTGCGAGTCCCCTTGTAACAGCCTAACAAACTGTGCTATTACATCTTTGTCCTTCTTACTAAAGATCATGGGCTTATAAGGTTTCGAAGCCCACTAACTTATGGAGTCTCGCATTTTAATTATCCGCAGGCCTCACATCTTCAACTCCTCCTTCCTCTACTCTGCTCTTCCTTGATTCTGCTCCTCCATCTGTTTTCTTTATAGTTGCTCACACTCCCCCTCAAGATGGGAGTTATAAATGTCTCTCACTCCCATCTTGTCTAGCAACATATTCTGCCGTCCGGGCTGCAATGCCTTCGTGAAGAGATCTGCCACCTGCTCTTGTGTTTTAAGATGTAGAACACTGATGACGCCTTCCTCGACCTTTTCCCGAACAAAGTGCAGATCAAGCTCCAAATGCTTGGTGCACTCATGAAAAACCGGATTCTTACTGATGTATATCGCCGACTTATTATCACAATGTAGTGAGACCGGTAGTTTTGCGTCCAGGCCAAAATCCTTCAGCATTGCTATGAGCCATAATACTTCCGCAGTTGCAGTCGCAATCGCCCTGTACTCTGCCTCTGTAGAGCTCCACGAAACCGTCGCTTGTTTCTTCAATTTCCAGCTTACAAGCGAATTCCCTAGAAAAACTGCAAGTCCTGTTGTCGACTTACGTGTGTCGACACATCCAGCCCAATCGCTATCTGAATAGGCTTCGAGTATAGGTGCTGCTCTGCTGGAGAAAAACAGCCCCTTTCCCGGAGTACTCTTTAGATATCTGAGGACATGCTCAGCAGCATCCCACTGTTTCTTCGCAGGCTTGTCCATAAATTGTGCTAACATATGGACTGTGAAAGCCAGATCCGGCCTGGTGATTCCCAGATAGATCTGTCTCCCAACCATCCTTCTATACGCACTTTCTTCAACCACTTCTTCATCTTCTCCTCGTCCCAGTTTCACATTGGGTGACATTGGAACGTTGCACGGCCTTGCTCCCAGCTTCCCCATATCCTCCAGTAACCGCAATGCATAGTTTCTTTGTGAAACAAAGATGCCTTCCTTGTTCCTTGCTATTTCTAGCCCCAAAAAGAACCTCAACACTCCCAAGTCTCTCACCTTAAAGTATTGCAGCAGATAGTCTTTCAGCTCATCAATCAGTTTGTCACACGAGGCTGCAACCGCCATATCGTCTACATATACTAGCACGGCTATGAAACCAGACTGCACTTGTTTAGTGAACAACGTGTAATCTGACTTGGATTGTTTGAACCCTTTATCCAATAGACAAGTTGAGAGCTTTTCATTCCCCTGTCTCGACGCCTGTTTAAGGCCGTATAAAGCCTTTTTGAGTTTGCAGACAATCCTTCCAGAACACTTCTCCCCCTGAATGGCCAAACCTTCTGGCAGCTCCATGTAGACTTCCTCTAGTAAATCACCATGCAGAAAAGCATTATGTATATCAAACTGCCGCAAGCTCCAGTTGTGCATAGAGGCAAGAGCAAGGAAGAGTCTGAGAGAGGCGTGCTTTGCCACTGGACTGAATGTCTCCTGGAAGTTAAAGCCTTCTTTCTGGGTGTAGCCCTTTGCAACCAACCTGGCTTTATGTCGCTCCACCGTCCCATCAGCCTTTAATTTTGTCTTGTATACCCATTTGCACCCAATGGTCCTCTGTCCTGGATGCAGAGATACTAGCTCCCATGTTTTATTCTCCTAAAGAGCTTGGAGTTCTGCGGCCATTGCTTCTTGCCAATGTGGAAGATCTTTTGCTTCTCTAAAGCTACATGGCTCAGTGTGATGATCCAAGGCTAGTATATATGATTTGTAAGGTTTGGACAGTCGAGTATAAGATATGAAAGGTTCAATTGGATAACGAACAGAAGAAGTTGACTGAATTAAATGAGCTGACCTGGTTTGCAACATAGATGACTCAGGACTCGCATCTGTAGAAGAGAGGTTGTGGTGATAGTCTCGGTGATAACTGGGGATTCTCCTGTCCCTTGTGCTCCTTCTTAGATGCTGGTCTGAAGATGCAGTGTCTGAAGTCTGATATGTTTGTGTTGGCTCTTCTACAATGCCATGCTGATTGAACTCAGATATGGATTCTCTATATGGAGTGTTTAATGGCTGTGTGATGTCATGGGGTAAAACTGGTTGGACAGTATGAGCTTTCCAAGATGATGAAGATGATGAAGATTAAGATTGTGCTGAAGTAAATGGCCACCCAAATATCTCATCTGACTCACATTGCTGTAATTTGAAAGGAAATATTGATTCATGGGAGATGACATCTCTGGACACAAAAACTGTTTTCTTTTCTAAATCAAATAAGTAATAGCCTTTGGTGCCTAGGGGATAGCCAAGGAAGATGCTACTGCGCGCCCTTCTGTCAAGTTTCTTTCTGTCATGTGAATGTGTACAAGCAAAATACAAAGAACCAAATACTTTCAGATTCTGATATATTGGTGGTTTAAGAAAAAGCCTTTCATATGGTGTTTTGTATTGCAGGAGTTTACTGGGCAGGCGATTTATGACATGTGTAGCTGCTAACAAGGCATAACCCCAAAAGTATAAAGGTAGATTTGCTTGAAACAGCTGTGCCCTTGTTACTTCCAATAAATGTTGGTGCTTGCGCTCCGCAACACCGTTTTGCTGTGGAGTTTCTACACAAGACATTTGATGAACTATTCCTAATCTTTTGTAGAATTCAGTCCCATTATCACTTCTAATTGTTTTAACTCTTGTCTGGAATTGCGTTTCAACAAAACTACAGAAATCTTGTAATAACTTCCTAACCTCTCCTTTTGTTGTCATTAGAAACACCCAAGTGACCCTTGTGAAGTCATCAACAATGGTCAGGAAGAATCGAAATCCTCCTAATGCTGTGACTGAACAAGGTCCCCAAATGTCACAGTGCAATAAATCAAAAGATGCTAAACTTTGTATCTTACTGGTTGGAAAAACCAATCTCTTTTGTTTTGATTCATGACAAACTGTACATGCATTATCTAGAAGCAAAGAAATGTTGGGTTCTAATTATTTTAGATAAGTCAACTTGGTTCGCGAAACATGTCCCAATCTCAAGTGCCAAAGATCAAACTTGTCTAAACTAGTGCAATGTTTGATTGTACTAAAAACTTGAAGAGTGTCTGATGCATCTAACTGGTTATGCTGATGTGATGTGTTTGCAGCAGGTTCTAGGTGATTGTCTCCAGCCATCTCCTCGACCACATAGAGACCCCCTCTTCTTCTAGCAAGTCCAATCGTCATCCACTTGCGTAAGTCCTGAATGATGCAACAATCATGTGAGAAAAGAAGGTAAGTATGTGGCTGTTTGGTGAGTTTACTAATCGAAATCAAGTTCAATTGAAAAGCTGGTACAAAGAATACATCTTCCAGAATGATTTTTGAATTTAGATGTACAACTCCTATATGAGTAGATAAAACTGTGTTACCGTTTGGGAGGTGAATCTGTAATGGCTGGTTCAACTTTTTATAACTAGTGAAGCTATCAAATGTAGAGGTAACATGATCCGTTGCTCCAGTATCTAGGATCTATGTTCTAAAAGTTGCCCGAATGGCATCACTATGAAAGGCTAAAGTAGAGACAGTACCTGAAAAAGGTGCAGTGGAGATAGAAGAAACGGATGGTTTGGGTTGTTCTAGTGAGACCTGAGCTTTAGAGCGCTTATCCTCTTCCACACTTAGTAGAGACAATAGCCTTCGAACCTGATCTTCAGAAAGATTCAACTGCGAGAGCTGCTGTCCACTAGACAGTCCTCCTTCATTTCGAGTAAAATTCACTGCTCTCCTATTTTCTCCAGTTTGATACCGAGTCATTCCTCTTCCCCTGCTTCTGCCCCCTCTGCTATTAGATGGAAATCCCACCAAGAAATAGCACTCTCTCTTAACATGTCCCTTTTTCCCACAGTTGTCACAAACAATGTCCGGATTGAATCTCTTTCGCCCAACATAGTTTATTTGACAAGGGTCCATCACCTCTCCACCTCATGTCCGGACTTAGCTAGTGACGTGGCTGCTACTGGATGGGATATCAGCATACCTTCCTCATGTCGTAGTCCTCTCTGTATCTCTTCCCTCTGCACTATGTTGTAAGCCTCCCCCAGAGTAGGCAGCGGCCTTCGGAGCAGAATCTGCGTTCGTAATCCTTCAAACTCTTTGCTTAGCCCATTTAGAAACTTAAAACCATGTCCTTCTGCAGTTGCTCCACAAAAGTTTGTTGCCAATTACAATCACTTTTTCTGCACTCACAGTAAGGTACAGGACGGTAGACACGGAGCTCCCTTAAAATCGACAACATTTTATTATAGAAGTCTGCAAAGTCTTTGTTCCTTGCACTAGCGCATGGTATTGTAATTGCAGCTGACATACCTTGGAATCGTCCGGTTCTCCATACGTTTCTCTCAATTCCTCCCATATTTCTTTGGTTGTGTTAAGATAGAAGATGGTTGACGCAATTGAAGCTGAGACTGATTTTTGCAGCCAGACTTTCACAAATTATCACACCGCACCCAGGCCGAGTAAGTTGCACTGGTGACTGTGGGTCTGGTTATCGTCCCATCTACGAAACCCATCATATTCTTTATTGATAGGGTGAGCTCTACTGACCTCCTCTATGACGGATAGTTACCTTCCGTCAGCTCTGGGGATACCAGACTCACAACTTGCAGATCTGAAGAATTCACGAAGTAAGGCGACTGAGGGCTATCCAGCTACTCCAGCGCCATGTCGTTGCCTCTACCTCACCTCCGGCCACCGGCTGTGCTCTGATACCATGAAGGTTGGTTACGCAACGTCGTATCCCGCTCCCTCCATTCCAACAAACTCTCCCGTCCAGCTGACAAAACAAAAACAATACATCCTCGTCCTCTGGGGTGCGAGTCACCTTGTAACAGCCTAACAAACTGTGATATTACATCTTTGTCCTTCTTACTAAAGATCATGGGCTTATAAGGTTTCGAAGCCCACTAACTTATGGAGTCTCGCATTTTAACTATCCGCAGGCCTCACATCTTCAACTCCTCCTTCCTCTACTCTGCTCTTCCTTGATTCTACTCCTCCATCTGTTTTCTTTATAGTTGCTCACAATTCCATCTACGGATATGGATATTCCTTTTCGTCGTAAGATCTGGAAAACGTCATGTCGTGCCACGATGTTTTATCATATGACGAAGACATCTACTGCATCTGAATCTGGTGAAGAAGCAGAAGCACAAACACAGCAGCAGGACAGAGGCCTTGTTCTCTTCCCTCTTTCTCATTGTTGGACTGAACCAGTCCAGGAACAGCTCAAGGCTAAGTCCAAGAATCATCAAGGCTTAGAGTTGGAGTTGGGCCATAAATTCACTATAACTGAAGCCTGAAGGAAGGAGGATAGTTTAGTAAATTGTATACACAATTCTGTTATGGTGTAGTCGATATAAAGGGCTGTAGTGTGACAGATGAGTTAGTTAATGAAGTTACAGGGGTTTTTCCCTTTTCTGTTAGCCTCGCATCTCTCTTCTGTTTTCCTCTCCGTCTTCTTCCGTCTTCTTCCCCTTCTCGCTTTCAATCCTGGGCAAGACCTGCTTCATCTTGACAATTCTATCTTGTCCTTCATGGTATCAGAGCCTGCAAAGGCCTGAGCTACGTAAGGAAGATGGCAGATCAAATTCCACTCCTGCTGCTAGCTCTGTAACCCATGGCTCAACTTTTTCAGGCCATTCTGCTTTTCCACAGATGCAGATTCCAGCCAGTGTGTTCACCTCGTTGGTCAAGCTGGATGACAGCAATTATCTGGTGTGGAAAGGACAGGTGATGGCAGCGATTATAGCGGCAGGCTTTGAGGACTTCATATCTGGCAGCAGCTCCCCACCTGCGCAGTTTCTGGATTCAGATGGCCTTCTCATGAATCCAGATTTCAAGACCTGGCAAAGAACAGACAAGACTGTGATGAGTCTGCTCTTCTTCGCCTTAACGTCAGAAACTCTCGGACAAGTGGTGTGCTGCAAAATAGCCAGCGAGGTCTTGTTCACACTCAAGAACAGGTTTGAGTCTGTCTCGCCCTCGAGAGTTATGAATCTAAAAGTACAGATGTAACAATTACGGAAAGATGGTAAGACGATGCAGCAATATCTGGGTAGTTTGAAGAATTTGGTTGAACAACTTGCTGCCGTTGGGGAGCCAGTCAGTCAACGTGATTATCTGTGGTGTATGTTAGAAGGACTGCCATTGGAGTATGATGCAGTCGTCACGTCGATTTACAGCTCGGACAAAATCACGGTGGAAGAGGCTCAGAATCTTTTCATCAACTTTGATTTACGTATGGAACGGAGAGAGGGACTCGATTGCACTATACCTCAGGTACACTTCTCATCTCTGAACTCCAGTCCAAGTTCGAGGCCTCGACATGGTCAGTCTTCCCCTCCCTTCAAACCAACCTCATTCTCTCACCCTTCCCATGGACACACACCACCAAACCAATCCAGCCTGCTTGGACGTCCTCCGTTGCGACCTGTTCCTTCAGAGATATATATAAGGGGTGGCAGTAGGCCTTTCTTAAAACCAAAACCAAAATGCCAAATCTGTTTCAAGATCGGCCATACTACACTACAGTGCTTCCATCGCCTCAACCCCTCCTATAACTCCTTTTCCTCCCCGTCTCAGACTCTGCCATACCAACCTACACCCACCTATCAATCACAATCCAATTATACCTCGTATACCACCCCACCGCCCCATACATATCCTTTACCTACTTCTCCTGTCTTTGAACAACCATTTTCCATTCCTCTGTCACACACCCTTCTCCTTTACCTGAAGAATGGCTTTGTGATTCCGGAGCAACTCATCACATGACTCCCACTTCGACTGGCCTTCACAATCTCTCTACCCATGATGGCTCTTCTTCAGTCCTTGTTGGCAATGGTGCACACGTTCCTATTACGCATACTCGTGACAGATTTCTATAAACAGAATCAGGTGTTTTACACCTTCTACATACTTTACATGCTCCTGCGCTTTCTCAAAACTTACTTAGTGTATCCAAACTCTGTCGAGACAACAATTTTTTTCTTGAATTTCACTCTGACTCTTGCTTTGTAAAGGACAAGGCATCCAATCATATACTCCTCACGGGTCACATGCATCAGGGGCTTTACAAGTTTCCAGTCTAAGCTCCAACTCCAACTGATTGGCATTCTTCTCAGCAGTCTTCTCCTTCATCTTCATCAATCCCTGTTGATACCACCCCATCTTCCTGTCCATATCCGAAGTCAGCAGATGTCTCTCATGGTCATGTCTGGACAGCTGCCAAGCGTGGTTCTGTAAATAGCTCCACTTGGCATTCCAAATGTTGAAACTTTGTCTCGAGTGTTACAATCTTTCACAGACCCGGTTCCTTTACAAACTCTACCCTTCTGTCAATCTTGTGTGTTAAGTAAACATCACAGTTTACCGTTTCCGCTTTCCTCTTCGCATGCTTCCCTACCCTTTCAGTTAATCCATACAGACCTCTGGGGACCATCTCCAGTGAAGTCCACACTGGTGATTGTTACTTTATGCTATTCATCGATGATGCTACGCGTTTTACATGGATTTATTTCCTTCGCACTAAATCACAGGCTCTGGCAGCTTTTATTCAATTCCAGGCCATGGTTCGTACTCAGTTCAATGCTTCAATTGTCACTGTTCGTTCTGATTGGGGTGGGGAGTTCAGGTCTCTACATACTCTCTTAACAAAACAGGGGATCTCTCACCAATTTTCATGTCCGTACACGCCACAACAAAATGGTCGTGTTGAACGTAAGAATCGCCATGTTGTTGAAATGGGACTCACCCTTCCTACTCATGCGGGGGTTCCTAAAGCTTTCTGGCCTTATGCCTTTCATGAGGCTGTGTCTCTTATCAATATGCTTCCCTCAAAGGTCCTGGGATTTCATTCTCCTGTCTATCTACTTACAAAAACTTTTCCTGACTACAGTTCACTCCGTATCTTTGGTTATCAGTGTTTTCCTTGGCTACGTCCCTATGATACTCATAAACTAGACTCTAGATAAAGTTCATGTGTTCTTCTTGGCCGTAGTGCTTGTCATAAGGGGTACCTTTGCTTTGATCCACTATTCGACAGGATCTATGTTTCTCGTCATGTCATCTTTGATGAGGATACATTTCCTTTCCAGAAAATCCCATATTCCGGGCACTCATCTCCACCACAACCATGTCTTCCCATTGTTCTTTACCCTGTTTCACATCAGTCTCCAGCTTCTGTCCCTACGCCTCCTCAGGCATCTTCCTCCATTTTTCCCACTGATTCCCCTGTAGAGTCTATCACCAGTGCTGCTTCCACTCAGTCTATTGTACCAGAGCCAACAGGGACACCTTCTTCTTCTGTTAATATCCACCCCATGACTACTCAATCTAAAGCAAGGATCTTTAAACCGAAAATCTATTACACCTGTGCTTCCCTGAACCCAAGTACACCTCCAAATGTCCTGTTTCCAATTGAACCAAAGACCATTAACGAGGCTCTCACAAAACCAGTATGGAAGGAAGCGATGAGAGTTGAGTATGAGGCATTGCTGCGAAACAGTACCTGGACTCTTGTTCCTGACACCTCTGATCAGAAGATAGTAGGGTGTAAGTGGGTATTTAAAGTGAAGGTTCACTCTTATGGGTCTCTTGAGCGCTGCAAAGCACGCTTAGTTGCGAAAGGCTTCCATCAAACAGCAAGGGTGGATTACAAAGAAACTTTTAGCCCGGTGGGGAAGCAACAAACTATTCATATTGTACTTGGCTTGACAGTATCTTCTGGATGGTCTCTACGCTAGTTGGATGTCCATAACGCGTTTCTTCATGGAGAGTTGTCCGAAACAGTCTATATGCAGCAGCCCCCTGGTTTTGAAGATGCTGCTCGTCCTGCTCATGTCTGTCTTCTGCAGAAAGCGTTGTATGGATTGAAACAAAGCCCGAGAGCATAGTATATGAAACTTAGCACATGCTTAGGACAGTGGGGTTTCATTAACTCGAAGGCTGATGCGTCTTTGTTCTATAAGCACACAGTAGCAGGAATTATAATCATCCTAGTGTACGTGGATGATATTATCGTCACAGGTTCATATTCTACTGGTCTTGATGCACTACTTCCCTGTTTGAACAAGGAATTTTCCTTGAAAGATCTAGGGGAACTTTCCTACTTCCTTGGCTTTCAAGTTACTCGACAGGCTAGTGGGCTTCATCTGTGTCAAGAGAAGTACATAAAAGACCTCCTTGAGAGAACTAATATGGTGGACTGCAGACCTGTTCCTACGCCTATGGCATCTACTCGCACTCTGTCCATGTATGATGGGGATGAGCTTGCAGATCCGTCTGAATATCGCAGCATAGTGGGAGGATTACAATACTGCACCAATACCAGACCAGACATCTGCTTTGCTGTGAACAAGGTTTGCCAATTTTTGCATCGACCAACCTCTGCTCACTTCCAGGCAGTGAAACGAATCCTTAGATATCTGAAAGGAACTATTCATCATGGAATCGTGTTTACTGCTGGAAATTCATTAGAGGTGTCTTACTTCATCGATGCTGACTGGGCTAGCTGTCCAGATGATAGGAAGAGCACGAGTGGCTACTTTTCTGGGACACAATCTGGTTTCTTGGGCTTCACATAAACAGCGAGTAGTATTTCGCTCTAGTACAGAGGCAGAATATCGGGCTCTGGCTGATGGAGTTGCTGAAGTTAGTTGGGTACAGAAGTTATTGGAAGAGTTACAAGCTCTGCGTGACAAACCAAAGGCAGTGCCAATAGTATTTTGTGACAACATGAGCACCATTTACCTTGCTGCTAATCCAGTCCTGCATGCTCGCACCAAGCATGTTGAAATAGACTTTCACTTTGTGAAGGAAAAGGTCATGAATGGTAGGCTGAAGGTACTACATGTGGGATCTAAAGGTCAAGTTACTGATCCACTTACGAAGGTTATCCCAGTTCAGAAGTTCTTAAGAGCTCGGTCGTGGCTCATAGTGATAATCAAGGAGAGTTTTCTTCATTGAAAGAGTGGAAAAGTGTGGGAAAATGATAAGTTGACAGAACAAGAGGGCGGAATTTATACGTTGAAGCTGTCAAGGGATGGAGATGGGCTAAATGTTGAAGACGGTTTGGAGATAAGTCAGAAGGTTGGAGACGTGGTAGACGCGGTTGAAGACGGAGTTCGAGTTGCGGGGAAGTGTTGGACTGAACCAGTCCAGGAACAGCTCAAGGCTAAGTCCAAGAATCATCAAGGCTTAGAGTTGGAGTTGGGCCATAAATTCACTACAACTAAAGCCTGAAGGAAGGAGGATAGTTTAGTAAATTGTATACAATGGTGTAGTCGATATAAAGGGTTGTACTGTGACAGATGAGTTAGTTAATGAAGTTATATGGGTTTTTTCCTTTTCGGTTAGCCTCGCCTCTCTCTTCTGTTTTCCTCTCCGTCTTCTTCCTTCTTCTTCCCGTTCTCGCTTTCAATCCTGGGCAAGACCTGCTTCATCTTGACAATTCTATCTTGTCCTTCACTCATTCAAGGCTTATATTCAGACAGCAAGAGAGTGGAGATTTACAGAAGTTGGGTTTTTGTCTGTTTTTCTTCTGTCTGATTGGTGAAGTGAAAAAGTTGGAATGATGTAAAACCTTTTCGTGGGGTCATGAGAACTCACAAAAGTCAATTCAATGGGAAAACATCTGCCCCTTCCTTCTCCCTATTCTTTGTCTGTCTTGTAAGAAAATAGCGAACACCCCAAGGCTCATTGCCAACCCTCTTCTGTAAGAGAACTAGTCACTCCCCCATGTCTTCCGTGGGTAATCTCCAGGATTATCGGCACGGCACGAGCGAGATCGTAGAAGAACTGGAAGAGGAACAACGGCCTCAGCTGGACACAATCAAGGAAAATGTCGGGGGAAGAAGTTCATTCCCGTATGACTTCGACGGATCGTCGGAAGACTGCGTGTATGTCGCGGTCGGGATAAAGGGCGAATCGAGCATGGACGCGCTGTCGTGGGCATTGAGGAACGAAGTTGATCGGCCCTTCAGCACAACGGTGTACCTTATACATGTCTTTCAAGAGACGCATTTCGTTCCCAGTCCATGTAAGTGGATCATGTTCCATCTTTTTTCCCCAGAATTTGAAGCTACTGCTAGTTGTTTGGAGAGGAAGGAAAACAAAAATGTGTTGTTCAGAAAATGGCTAAAAGGGAACCGCAAGCATTAACCTTCATCCTTGTTTAAGGACAGACCCCATTTCCTCGTAATTTGTCTTTGTTCAGCAATGGGATTCAATTCACCATTAATGTTTCACTCAAACCAGTAGCAGATGCATAAAATCAGAGGGAGTTGAATTCCTGCATTCAAATCTAGATTTAGTAAAATATGACAGGCAACAACCAGTGGAGGGGACCACTGAACTCATCTTCCCTACTTTTATAAAACTTACTTCAACCGCATTAGTCTTGCCTTGACCTTCTGGAGGGTCAATATTTTCAGACACTCCCATGATGTTTACAGTTCAGACTAACCAGACAGACAAGTTTTCTGGGTTACAGTGGGAAATCTGCCTATATCTGGGGTGAGTGAGCAGCAGGCTGAGGCACACAAGGCACAAGAAAGGGCCAAGAGGAGTGAACAGCTCCAGAAATATCTAATGGCTTGTGGTGCAGCAAAGGTATTCATACTGACTGAATGCTATCTCAAGTCTGATTCAATTGGGTGGTGATTGGTGGGGTTCCCATGCATGTTGGAACAGGTTAAGGCGGACACTATACTGATTGAAAGTGATGGGGTGGCAAATGCCATCCTGGAACTCATTCCTGTCCTGAACATTAAGAAGATTGTGATGGGAACCAACAAGTCCAACTTGAGGTAACCATGATTGACCGTCGTCCCCCGGCTAAACAACAGAATATGACCCATCAGCTTTTCAGATTCTATATATAACCATGTGTCGTTCACTAATCAGGAAGCATAGATCAAAGAAAGGAACCGGGATCACCAACCAGATACTCCGGAAAGTGCCAGATACCTGCGAGGTTAAGGTTATCTGTGAAGGGAGAGTGGCGGCGATGGACCAGATGCCGGAATCGCCACCTCCGCCGCCACAGTTGCACAAAAGTTCCGAAGAACCTCGGCCGCATTATGAACAACATCATACCAAGGATTATTTTTCCTGCAACTGCTTCAAACCAAAAAACAATTAATGAACTGACTATACATTGGGAAAGGGTAGAAGAAGATTATTACAAGTCTTCCTGTACTTCTCCCATTTGGTCGTCAGTTCTCTGTTGCTGGGCTGACAGCATTTTCCAGGATACATAAATGATAAAAGTCTCATTGAATTTGCTCAAAATCTGTAACAGAGTTCCTGGACCATTCACCAGATGTCGGACAACCTTAGTGCTCAAACTAAGACATGATGCTCTTTAATCCATGGGAATAGAGAGAGGAAATCCATGCAGTATTACAACATAAAACTTCCAGAACTGTTAATAAAAGGCACATTGATCTCCCACATCTACTACGCCCCTCCACATCAAATAACAATTCCTGAATCTTTAATACCTCCCTCCTTGTAATAAGCATAAACAGATTTTCCGATCTTGCTAAAAGAAATCAAATTCCAAATAATTATCAGACCCTTTCTGGTTAGGATGGGGAGCAGCCTTGGCAACGGGAGCAGCCTTCTCACTGGTCGCCGTCGATGATGGAATCCTATCAATCTCCACCGGTTTAGGGATCTCGGGAGGAGTGGCGCACCGAATCAATGCCCAGTTCACACCTTCGAAGAAAGGGTGCTGTTTAATCTCGGTTGCTCCTTTTTTGAAAGCCAGTCTGTGCTGCGGTTCTTTCACGAGCAACCCCCTCATTAAATCTCTAGCAGCAAAACTAACAACAGGTGACTCAGGGAATCGGAGTGGCTGACCCACGACGTTGAATAAGGTGGCACGATTTCCCGATCCTTTGAAAGGAGTCCTGCCGAACAGCAATTCATATAGGAATATCCCGAAAGTCCACCAGTCAACGGCACTTCCATGTCCTTCGCCTTTAATAATCTCAGGTGCCAAGTACTCATGAGTTCCAACGAATGACATGGACCGAGCTTCAGTAGGCTCTGCAATGAGCTCGGGTAATGGACTCACTTGGTTCCCAATCTCATTCTTCGGCTTACGATCTTTCTTGGACTTGCTAGAAAAGAGGCGTGGGGTAAAGCATGTTGTTGGAACGACACAGGCAGGTTGAATGCAGGAAGGCTCAATGCAAGCTGGCTGGGCACAGTAAGCAGAGTTTTTCCTCAGAGGATCGGAGTCAATGGATGCATTTTTCACCAAAGTGGGATTGACAGAACAGCGGAGGGAGAGATCAAAGTCAGAGAGCATGATGTGCCCATCCTCCCTCACGAGGACATTTTCGGGTTTGAGGTCGCGATATATGATGCCAAGCATGTGGAGATATTCCAAAGCCAGTAGCACTTCCGCAACATAAAACCTATACAACACAGGAAAAGCACAACGCCTACATGTAAGACCTCAAGAGAAGAAGAGCACAACTACATGCACAGCAATCAAATATCAGATCGCACATGAAGGGGAAGAATTAGTTTTTTCCACCAATGTGCAACAGACTTCCAGACACATGACATGACCAAAGTGAAAGTGGCTAATTTCAATACACAAATTTGTGGCAGTAGCAAGAGAATAATGCAGGAGACTTCTCTCAGAATTTCTTGAGACTAATAATGTTGTAACAAACAGTGGTTAAGGAAATTGAATCAGAGGCAAAGAAGTTGAACTCAAACTAAATTTATCTCCAATCTACAATCATGAGTAGTTGGCACGATGTCAATAAAGTCAAATAAGCACTCCCAGAGAGGATCCTTCCCCTCTGAGGCTTTTCCACAAGTTTTCTCCTCTTACAGTCAGTGGAAGAGAACTTCTAAATACGTATAAGCACTTCAAGACCCGAACCCACTTCGACATCACAGCGAGCAGTAGATCAAAAATACAAGAGATATCACAGGCAGATGCTATTACCAACAGCACTTCAAGGGTAGCATCAATGGCATTAACACTATGAGTTATACATATATGAGGGACAATGAGCACACAGATTTTATAAAACAGTAGAAAGAAAGATCAAAAGTCAACAAAGATAATGAGATTGAGCTAGAAATAACAATTTCGAAGATCAGAGGACATACTTTACAGCTTGCTCGGGAAAGTACTTCCCTGGTTGTCTCTGCCTGAGCATGTGCAGGTCACCTCCGGGGCAGAACTCCATCACCAAACACGAGAATTTCTCCGTCTCGAAGTGCGAGTAAAGAGTAGGGAGGAAGGGATGATCGAGACACTGCAAAATCTCTCTCTCGGTCTGAGCCCGGAGCAACTTCTTGCGTCCTGCTAAAGAACCCTTGTCCATAACCTTCATCGCAAAGTAACACTTGGTCCCGCTTAGCTCCGACAGGTATACGCTTCCAATATCTCCACAACCCAAGCGTTTCAGCAATCTGAAATGGGTCAATCCCAAGACCCCATCCTTTTTTCTGACTGCTTGGATAGCTTCCCACCTCATGTCATTCGCTTTGTGGGGCTTGTTTATACTACTGCTGAAGCTACTGCAACTACTCTCATCACTGACATCACTGCATGTGCTAGCTCTATACGTACTGCTCTTACCACTCTCGACAAACTCGACGCGGTCGCTTGCCTTGCAACTTCCACTGGTCTTGGCAAGGCTTCCACCATCACTAACTTTTCCAGAAACTGAACCGTTATTGACACTTCCATACTCTAAGACTTTCTTCTCTTGGTCTATGGGATCTCCCAAGGACCCATTACTCCCTATTACAGAAAAGTCTATCCCTGACACTAGTTTCTCCGTCGTTGAGGGAGTCCCCCCCTTGCCTGCTTTGGCGAGGGAACCAACTGAATCCACTTGAACAGAACCGGGCACATCCTCATTGCACGAAAAATTACTGAAAGCTTTATCTAAGCTTTTCTGGATATCAACCTTACTCCCCATAGAGGATTGCCTTTCTTCCCTCTAGTACTTCTTCGCCTTCATTCAGGAGGTGCTCCAGACGAAGCCTTTTGAGGCCATTAGAAATTCAAGGGAGTATCTAGACAGTACACCAACGGAGATATCTTCAAACACATGCAAGACACTCGCCTCTGTGCTTGCAAATCTTCACAGCTTCAACCTTTCTTCATCGAAAATCCTTCTCTGATATGACACCTTGAGAATCTGCAAGAGGAGCGACCAAATTATGCCCATTTTCCAGACCCTCAGGACGAGCAACAATCGGTCTTCATTACCAGAACCAGCATCATTTCAAAAAGAAAAAAAAAATCATTTTAACAGCTAAAATCTCCCCCAGGCAGTAAATTAACATTGGGTGGTCCCACAACAGTCACTCGGTTGAATTTAGAGAAAACACATACCAAGTTTCAAAGAAAAGTAAAACACACTTACCCCTAATAGGCTAATTTCTAATCACATCCATTTTTCGTATTTCCCCTTGACCATCTTTATCATTCCTATCTCTGCAACTCCAACGTTTTGATCATGTACAAACTTCACCGCCCAACACTCAAACCCATTAAAGCTGGTTATCTGCCAAAAACTTGTCTTTCAAGTCTTGTATTACCTAAACTTAAGAATCAAAATAACCTTACACTAACGCCAAGTAATTTCTGTGGAGGAGAGAGGCCCCCAAATCATTTCAAATCAAGCACAAAACTTCAAAGGAAGCCGATTTCCAAAAATGAGGAATATTCTCAACACTCAAAAAACGTTTGAAAGGCAACCCCAAGGACAGCGCCGCCACAAACCAAAGCAAGCAAGGAATCAGCCAGCAGTCGGGTAGCTTCAAGGAGAAGGGAAGCGGGCAGCAAGCAATCGATCGAATGAATTCCCAGAATGACCCGGGAATCAAATCACCCGCAGATCTCAATGGCCAAAAAAAAAACAGATCTTGCCCACAAACACAAAACCAAACGACTCACGAAAGAAAAAAAGATGGGACCACCAAATGGACAACAAACCCCGTGCAGTAAAGGTTAGGAAGAACAGGAAACCCCAAGAAAATCAATACCCAAATCCAAAGATCGAAACTTGGGGGATCTCCTGCTGTCGCTGAGCTGCTGCAGATGATTATGAGTAGTGGGTTGGTTTGTGGCGTTCAGAGAGAGAGAGAGAGAGAGGTGATATTAAGGAAGCGGGGGACACGCGCATTTTAGCATCATGGGTTGGACTAATTAGGCAAAAGGCAGGAGGGATTTCCCGGAGAAAGAGACAGAAGAGAGAGAGAGACTGGCTTTCTCTTTCTACTACAACTAACGACAAGGAGCAAACAATGAGTAATGATGAAGTCGTTGGTATTTTTGTAAGAGGAATACCAAAGGGGATAATAAAAAATCTGTTGCCTCTGAATGGTTGGATGGACTTCAAAGGGAGGGAGGCAGCCACAGAGACGAAACTAACAAACAGGTATCAAGGAAATTTGGGGGGAGGATTTCCTGTTTCTGGAAATTGGGGTGGTAAATTAGTCAAATATCACCGAGAAATTTATAATTTAGCGCACTTAAAATTTAATAAAAATATATTATTCTGAACAGAGATTTATGGACGCTAAATTATAAATTTCTTAAACCCATATTTTTTACCATTTATTTTTCAAACTAATTAAAATCTCTATATCCATCATCAATGATATACAAACATGAAATATTAAGACTTGAGAATGAAGCTTGTTTTTTTTTTTAAATGTACTGATGGCACTTATCCATGCTCATATCTGGATTTGTGGATTTTCCATCGAGTCCCTACATACATACATATATATATATATCTAGATAGAGTCTCCCAACACCTCATCATCTTCTTGAAAATTCTTTTTCTTTTAAACACTTTCTCACCCCCTCATTCGTCCAGTCAAATATTTTGTTGATCTTGCTTGCATGCATGCACAAGGGAGGTAATGGAAGTGATTGTTTTTGTTTTGGTTTTTTCTTATTACAAGAGCTCCTCCCTCCATTGTTTCTCGTTTCACGCATTGGAACATCTCCAACCTTCTTGCTTGATCATCATTCGTCATCATATTGCTCGACCTTTTGCTCTTTGTCGTTTCTTGATCCAGTCCAACACGAGGGTTTCATCTGGTGGATATCCTGTTGCCAGCTCCTCCCCATCGACTTCTCCTCCTCCTTCGTTGTGAGCATGTCGTTTATTATAACATCGTTTTGAAATGAAATACCAAAAAACAAATAACTCGTCGTGGAGACGACGAGATCGAGAGGAGATCAGGTTCGGCGAGGCTATGCACAATGGTTCGTTTTCGAACAAAACATATGCGACGCTCGTTTAATGCACGCTAACATGACATGACGAATGAAACTTAGGTCATGGATCCGCGAAGACTGAATGTCTTTGTCTTTGTTTCGTTTTTGGATGTTGAGGTTAGATAAGGGTGGAGGTGTTTGTTGTTGTTGATGATGGGGGTGTGGATGATTGGGGGGGAGTGGTCCAGTTGATTTCTTAAAAACAAGAAATAATTGATGTTTGCATTTGCAGTCCTCTCTCAATTATTTTGATAAAGGAGAGGGAGTGGAATAGACTCGTCTTCAGTGCATGAATGAATGAATGAAAAGATATGCCCAGATTGAACTTTATTGGATTTTGTTCTCAAAAAGTGAATAATCCAAAAGAAATCATTTTGAGTTCTTTTTTCTATTTGTTTTTAAAATACAAATAGCTGTGGTTCAGTTCCTTAGGAGGGTGCAGAAATGAAATGTGGGAATTGAGAGATGGCATTGTGTCCCAAAAGATAAGATAGGAATGGAATGGAATGGAATGGTTGTTACTTATTTTTTCTAGAGGACAAAGAAGAAGGCATTGCCCTTTGGCAAGAGACATTATTCAGACAAGAGACACATGATCTAACCAAAACAAAAAAAAAAAAAGAAAGAAAAAACAACCATTGCTATGACACATCCATCACATACAAAACCAATACAAAAAGAAAGAAAGGGTGGAAAAAGTTGGGCACTCAATATAGCAAAAAATATAGTTGGTGGTCCAACAATCATATAAACAGCTAATTAACTAACATTCATGTAAAAAAGCAAAAACTGTTGGATTGCTTTAACCTTAACTTGGCCTTTCTGCTAAGAACTTGACCAAAACCAAAGATGATTTTCTTTACTTTTCTTTTTTTGTTTGTAAAGGCAGAACTTTCTTTTGCCTTCCATTTGCTTAAATTCCTCTGATGAGAGATGCTGGTCTTTCTTCTTCTTTTTTTTTTTTCATTTTTCCTTGGCTTTTTGAGCTTGGTTTTTCCCATCATCACAAATCACAATCCACACATCCATTCATTCGTTCCACTCACATCCACATGTGGGTCGATCGGTCTCTTTCGAACAAGAACCAGGTTTTATCCCTTCCCACGAACCAAAAGAAGAGGAGGGTAAAACACTCACCTAGTGATTGATCACTCACTACACAGTGGGACTTTGACGGCTACTAAATCACATTATTTGTATTTTGGTTAGCCTTTTAGCATGCTTCGTGAGTTGCTTGGTATTTTAGTATTCATGTCTTCTCTCTGTTGGATCGTTCAGGAACACTAAGAGGGGGTGAATTAGTGTTTATAACTTTTTCGTACTTTTTCTCAGTGTAAGCGGAAGCGTACTGTAACTCAGCAGAGCGTTTCTCAGAATGAGATCTGCTTCGCTGACACCGTTACGATTTTGTCGAGTAGGTTTTCGTACGAGTGTTGCGCGATCGTAATGGACACAGTAGTTTATAGTGGTTCGGTCTAAATCGACCTACGTCCACTTTCCACCAACAAGGTGATTCCACTATATAATATAATGGGTGCAAAGAGCCCTTGCACTAGGCGTTTGGTTCTCACAAAGTGAGATTTAGAATCCCGTACAATTGATGATCACTCCTGGCAACGATCAGCTCCTCACTCAGTGGACGTCTTCTCGTTTCCAGCAGAATGATACTTTTCCTCAGCAGTTGGTAGCTCAATGGATTCCACACAGAACGTTGTTGCTCAGATGTAAGCCTGTCTATCAAAGCACACAGACAACGTTATGTTAGAGATTAAATCCTCAGATAATAATCCTTACAGTGACAGAAAGACTTCTCAGAGAGCAGCTCGTTTCTGTTTCACAGTAGAGGATTGCTTCAGCACTTTTGTCGTTCAGCAGAGGATTTCCACACAGATCTTGTCTCTCCTGGAGATGAGCCTGTACTTGCTTAAGAGACAACCACGAAGTTGATCACACAGTTTACCACAAAGACCACAAAGAGAAGAACCACAAAGATAACCACAAAGGCCACTAAGAAAGGGTATACGTCCTACACTCAGTTCGGACGTGCACGGTTACCACTTCGGCGGCTTCCACGCAACCTGCTCTACTATCCGTCCCCAGGAGTTCGAGACTTCTGCACAGCACCCCTGTGCTCGGGAGGACCTCTTTCCACTCCGGCGGCGTTCCCAACTCCTGCTCTACCCTGCAGGCACGAGACTTCTGGCGCGCACCCGCAAGTGCGTGTCTAACTGCTCAAACTCCGTAGATTTGAGACTTTCCTACGAACGGACACAACAAGAACGGCTTCTTGCCGATGGGTTAGCAACTGGTTACTGAATTCAGCACGGGTATTCACTTAGCTTCCCTCAGACAATTCGTCGGCCGCTCGTTAAACACACCGAGGACACCTAGTCCCTCTCACGATGATCAAAGGATCTGACCTCAGCCCCTTGATACTCTCACACGCAGCTTGTAAGAGAAAGGACCAGGAGACACTTAGCACCTTCCGCTCTCCGTCGATGCACAAAGCTCACTTAGACCACTTAGACCACTCAGACCACTCAGACGCACAAAGGCACTTGGATCTGTCGTCCTTGGTCTGATTATAATGGAGAAGAAAGCACAGAAAACATCCAGGCAATCTTCGAGATTTGTTGCCAAAATTGGCAGCCAGGACTCAGCAACGGTTTGCTCGACCGATCGCTGTGCTATTGAGAGTAAGTACCAACGGTAACTTTCCTCACTTATCTTAATCAAATAAATTATTTCTAATCTTTATAATCTGATCATAATCTTATCTGGTCGATTAGGATCAATCAACAATATTTGATTAGAAATTTCATCATGTTCCAGCGTAACATTGCTGTAGGATATCAGAAACATATTTTGTTTCTAAAAATAAACTTGAAAAGATAATCTCATAATATTTAGTTGCCTAAATCTTTATAATGAGATCATTAAACCACATTTAAATGAATTTGGACACTCAGACGAATGTTCTGAGATAACCCAAAATAAAACGTGGGTATTGAAAATTTGTTTCCATATTTTCAATATATATTCGTAATATCACAGCAACAACTCACTGTAACATATAACAGTTACCAGTTGTGATTCAGCAACACATTGCTCACGCTCTTCACTAGAGACAAGCACGTAACTCATGAAACATTACTGCTAACAATGAGTAACGTATTGGTTATGTTCATCATCAAAATCAGGTTAACATTCTCCCCCTTTTTGATGATGACAAAACCTTTCTTGGGGAAAGAGCTTGAGTCCAATAATCTCCTAACTCCCCCTAAGGCTTAGCACTGATTTGTTAAGTTAAGTGGAAACTCCCCCTTAACCCCTTAACTTATTTTTCTCCCCCTTTTTGTCATATCAAAAAGAAAGGATTAAAGGAAATAGTAGTGACATTGCTAGTGCAGCAAAAACATGCTGCCACTCAAAACAAGCTGACATAGCAACAAAGAGTTATTGCGATCTAGTAAGAACTGTTTCAAAAACAAGAACAAACGAGCAGAGACATCTAAAAATAAAGAGGAGAGTAGCTCAATCCTCAACAGTTTCAAGCAGAGTCTGGATCATCTTTTCCAGGCGCCCAAGTCTCTCAGCAAATGCATCCATCCTCTAAAGAATGGAGCGACGAGTGAAGTTGAGTTCCTCAGCGAGGAATTTCTGCAACTTGGAAGAAGAAGGGGACTCATCCTTTGACAAAGGGGCCTCCCGCTCACGTTTAGCACGACGCTGTTTGCCAGTTTCAGCAGTGGCCTTGCCACAAACAGATGCAGCGATTTCTCGCTTGGTTGGTTTCTTAATGAATACACCATCAACATATTGGTAGCCCATACTCGCCACAGAGTTAGCACCAATCACCTGTGTTGTCCAGGTATCCATTTGATTCACAGGAATAACCTGCTCCCCATAAAGCTGCAGCAGTGCAGTAATAACGTGTGCAAAAGGAAGTGCCCTGTTCTCATCCTGAACACAAGAAGCCATGTGACCAAAAATAACACTTCCCAAATTCATAGGAATACCTCGCTTAAGATGAACCATCAAATTCCATTCTTTGGGCATGACAGTATCAATACTGCCAATAAGAGGAGCTAAGCAAGACATTACTGCCTTGTGAAACATCCTATTGTTAAAGCTCAGCCCAGTATTCTGCAAATATCCGCTGACAGTAACAGTTTCACCGTCATTAATGGTTTGATAAGCCTCTAGTTTTCCCTCATTGATCACCCTCATATTGTTGAAGGGATCAGAGTTAAAGATTCGGCAAATATCAAACACAGAGAAGACGAAGACTTTATCATCAACTAGCACTTTGATGTACTTAATGAGGGAATCCTCTTTATAAAAGATAATGTTGGCATAAAATTCCTTGACTTTAGAGATAGAACATATGCCATCATACTCGCAGAAAGACCGCCAGGTCAATTTCTCAAACATCGCAGCAAAGTGCAACTGATGTTCAGTGAACCAGTCAAAATCAACACGCTTGCATGCAGCAATGTTGCGCTTTGCCATGTTACGGCTGGGCATTATATCATCAGCAAGAATGCGATTTAACTTAGCCAGAGAAACATTCTGATCAATCTCAGGGATAAACACAGAAGAATCTGTATTTTTCACTTTCTTATAATCAGGAGAGCTAGAGTGCATACCATCCTTTAGACCAGCGAAAGGTCGCTTCATCCTGGTACGAGAAGCAATACCCAAAGCAGAACCAACAGGAGGAGGATTCTGTACAACAGAGCCAACTACCTCCACGGTGTCATCCGCAGCAGGGGTCTTCTCAGCAGAAGAGTCCTGTTCACCCACGAACTGAGTAGCATCAAGATCCTCACTTTCCTTACTCTCATCATTAGAGAGTTCTAGATCTAGAGTGAGGGAGATGTCTACTTTGTCAGAGAACTCGGATACAGCCGGTGTAGACTTGGTAACCTCCTCTGGTGCAGCGGTTTCTTCCTCAATAGTGAGGGTTTTCTCCGCAGCAACTTCAGAATCGCCAAGAACAGTGGTATCAACAGCCGAAGCCACATTTTCCTTAACAGGAACAGCAGCAGGTGTCTCCTTGGTCTTATTGACCACAGGAGCAGGGGCATGTAGTAGCGAAGGCTTCCCCTCAGTAATTGGGAGATTCTCCTGAGTGGAGAGTTGCTGGACGGAAGCAGTCATAGCCTGCGATCGTTTCTTAGGGTTTCCCTTCCCCTTTGAGGATTTTGCGGATTTGGGTGCCATGATCAGATTGAGAAGAAGAGAAGGAGGATGGAGGTAGAGGTTGAAGACAAGAAGAAGGAAGTTAGGGATTTACTGTAGGAGTAGTTCCCTTTTTAAAGAGTATTTCATAGAAAGAAATAAAAAGGAAATGACACCGTAGGAAATTTTATTTTCCTATCAAAAATTTCTTAAAATAGTTAGATGACAATATTATCATCTCAGATTTTGGGATTACATATCCCTAATTCACTTCGTAAGCATTCAAACATTTCCTTATCGAGTGGTTTGGTAAGAATATCAGCAAGCTGTTGCTTAGTATTTATATGCTGAATCTCAACTTTCCCACTTTGTACATTATCACGCAAGAAGTGATGTCTCAACTCGATATGTTTAGATCTCGAGTGATAGACAAGATTTCGTGATAAATTTATTGCACTTGTGTTATCACACATTAATGGAATACTGTTGAAATGAAGATCATAGTCTTCAAGTTGTTGTCGCATCCATAATAACTGAGCACAGCAACTAGCTGCTGCAACGTATTCTGCCTCAGCTGTTGATAAAGCGACTGTTGTGTGCTTCTTAGAGAACCAGGAAATTAACATATTTCCCAATAATTGACAAGTACCAGAAGTACTTTTTCTATCTATGCGGCATCCAGCATAATCTGCATCTGAATATCCTATGGGATCCAGCAATGATCCCCTGGGATACCATAAACCCAAGCTAACAGTCCCTGCGAGGTATCTAAAGATCCTCTTAACTGCAGCAAGGTGTGACTCTTTTGGAATAGACTGATATCTAGCGCATAAGCATACGCTAAACATGATATCAGGTCTCGAAGCCGTAAGATAGAGTAATGACCCTATCATGCTTCTATATAGTTTGGAATCAACTTCCTTTCCACCTTCATCTTTTTCAATCTTGGTATTACTACCAATAGGAGTTGACAAAGGTTTAACATTCTCAAGCTCAAATTTCTTGAGCAGCTGTTTGCTGTACTTTTCCTGATTGATAAAAATTCCATCTTTAGTTTGCTTAATTTGGAGTCCAAGGAAGAAAGCGAGTTCTCCCATGAGACTCATTTCAAATTCTCCTCTCATAAAATTAGAGAATTCGGTGCATAGTTGTTCATTCGTTGAACCAAATATAATATCGTCCACATATATTTGAGCGACTAAAAGATCAGCATCCTGTTTCTTAAGAAACAAGGTTGTATCGATTTTTCCACGCCTATATCCCTTTGCTATAAGAAAGGAACTTAGCTTTTCGTACCATGCTCTTGGAGCTTGCTTAAGCCCGTATAAGGCTTTAGATAGCCTGTAAACATGATTGCGAAATTTTGGATCGGTGAATCTAGGAGGTTGTTCAACATAAACTTCCTCTTTCAGATCACCATTAAGGAATGCGCTTTTCACATCCATTTGAAATAGCTTGAAGTCATTATAGCAAGCATACGCTAGTAGTAAGCGTATTGCTTCAAGACGCGCCACGGGAGCGAACGTTTCATCATAATCGATACCCTCTTCTTGAGAGGAACCTTTTGCTACAAGTCTGGCTTTGTTTCTCACAACATTTCCAGACTCATCGAGTTTATTTCGATAGACCCATTTTGTTCCAATAATGGAACGATCATTAGGTCTAGGTACTAAGCTCCAAACTTTATTTCTCTCAAATTGGTTCAATTCCTCTTGCATTGCGAGAATCCAGTTTGGATCATCGAACGCATCATCAATGCCTTGAGGTTCCTTTGGAGAAATAAAAGCATAGTGTTCACAGTACATACTTGCTGTATGTCGGGTTCGCACTCCTGTGTGTATTGATCCTATGACTAGGTCAATATGATGTCTTTTCTTATATAAAGGAGGAACACGATCCTCTATTTATATATCCTGGAAACCACCAGAAACATTTTCAGTGTGTGCAGCAGGCACTTGCTATACATCTACTTCAGTGTTTCCGTTCGGATCAGCAACCGTTTGCTGTGATATTTCATTTGATACTGTTGTTGAGGATTGTGCTACTGCTTCCACAGCATCTTCCTTCTGTGTCGGAGAATCATCGACTTTAACATTGATGGACTCTTCAACGGTTAGAGTTCTTTTATTAAAAACTTTATATGCTTTGCTCGTGAGAGAGTATCCTAAGAATATGCCCTCATCAGATCGAGCGTCAAACTTTCCGACACCATCTTTAATGGGTCTTAAGATAAAACAATTACTTCCAAATGGATGAAAGTATGAAATATTAGGCTTTCTGCCTTTATATAACTCATAAGGCGTTTTCCCTAGGGAAAGCATTAAGTGAACTGGATTTGAGATATAACATGCTGTACTTACAGCCTCAGCCCAAAGATTTTTAGCAACCTCACTTTCCAGCAACATGGTTCTTGCCATGTCCTGTAAGGTTCTATTCTTTCGCTCTACAACTCCGTTTTGCTATGGAGTGTACGGAGCAGAGAAATTATGGTTAATACCATATTCTTCACAGAATGAAGTGAAGTCATGGTTCTCAAATTCGGTACCATGATCCGTTCTTATGCTTCGTAGAGAAACACCTTTCTCATTTTGAAGTTGTTTGACTAAAGTTTCAAAGGTTGCAAACGTATCACTTTTGTGACCTAAAAATTTAACCCAAATAATCTGGAAAAGTCATCTACCACAACTAATCCATAACGTTTACCTCCTAGACTTTGAGTCCTTGTTGGACCAAATAAGTCCATATGAAGTAATTCAAGCGGTGCTTTGCTTGAAAGCATATTTTTACTTTTAAAGGAAACCTTTGTTTGTTTGCCAATAGAGCAAGCTTTACAAAACTTATCATTGTCAATCTTAATTTTGGGCAATCCCTTAATAGCATCTTTTCTGGCAAGTTTGGACAATAAGTCATAGTTTGCATGTCCCAACCTTTTATGCCATAAAGTGGCCTCGTCCTTAACAGATAAGAGACAATTTTCTCCAACGGAGACGTTCTTAAAAGACAGGACATAGATGTTTTTCTTGCGTTCACCAATGAAGCAAGTAACACCGTCCCGTGAAACGTTACACGTCCTTTTATCAAAAGAAACATGATAACATTTATCACACAATTGACTAATACTAATCAAATTGTGTTGGAAGCCTTTAACATAAAGAACTCCTTCAATGGTTAGGGAGTTAGAACAACAAATGGTCCATGTTCCTTTAACCATCCCTTTTTCCATTATCACCAAAGGTGACAGCACCACCATCCTGGAAAACCAGTGTGGAGAATAAGGAGACATCTCCTGACATGTGCCTCGAGCAGCCACTATCTAAGTACCATATATGGTCCTTAGCGATGGACTTGAAGCATCCCTGAAACAGAGAAAGAACTTAAGTAAGTCGTTGCTTCCATTTAACAATAGAACCATCAATTTTAGAAGTAATGCCACGCGTATCATTTCGCCTCACATGGCAATTTTTGATAAAATGATCTGGCTTTCTATAATAATAGCAAAGCCTAGGTAACCTTTGAATAGTATAATGAGACTCGCCATTCCTGATGTGAGGAGGAACATATTTTCCATGTTTCACATTTTTGGAATCATGCTTCTCATGTACACATAAATCAGTTTTGTTATGCACAGCACTGAGTTGTTGTTGCAGTTCCTCAATCTTTAATTTAGATTGAGAAAGTTGCTTTACCACTTTCTTAGCCTTTGCTGATAACTCTTCCTTAAGAAAATCGTTCTCAGCACTCAAGAATTTATTCTCCTTCTTGAGAGCTTTATTATTTGCGGACAAAGACTCAATTTTATCATAGAGTTCTGAGAAAAGATTCTCAATATCTTCAGCAGATATATCAGAGGGTGAGAAAGCATTTACCTTCTCAGTTTCAGCATCAGTTTGCGCCATATAGCAGATGTTTGCTGTTTCATCGTTCTGATCTGATTCCTCATCACTATCACTCCAAGATGCCATCATGACATCTTTCTTATATTTTGAAGGTTTGCCCTTCTCATTTAGAAGTGGGCAATCTGGTCGCATATGACCAGGTTTGTTGCACTCATAGCACACACCGCCTTTACTTTGGTGTGATTTAGTATTCTTCTTTTTAGCATCTCGTTTTCCTTTGAAACGATTTTTGCGAAGATACTTCTTAAATTTCCTTGCCATGAAGGAGATTTCATCCTCTGAATTGGATGAGGATTCATCCTCATAATCATCGGAGGATTCAATGCTCCCTTTAAATGCAACAGCATTGGTCTTCTTATCTTCAGCAACCTTGTTCTCATTTTCGTAAGCAACGAGAGAACCAAGTAGTTGTTGAAGACTTAAGCTTGTCAAATCTTTAGCTTCTTCAATTGTCGTCTTCTTGGCTTCCCAAGTTTTAGGCAATGAGCGAAGTATTTTTCTGACTAGCTCAGAATTTGAAATCGTCTTGCCAAGAGATTCCATGGCATTAGTAATTTCGATGAGTCTATCAAACATTTGATTTATTGACTCATCATTTTTCATCTTGAATGCTTCGTATTGAGTTACTAATGCATTCACTTTGGATTCATTGACTTGTTCTGTTCCATCATAGATCAAAGCAAGTCTATCCCACATTTCCTTCGCCGTCTTACAAGTAGAGACGCGATTGAACTCATTTCTAGCAAGAGCGCACACTAAGTAGTGCCTTGCTTTAGTGTTCAGCAAGATAATTCTCTTCCTTTCAAATTCATGCCGAGAGTTGCTGGGATTAGATGGAGGAATAACGAGATCTCCTTCCATTATAATCTGCTAGCAATCGGCTTATTTTGCTCCTATAAACAGCTCCATTCTCATTTTCCAATATGGGAAGTGTTGTCCTGCAAAGAGCGGAGGACTTTCAGTCGAATGACCATCCGTTAAGAGCATCGAGATCCTGCTCAGTATCCAGCAACACTTTACTGTGTTTAATGTAAGACTTTCAGCAACAAGCCGTTCTGATCTTTAGGTTCAGCAACAGAGTTCTGTACTAGCAATCACACAGAAAGCTTTCCAGCAAACCCGCTCGGATACCAATTGTTGGATCGTTCAGGAACACTAAGAGGGGGGGGTGAATTAGTGTTTATAACTTTTTCGCCCTTTTTCTCAGTGTAAGCGGAAGCGTACTGTAACTCAGCAGAGCATTTCTCAAAATGAGATCTGCTTCGCTAACACCGTTACGATTTTGTCGAGTAGGTTTTCGTACGAGTGTTGCGCGATCGTAATGGACACAGTAGCTTATAGTGGTTCGGTCTAAATCGACCTACGTCCACTTTCCACCAACAAGGTGATTCCACTATATAATATAATGGGTACAAAGATCCCTTGCACTAGGCATTTGGTTCTCACAAAGTGAGATTTAGAATCCCGTATAATTGATGATCACTCTTGGCAACGATCAGCTCCTCACTCAGTGGACGTCTTCTCGTTTCCAGCAGAATGATGCTTTTCCTCAATAGTTGGTAGCTCAATGGATTCCACACAGAACGTTGTTGCTTAGATGTAAGCCTGTCTATCAAAGCACACAGACAACGTTATGTTAGAGATTAAATCCTCAGATAATAATCCTTACAGTGACAGAAAAACTTCTCAGAGAGCAGCTCGTTTCTGTTTCACAGTAGAGGATTGCTTCAGCACTTTTATCGTTCAGCAGAGGATTTCCACACAGATCTTGTCTCTCCTGGAGATGAGCCTGTACTTGCTTAAGAGACAACCACGAAGTTGATCACACAGTTTACCACAAAGACCACAAAGAGAAGAAACACAAAGATAACCACAAAAACCACTAAGAAATGGTATCCGTCCTACACTCAGTTCGGACGTGCACGGTTACCACAATCGTGACTCACTGCACTGCACACCCAGTGCCTAGGGTGGAATTTTCTACTCCGGCGGCTTCCACGCAACCTGGTCTACTATCCGTCCCCAGGAGTTCGAGACTTCTACACAGCACCCCTTTGCTCGGGAGGACATCTTTCCACTCCGGCGGCGTTCCCACCTCCTGCTCTACCATGCAGGCACGAGACTTCTGGCGCGCACCCGCAAGTGCGTGTCTAACTGCTCAAACTCCGTAGGTTCGAGACTTCCCTGCGAAGAGACACGACAAGAACGGCGTCTTGTTGATGGGTTAGCAACTGGTTACTGAATTCAGCACGGGTATTCACTTAGCTTCCCTCAGACAATTCGTCGGCCGCTCGTTAAACACACCGAGGACACCTAGTCCCTCTCACGATGATCAAAGGATCTGACCTCAGCCCCTTGATACTCTCACACGCAGCTTGTAAGAGAAAGGACCAGGAGACACTTAGCACCTTCCGCTCTCCGTCGATGCACAAAGCTCACTTAGACCACTTAGACCACTCAGACCACTCAGACGCACAAAGGCACTTGGATCTGTCGTCCTTGGTCTGATTATAATGGAGAAGAAAGCACAGAAAACATCCAGGCAATCTTCGAGATTTGTTGCCAAAATTGGCAGCCAGGACTCAGCAACGGTTTGCTCGACCGATCGCTGTGCTATGGAGAGTAAGTACCAACGGTAACTTTCCTCACTTATCTTAATCAAATAAATTATTTCTAATCTTTATAATCTGATCATAATCTTATCTGGTCGATTAGGATCAATCAACAATATTTGATTAGAAATTTCATCATGTTCTAGCGTAACATTGCTGCAGGATATCAGAAACATATTTTGTTTCTAAAAATAAACTTGGAAAGATAATCTCATAATATTTAGTTGCCTAAATCTTTATAATGAGATCATTAAACCACATTTAAATGAATGTGGACACTCAGACGAATGATCTGAGATAACCAAAAATAAAACGTGGTATTGAAAATTTGTTTCCATATTTTTAATATATATTCGTAATATCACAGCAACAACTCACTGTAACATATAACAGTTATCAGCTGTGATTCAGCAACACATTGTTCAAGCTCTTCTCTAGAGACAAACACGTAACTCTTGAAACATTACTGCTGACTATGAGTAACGTATTGCTTAAGTTCATCATCAAAATCAGATTAACACTTTCCTCTCATTTTGAGAATGTGAGTCGTAAAGTTGCATGCCACTATTTCATAAACCGCGTTCTTAATGTTTATATACCCCCTAAAAATGTGCCCTTAGAACACCCCGTAACGAAACCCTTACAAGATTCAGGTCTTATTCTTGCTAAAGTAAAAACAAGCGTAATGCTGCGATCCACTGGCTTACTTTTAACTCTTTGACTGACAGCAAATTTTAAAAAATAATATATATATATATATATATATATATATATATATATATATATAATACACACATTATATAAATCTAAGACAAGAGTAGTCTTTTTAGGTTTTAACTTTTATATATTGTATATTATTAATGAACAGTAAAATAAAGAAGAGGAGGAGAAGCAGTTGCAGATGCAGATGACAGAGGCAGAGGAAATAAATGAAATCTAAAACGAATAAAAGTAATAGTAGTAGTAGTAGTAAAAGTAGCAGAAGTAGTGTGGGGATCAATGATAAGAAATTGTTAATTGCACTGCACTTGTCTTCCCCATAAAAATTTGCAGCTTTGCAGACATTTTTTATTTGAATGATAAACCATAAAACAATATATTTTGCACAAGAAACCAAACCTCCCCCTCCTCTTCCTCTTCCTCTTCTTCTTCTTTCTCTCTTTTTGTGTGTTTTTTTTATTAATATTGTATTTTTGAATAAGTTATAAGGAAGAATCCACAAGCTACACACTGCTCCATGCATAGATGTTAGGTCTTCACGTGCATCTTTTCCTACTCTTTCTACCCCAACCCCCCCTTTTTTTTTCTGACCATGATCCATGAGATAATCGCCATAAGTGAATCCATGTACTTAAAACAGTGTTTAGAAGCGTCGATATTCATCGTGGGACTTCCCGAAAATGAAATGTAAAAAAGAGGATGAACCAAATGGAATTTTGAGAGATGGTGGAGTAGTACTTTCGACTCGTTTTCGTGTGTGGATTCCAGAAAGTAGGCATACCATATACCATGAGTTGTTCGGATTATGCATGATTATGTTTAGAGGAAATCATGGACTGCTGCATCTCTTGGGCATCCATTGCCTTTGCCCAACAAGAGTCTCCAGACTGTTTTGGTTTTGTCTGTTCTGGAAGATTTTCTCTTCCTTTTTTTTTGGGGGTAATGATTTTTGGAGTTTTTCAGACATCAAATCTTCTCTGTCGGAGGGGGGGGGGGGGATCGTCTCATCTCACATGGTGTGAAACCCAATCATTCTGATGAATTATTTATTATCACTATACCCTCTAATCCCTACTTGAGTAGTAAAAACAAGTAAATAAGAAAGGTTGAATGAGGATGATGAAACAATAAGATTCCTCCAAACAATTCACTTCATTGATTTTTTCCCTCTAGTTGATTCAGGTTACAACACCCTCCTCTCCACGCACAAGTCATGGTTTTTTTTTGGGGGGTGGGGGGGTGCTCATGGAGAAGGCTAAATTCCCATGAAAGTTCAGGCATCATTGCCATGGAGAAAGAACTTGTCTGTTGTTCCCACAACGTGATGGTCCTGAGAGACGACACACACACCCTCCTCCCATGACATACTTGTCTGCTTGCCTCACTCACTCACCCCACTGTTGCTCTTACTTCTATTATTGGTTTCTGTTGGCTGGCCAAAAGGGCCCCCCCCCCCCCCTCCTCAAAGGCTTTGAAGAAGTATTCTAATGTTTCTCTTCACTGAATCCTATCAACCCACAGCATCAGCAGCACATTAAGTAAGATCCATGGAGTTCCGGGTCATTGATGAAATCGATGAAGGAAATCTAAACTTAATTAAGAGAGGCTGGGGCAGGGATGGTCAACGTTTCCTCGAGCCCCCCGAGATCAGAAACAAGCATCTGCTAGAACAACCAGACTCATGTGAAAAAGGGAGGTTTATCGGCGCTTATGAAGGATTATCATAAGGCCGGAGTCTCGCTCTTTTTGTTTCACATAAGAAGGTGATGTATTATTATGGAAACGCAATGAGCCCTGTTATGGCACAACTGAAGTTCCGTCTAATTTCATCCTGCGCTCTGGCTGGACGGACATCGGTATCTAGTCGATCGCCACCACCATACACATCCTCGAGCAAACGATGTTGAACTCAGGAATTAAATATGAAATTAACTGGAAGAGCAACTTACTTCAGTAGCAGCAGAAACTCCATTTTAGAAAGGTAGAAGGCTTTACAACGACAATGGGGCTCCTTTTGGGTCACACAGCGCACATTGGCCCAGCCCCCAGAAATAGAAACAAAATTTTGGAAACCAGAACAAATGACAACGTTGGAAGAATGTTCCATTAGTCCCCGTCCCACTAATTCCGAGTTACAGTGTTCATTTTTTATAAAGAAGTCTAAATTATAAATTCGGAGTTCCGATTTCCATCGATTTGAAAATTGAATTCTGAGTTACAAACTTAAAGTCGATGGCATTACTCTACTAATTATAAGTTTGACCGATTTATTTCACAGGTTATTTCACGGACTAACGTTATTGAGTAACAAAAGTTGGTGTCGATGTCGATTGATAATTAGACAAAAACCTCCATCATGGTCAAATAAAATAAATGGTAAAAAATGAGGCAATGGAACACCAAAATGGACGGACCTCCTTTCCTGACCTTATCATGACATTATTGAAAATATTATGGCCTAAATATTGGCGTGCTTCAATGTTTTTTTTTAAAAAAAACAAAGTCAAATCTATCTGAGATGAGGTCGTTGACTCTTTTTCATGGCCGGACGAACTTACAGCTCAAAGCCAGTGTTTTTTTTTTCTTGCGTCTCCGATGGGAATTGTAAGTTAATTAGAATTAAATGTAGTTAACAATAAATAAAAACTAATATTAAACCTAGGAATCTTTCAAAAAAAGAATTATTTAATGTCAAGGAGAAAAACAATGCACAGAAGAAAAGGGGGATATTAGGTTTAGGTGAACTTTTATTTTTTTAAAGGGAAAATCCAAAAATCAAAATCACATTCATAGAAAATAGCAACATGACTCCCCCATGAAAAGAGAAGAAGAGGGAATATTCTCTCCTTACCTACCATAAACCAAAAAATATGGGAGAAGAAAACAATATTAACTTGGTTTATTATATTATTTTATTAATTTCGAATTATCCGGAATCTCGTTAGGCGAAAACACAAACGAGACTTTAAAAAGATAGTCCGAACTACGTGGACTTCCAACTACTCTTCTTCGTTTTCATCCGCCTCATCCTTCGCATGACCTCCTGACAGCTGCCTCAGTAGCTACACAATCACGATCACTCTCATGTATGGTTTGTCGTTTTGCTAGGCTGTTGTATTGGCTACGGAGCTCCTAGGGTTTGATTTTTTATTTCTTTCTGCCATGGAAGATCCGTGGGATAATAGTTCCTTGAGTACACGTTTGGAATTGAGTATTTTTTTAAAAAAAAAAAATTCCATATATTTTGTAGTTTTTTAAGGCATTATTTTCTTAACTTCAAATGAAATCAAACAAGGGGAGAAGGTGTTCAATAATTCTAATATAAACTAATGTATTACGTATAACAAGAAAAAAAAATATACAAAATTTAATATGCCAAAATTCTGCCTTGAAAATATATGTTTGGGCGTACTTTTGTTGACCGCCCGACTTTCTTGCAAAGGGCCCGATCTTTTGTCCCTCTCTCTCTCTCTCTCTCGATGTGCGTGTCTCGGTCTTTTCTCCCACACTAAATAACAAACAACAACTATCCATCCATCCATCCATACATCACTCGCTATTTTTGTGTTTCTGACTAAACGGAGGGGAAACACCATTATTAATAAAGGAAAGAAGAACAAGCTCCTCCCTTCTCATTCTCCTCCTCCTCCTCTTACTTCCTTGTTTGTCGTTTGGTTTTCAATGGCGGATCTGAGGCCAAAGTTCCTCCAAGTCTACTCCCTCCTCAAGAAGGACCTCCTCGAGGACCCCGCGTTTGAGTTCACCGACGATTCCCGTCACTGGGTCGACCGAGTATGATCCCCGATTTTCTTATTGATCCTTCCTCCCAGCAGGAGTGGATTTTTTGTTTTTAGGAAGCTTTTGTTTGCTTGGGATTCGTGGCTGGATTGATCGAGCCTAGGAATTGGATCCGCCTTGATGATCGATGAAATGTTGCCAAGAGTATTCCTTTTTGGTGTTTTTTATTTGTGAACATGTAGCTGGGTTCACTCCGGGGAAATATATGCTAGAAACCTACATTCGGATCCACGTGTTCTGTGGTTTCATTTCGGTCGGAATGCGTTAGTCTTCCATCGTCGTGGGCTGGTTGGTAGCTTTGTCCCTGCTGATAGATTCGCTGTTGATTCCTTCATGTGTGGCGATTCTGTCAATTGCTGTCTCTATATATATATATATATCCAGAACATGCTCGGATTTTTTAATATGCTTGTTGCTTGAGCTTATTTTGTGTTAGTGTCAAAGTCTGGGTTATATGCTTCCGACTGATTCTTCTCCTCTCGTTTGCATAAGTTTGGTTTCTGGCTTTTCTAATATGTTTTATTCTTCTCTGTAGATGCTAGATTACAACGTTCCCGGAGGTTAGTCTCTTCTAATTTCAATGAGGAACTTCATTTGTTGACTGGATGCCGTAGATGTCTGTGTTGGCTATATGATTATGCCCTCGGACAGAACTTTGTAGGAGTAGCACCTTGTGGCTGCTGAAATTCTCATTTGTGTTGTTTTGACTGTGCAGGAAAACTGAACCGGGGACTTTCTGTCATCGACAGCTACAAATATTTGATAGAGGGAAGGGAACTAACCGAGGAGGAGATTTTCCTTGCGAGTGCCCTTGGCTGGTGTATCGAATGGGTAAATTTTTCTGGTTTCCTTATCAGGAGTATGTGCTTGTTTCGATGGCTGTGTCCTTGGATAAAAAATTCCTTGTGTTGACTGAAGAGAATCGTTATTGCAGCTTCAAGCATACTTCCTTGTTCTCGACGACATTATGGACAGCTCTCACACACGACGTGGTCAGCCTTGCTGGTTTAGATTACCAAAGGTCTTCCCTGGCAACCCTCCTGCATCATCATCAAGCTCATCATCCTTGGGGAACCTGCCATGATGAATAATTCGCGAACATCACCTAATCTTTGTTGTTGTAGATTGGGATGATTGCCATAAATGATGGGGTGGTGTTGCGCAATCACATTCCCCGGATTCTCAGAAAGCATTTCCGAGGAAAGCCTTACTACGTCGACCTTCTAGATCTGTTTAATGAGGTACTTGAGACTTGCTCATAGGTCTTATGCCATTATCTTCCACTGTCCTTCAATCTAAGTTTAAATTTTCATCAACAGGTGGAGTTTCAGACTGCATCAGGCCAAATGATAGACCTGATAACCACACTTGAAGGCGAGAAAGATTTATCAAAATACACCTTATCACTGTGAGTGAGGTTACTTGGGGGTTAGAATGTTTTCCTGTTCCAGACTAATAGTTGTGGAAATGCTTTTCTTAGGCGATATAGATTTCTGCAACAATGGCACCAAAATGAGATGGTTTTTCAGTAGAAAGTTTCTGGGGCTGCGAAACTAGCTGAGTACGGAGATGGCATGTCTGTCTATATGAGCAATCAATCACATTAGAATTAGTCCACTGTATCTCAATAGCTCAAACACTTGCTTCACTTTACTGTATTTACTAGTTGTGAAACGATTCTGGCTTGAGCCTCAGGAGTTTTATGTTTTTCCTGCAGTCATCGCCGCATTGTACAATACAAGACTGCCTATTACTCATTTTATCTCCCCGTAAGTACTAGTTGATCTGTTTTCCGGACAATCAGCATTTGTTCTTTCAACCTGTCCAGATGAAAGGAAGCTAACTACGATGTATGATTCAGGTTGCATGTGCATTGTTGATGTCTGGTGAAAACTTGGAGAAGCATGTTGATGTCCAAAACATACTCGTTGAGATGGGGACTTACTTTCAAGTTCAGGTATGCTCCTCTCTGCTGAAACTATGTTACAAAAGCTGCTACGTGTTACTCAGAAGCAAAATAATGATCAATTGTGGCTGTTGGGATACCTTCGGGGCCATTTGGCTGTCCAGAAATGCTGAAAGCATGATTACATGCTCGCACTTGTGTGTTTTCTTGGGCTGAATTTGGTACCTTGATGGCATAGTAAAAAGTTCTTTATAGCCATGCGTACCATGGTGTCGGATATGTCAACCGCAACAGCCGATATTCTGGCCTCTTGCAGGATGATTATTTGGATTGCTTTGGTGATCCTGCAACTATCGGAAAGGTTAGCCTACTTACAATGCGGAGAATATAACTATTGATATCATGACTTATGCAATAACCAGTAGTTATGCTTCCCTTTCGGTGCTTACAGATAGGAACAGATATTGAAGATTTTAAGTGCTCGTGGTTGGTAGTGAAGGCGCTGGAAATTTGCAACGAGGATCAGAAGAAAATTCTTAACGTAAATTCCACGAATTCAGCTCCCGTATTTTTCTCATAATGCCGTTACTTAAACGACTTATTTGATCTTAATATCAGGAAAATTACGGTAAGCCTGACCCAGCAAATGTTGTTAAGGTGAAAGCCCTTTACAACGAGCTTAACCTTCAGGTGCGCTTCGAGTTTTTAAACCGGCCACAGGGTGCCACTACGAAAGCCTTCTTCCTCTATTTACCAACAATGCAGTGGCATAGCATAAAGAAGTTTCAGTCTTACGGTTCAAAACTGTCATACATGAGCTCACAATTGCTCTTTGTTTGGATTGATCGGTGAATTTTTAACAGGGCGTTTTCACCGAATACGAGAGCAAAAGCTACGAGAAGCTGACAACAGCCATCGAAGCTCATCCCAGCAAATCAGTGCAAGCAGTGCTAAAGTCATTCTTGGGTAAAATCTACAAGAGGCAGAAGTGAGATCTCTGTCGGCCATTGTAAGGAACAGCAAGATCAGATCACAGAGCGCGCCGCTTGCGAACTGGGTTCTGTCGCCGGGCTTCCCTTCCAACTGATTAGTGCCGTCCCTTTTTGTACTTTGTAACTCCTATGAATGAAGAATGTACTATGTTGTGTCATTTTGTACACATGTTCCAAATCTTGTTGGACCCTTCAGCGACAACTTCCATTGTCTAGTGCTATGCTAAACTCCTTTTTCTGGGCTGTCGGAATGATTTCCTTGCACAAACAAAAATCCCGGTAACAGGACAAGATTCAAACCCAAGATGCTGCAGCTTAAAATTTCATATAAATCTTATCGATTATAACTCGAAGAAATGGCCACTGATCCGATATTGAGTATCATGAATAGAATCCACAACATCTGGGGAGCGTCCTCTCGACTAGTAATTTCCTGGAGGATGAATTTCCTGCAGAGCACTACGATGAAAGGAATGATAGAAAGTGGCGCCCGACAGGGACTGAGGGACAGCTTCGAGCTTTATGCTAACTTTCAGAGTCAGACCGTTAAGATTGTGGATCCCAAGGACATTGGTTCCGACAAGGAACAGTTGTTGGCTTTATTACAGATAGAGCCGCAGTCAGATTGGAGGCTAGCTGTGCAGTACTTTGCAAATTTCACTGCTGTCTACCATTATAATCGGCCTGTACGTTGCTGTTCACATATGGCTTGTGTTACCAAGCACGATTCAGGGTTTGGAACTTGTTAGATTGGACCTTCCCGATTCAATTGGCAAAGTCATTGTGGGTGGCATATTAACACTCCTCGGCAAGAGATCGTTGGGCCTAATCTCGCAGTTCATCCAGGCCAGATCTTTGATCTTTCTTTCTGAATCACCATTGTCGTGAAAAATCGATGTATCCGTATGCATCAGTTAACTTCTGTTTGTTTATGAGTGTCCAGATGATGAGGTCTGCCATTTATGCTTGAATAATATCTGCTGAATCATTATCCTGAATTACCTAATGCCTTTCTGCAATTCATACTGCAGGTAGTGATCACGGAGTAAGGGCGCAAGGTGATGGGTGGTTACTAACAATTGCCTTAATTGAAGGAACAAACTTAGCTTGCTGTTGATTCGAATGGCTTTTCCAATCCATATGTGGCATTAACCTGCAATGGAAAGACGAGAGCAATCTCTATCCAGTTTCAAAAGTCTGGAATGGTGAATTTTCCAGTCCCTCGGCTTTGTCCTATTTCTCCAATGGAGCTTCTAGTTCAATTTTCGACTTTGGAAAGTTGTCTCTTTTTATCTTTTCCTGAATTGAATCGTCAATGTGTTAAATCATTTGCTGGATCTTGCAGAGATATTTGAATTCGATGGGATGGAAGATCCTCCATCGGTGCTTGATATTGATGCTTTTTATTTTAACGGATCTTTTGATAAAGCTACGTTGCTTGGACATGCTGAGATTAACTTTGTGAGAACGAACATTGCCGATCTTGCTGATATTTGGGTCCCTCTTTGTGGGAAGTCGGCTCTGGCTTTCCAGTCTAAACTGCACTTGAGGATCTTCCTAAACAACACAAAAGGTAAAAATGTTGAGAGAGATTACCTCAGCAAGATGGAGAAGGAAGTAAGCAAAAAGGTCGGCCAGCTTCCTCTCTTCCGAAGTTTCTGCCACTTCTGTGATTACTGTTGAGTGACAGTCCATACAAACTCGTAGATAAATGTGAGGTCTCCCCAAACGAATTATGCCTTCCAGAAGCTCTTTGGTCTGCCGCCGGAGGAGTTTCTTATTAATGATTTTACTTGTCACCTGAAATGCAGGATGCTTCTTCAGGTGTGTGCTCGCATTTACAACGTTTTGCGGGTCTCTTTAACTCGTGCTTGATTAATTTGGTTGCTGACTCGCAGGGCCGCCTTTTCCTTTCCTCGAGGATTATTGGCTTTTATGCTAATCTATTCGGTCAGAAGACGAAGTTCTTTTCCTCTGGGAGGACATAGAAGGTATTCAAGTTTTATCTCCGAGTCTTTCTTCTATGGGTCGGCCGGTCATTAGTATGACCCTTAAGCAGGGCAGAGGGATGGATGCAAGGCATGGCGCTAAGACGCAAGACAAGGAAGGCAGGCCAAAGTTTCAGTTCCAGTATCTTTCAATGTGAACCACAGGTACGGCCACAAACGGCAGGAGAACTCATGACGATGTCCCTCGTATTCTGCATTTCGTTTTGTGGTTTTGCCATATCAATTAAGCTTATTAGGTTAAAGCATCGTAAATGTTGGAATTATCACGGACGGTGTGCTTGGAAGCACGGGGTTGTTGAAACATGTAGCTTCTTAACCTTCATGTGTATGTTCTCGGCAGGACGATCAAGGCTCTTTGGAAGGCTATATCTTTAAGTTCAGAACAGAAGACACAATCGAAGACGAATCTGAATCCAAGACCCTTGTTAACGAAGAAAACGGATCCATCTTGGGTCTTGGAGGAGTTGAGGATGTCAGTTTGTCCGAGGTCCATTCATCCACTCTTGGTGTTCCCGTGAGTAGTCTTTTTCCAACTTCCAAGTCAGGCACTTGTGCTCCTTTATTTCTCCGAACAAAAGTACGGTAAAATCTTTCTGCTTTATTCCCATAGATGAGCTTCTTCATGGAAGTTTTCGGGGGTGAAGACACCGAGTACAGGATCATGGAGAAGGCCGGTTGCCTCAATTACTCCAGTACACCATGGGAGTCCGAGAAACCCGATGGCTTTGAGAGGCAGGTATATTTCAGATTCAATAAACGTGATTCTCATTACAGAGGAGAGGTCACGAGCAGTCCGCAGAAGTCACATCCATCGGAGAACACCTGGCTGCTTGAAGAAGCCATAACCCATAACGAAATTCCAGTAGGCGAATACGTCAACGTATGCTCCTCTTTCTCTCCGCATTTGATACGGGTTCTCTCGTAATGTTTGCCCTTTTCATCTCGATTTCGTAGCTTCACCTGAGATACCAAATCGCAGCCGAGGCTATTCAATGTGAGAGTGTTTTTTGGCATCGGGTGGCTGAAAAGCTCGAAGCACCAAAAGAAGATCTCAAGAAACGTGCTGTCGCACCTACAAGATCGGGTAAAGGTGATGCCGGCTGCAATCGAGAAGGAGAATAAATCGAGATGAGAATTAGAGGTCTCTGCAAGTTTTGTTTAGGACTCTGGAAGAAGGCCCGTTGTTCTGGCAGAATGGCAACAAGAGGAGCCTGCGATCCAAAGTCGCCGGGGGACCTCCACGGTAGAGCGATGACGTTAGTTTATGGAAGAAAAGGCTCTCAAGGATCCGGGAAAGAGTAGAATTCAAGTCAGGCACGTGCTCTGTGCAGGAAATCTCTCGAGTCCTCGGCTATACAAACTGTCTTCCCCGAAGGGCATACCAAGGTCTGTTCGGGCTGCGAAGCCATGGCCATTGGTGTGTTTCGATAAAGGGAATCATATGCTGTTCACTCCAGTCGGACGGACCCAGGTCATGCGCATTTACGAAACTCGAGTGGACATGTAGCTATAACTCTACTCGAAATGAATTAGTCGGAGTTTATTTTAGGAGAAATGTTGGTGGTCCCCAAAACAAATTTATCTTTTACAATCGCGAGTTTTAAAATTACCGTTTTACGGCAGTTTCTCTTTTACCTTTTTCTTAATCTAAAAATTAACCCAAATTCAAGACCAACTTAGGAAACTTTACTTAAGCGGCTCTGATACCAATTAATAAGACTAAAGGCTACGGAAGCAAATTAACTCCCCAAAGAGTTAAATATCAGCATGCTAGATATTCTTCAGAAATGCAAGGAATCGAACTTAAGAGGTTTTCTGATTGTCTTTGTCGGCGTTCCACCAACCTCAAATACTCGTTGGAGTATTTTGAACTTGTCGTAAATCCGAGATTGGACTTACCTTAGAGGAAATATTCCTCAAATTCACTATGTAATAGAGTCAGTTCTTCTAATTTCTTAGAATAACTTTCTACCAGCTTGGATAACTGAGTTATCTATGCAGATAGAATTTCCAAACGATCTACTACAGTGTTAAGAAGACCAGTAGTAGAATCCTTGCCCACACCGTGATCCAAATGGAATAGTTCAGGATTTGGACAATCAGTCATAAGAATAACTCGTGCACTTTGCACCACTTTAATTTCTTAATTAAAGTATTCTCTCAAGGTAGAAACATAAACAACTTAAATTAAGATGCTTATCATACCTTAATCCCCCGGATAGCTTCGAGGGTTCACCAAGCTTCCGCAACTTCTAGGAATTCAAGAGGTACTCACTTCTCAAGATTGAGAATTCTTGTGAGGTGGAGAGGCTCTTCTGTGTCATTCTGAATGCCCTTACCTTGAGGGTCTTATATAGACACTCCTCATCAAAAAACAAGGTTTAGTCATAAAGACTTTTCCTTCAAGGCTTCGATTGGTAAATCTAACCTTTAGTTAGTTTTAATCAATTTTGATTAATTCTAACTACTCTTGATTCCTTAAGGTATCCTTGGAGTACGATCAAAGAATTTTGACTCAGAGATATGTGAGAGAAAATTCTCTATTCAGATCGCCTCCCCAAATGATGTATAGGGTCGTGAAATATATACACAAAGAAGCTGGTGCCTATGCACTATTTGCCAGCTCAAAAAGTAAAAAAATCTACTTTATCAAAAACTTACAAAAGCTAGCTAGACTACAAAATCGTCTAATCTAACTTTATACAATTTTCTTCTCCCGTCTGCATCATTGCTCTGTCCTGGGAGATTCCTTCTTCTCTGGCATTTGATGTCTCGCCAGTTCCCTCTGAGAGTCCTCCTTCAAAATTTTGTCGGGCTCTCTCTTCATCTTGTTTAAATCGATGTGCTAGGGATTTGTCGGTGTAGTCAGCGATTTTTCTCCAAACTTCAAAGGTGTCCGTCCGGAGGCACAATTCAGAGTTTTCTCTCTTCTAGAAGCTATCCAGAAGATCTAAAACTATCCTCGCTCCCCTGCTTGCTCATCTGCATAGCTGAAATAGGAACGGAGGATCGTGACCGTTGTCATCCCGTTACTGAGCACATAGTATAACTCCTTGCGGGCAAATACGTACTCCAACACATCCTTCAAGAACTCAACCTTTATGGCTTTTCTTACAGTTTTTTCCTTGTAATACTTTCGCCATAAACCCCTCTGATCAAGGTCCTGTCGTTGAGGTTCTATCAGGTGTCTACTTTCACTAGGATGGATGTCCCAAACTTGCATGTTGGGAAGGATTACTTTCCCAAACTTTTCATGTTCTTCTTCCTCCATCGTCGTGCTAGTAATCAGCGTCGTTGCATACTTTGAACCGTAGCCTAAGCACCCGAGTATGAAATTTACCAAATGAGGTGGCGGTTCTATCTGTTCTGGCTCAGATCTGTCAATCTCCAGAATATCGACAAAACCCGCGTATAAATACGGTAAAGCAACTCCCACCATACCTGAACTGATCCTCAGGGATGGCCACTTATCCGATATCCAGTGTAGATACAGTTGAAGTACAGAGTTCTCCTCGAGTGAGGATTCTCTCATATCCACCACCACTTTTGAAGTTTCATAATCCTTGACCTCACATGATAGTATGGACATTGTCGTGGTGAGAATCTGCTGTCTATCCCTACGGTTTTAGACAGTTCTTCTCCATCCGAAGCCTTATAGGACAAATTAGACTCCAGATCTTTGATGTACTCTATCGCCTTTACTGCAAAAAACTCAATCTGGCGTTGGTAATTATTTTTAATACCACCCATGAGTCCTCCACAGACAACGGTTGCATCCCAAGATAGGGATCCATCCTCGAAAGAGTCTAAATCAAAAACTCAAGATCCATCTAGATCGTCATGACCCTTGTCATCGTGAGCTTGCTCACCAGGTTCAATCGAACCTCCTTCAGGAATTACTTCCTCAAGGTTCTCTTGAGTTTTAGGATTACCTTCTTCGAGTGTTCCCGGTATTTCATAGTTGAAATACTCGTCATACTCTATTTCTGTCGTGTCGTCAGGATGTTCTTCCTTCCGAACAACTGGCTCTCCTATGAAGGCTTCGAACTTTGCCTCCTCCTCAGCATACTCAGTCTCCACCCGCTCTTTTTATTCCTTCTGACTTTGTAATAAAGCCGTATAGGACTTAACAGCTTGGTTTATGGAGATTTTGGCCAGGCGATTATGGCAGTAATTAACTGCTCCGTGGTTAACGGATACCACCAAGGTTCTTCAACATTTCCATCCTTCTTAGGACCAGAAGACTTAAGCTGCTTCGATTTTCTCTTCTTCTCAGTTTTTCTTTGGGAATCCGCTTGAGCTTATTCCTTCAAATCTACCATCTTCGCTTTTCCCTTATAGCTTACCTCTTCAGGATCAGCCACCCTCTCTTGAGAGTCTTTCATCATGTTTCCTTTGGAGTTGACATTATCTTCTCCTTTATGACCCGTCATTCTCTTCTGGGAATTTTTCTCTGCTTTCCCTTTGGAATTGGTTATTACCTTTTCCTTAGGTTCAGTCATTCCTCTCCGGGAATCAATTTTCGTTTTTCCTTTAGAGCTAGCCGAAGCTTTCTTCGTAGGATCAACCATCTCTTTCTGGAGATCTCGTACCGTTTTTCTCTTGGAGTTGGTTATTACCTTCTCATTGAGATTAGCTACTCCCTTCTAGGAATCCGCAGCTTTCAGCTTATTTGGACATTCGAATGATCTATGTCCAGGTCGCTTACACTGCCAGCAAAGAGTTGATTTTGTTCCTGAATTGGAACCACCATCACTATGCTCACTTTCTCTCTTATTAGGACATACCTTCTTGGAGTGTCCCTCTTGTTTGCATCCCCAGCAGATCTTCCTCTTCACGGCTGGATCCATCTGCAAGTTCTCTAGAGAGAGAGTTAGCTATTATGTTTTTGTCCGACGAAATGTATTCGACATCGAATTTATAATAGCTAAACCATTCCTGCAACCTCAAAAGTCTAGTCTGCCTAACCTCTTTGAGGTTCAGACTCATAAACCTTTTTACATAGGTCGAGACAGAGCGCACTAAGAATTTCTTTGGTGCCAAAAAGATGTAAAAGGCTTTTATTCCATTTTTTAAAGCCAATACCTCTTTTTCATGTATCGAGTATCGGAGTTCGTACCCCTTAAAACTACCCGACCAATACTTACAAACGGGTTCAGGCTTTCTTCCTTTAATTTTAAGGACAGCCCCCCAGAACTCGTTAGAAGCATCAATTTCCAGGACTAACTCATCTTTGTCAGATGGTAAAGAGAGTTGAGGTAGATTTTTAACCTTTCTCTTAATCCTCTGAATAGCATGAGTATCCTCATCTTCCCATAACCAAGGATTTACAGAAGATGTCTTCTTTGAAATCCTCCCTAAATCTTGGGAAAGATCTTTCACAAACTTTCTTGCATAGTTAACAAATCCACAAAACCTCTGGACTTGTTTTCTATCCTCAAGTCTGTCAGGAAAATCAACAATTTTTTCGGCAATATGGCTTTGCAATTTAATTTTTCCTTGCTCAATCTCCATGTCTAAAAAATTAACTGACTCCTTAAACCATTCTATCTTTCTTTCTGATAGAATCATGCCCTCATGTCGGAAGACATCAGTCACCTTATCAAGGTGCCTCATGTGGTCGTCTTCAGTCTGATTGTAGACTAGCACATCGTTTATATAGACCGCACAAAATTTTCGGACCTGCTTGAAAGCATTATCCATTTTGCGTTGAAAAACGCCTGGAGCATTCTTCAGGCCGAACGGCATCACCAGCCATTCAAACATTCCTTGCGGAGCATTGAAGGCAGTTATAGGAACCGAATCTTCTTCCATCTTGACTTGCCAGTATCCACTTTTCAAGTCAAATTTTGAGAAGAATTTTGGTTGGCTCAAACTAACTCTATCAATTAAGTTTCCCGCTGTAGGAATCTTATAGCTATCGTCTTTGGTAGCTTTATAAGCTGACGATAATCTATAACCATTCGTGCTTTTCCTCGCACCTGCTCGGCATGATTAATTACCATAAAGGCATGACTAGAATGCAGACTGTAACTGTCCCTACTCAAGCCTTTTCCAAACAACTCAGGAATTTATTTGTCAAGTTCCTCAATCATTTCGGCCGTATATGTGATATTTCTGGCTCTTATAATGGTTCCGGGATCCTTCAATTCGAGTCTAGCCTTTAGGTTATTCCGACTCAACAATTTTAATGGATTTTCACTAAAATTGTCGGTAAGTTTTACCAGGAACTTATCCCATTTTGACCTGGTTAACTGTACTGCCCTACACACTTCTTGTTTCGGAAACAAGTCGTCATACCAGCTAGAACTCCTGGTATTTGTTGGGGAAAACAGGGTTTGCGCCCATAAGTCGTTCTCATCCAACCGTATATCACCACGCTGAGCTCGCACTCTGAAAGTTTTTTCACATGGTGAACTACCACAATATTATGTCCGCTTTACCGGATAGAACCCAAACTTTAACCTCAATTTAGGTTCTTATAGAATACTGATCTTTACACCACCTATGGACACATGATTGACATCATGCACAAAAGGTAAATTTTCCTTTTGTCCATTTAGAAAGGCATTACCAATTATGATGTCTGCCTCTAATAAAGGATGGGTCAGGATCTCTTTAATGATGAACTTTTGTCCACCAATAAAGACAGGCACATTATTGGCCTGATGGCTAACAATTGTCGCCATTCCATCTACATTCACCATATGGATGGGTTTCTACAGTGGTTTCCACCACTCATCTGGTAGAGCATTGAGTCTAGCACAACTTATGCTACACCCAGTGTCTATCAAAGTATCCAGAGAATACTCATAGTATCCAGGAAATTTGAAAGTTAGAGCTACAAATGTGCTCAAGTCTTCTTTCCTTATACTAAAATTAATATTTATGGATACCTCATGGGATGGTTCTATCATCCTCCAGATTTCGTCTACTGACATAGACCTCTGCTCGGCTATTTGGTCAATAACCTTACAGACTTCAGGAATACTGGATAAAGAGTTATCCGGATAGGTAACTCTCATCATCCGTATTGATTCCTCTCTCGGTTGATCTACCGGATATTCATAGACTGGTAAAGATACCTGTCTATATCCTACGATTCTACCCATATGTTAAGACGGGCTCCTCGAATCTGTAGGCCTTCGAGACATTTCTTCTATTAGTGGTGGGGCAGATGCTTCTGCTGGTCGAGACACGATTATATCTTTTCCCACATCATTAGATCTAGAAGAAACTTCAGAGGGCGTTTGAATTGTTGGCTCTCTCAGGATTGGCATCCTCACAGGCATGTCAGCTCTATCACTACCTTTAGACGGTTCTCCCAATATTAAAGTAATCTCGTTACCTCTCTGTCGGATATTAGCCGCACTAATCGGTCTAGAGCTACTACCAGGCTCAGTCATAACCCAATTTCTTGGTCAGGTTAATTCCAGTGGATTCACCTCTCGCCTATGAAATTGTTGGTAGTTATTATGACCTTCCTCGAACAACTCATAAGTCTTGATATGTTCCTCACACCCGGACTAGTGGTATTTATCAATCGGTAAATCACCCTAGTGTGATACGCCAAAAACTTGGCATGGGAATTCATTCTATCCATATTCATTGATTTAATCCTTAAGGTCAATGAATTTCCCAAACAACGATCGTTCAGGGCCATCATGAAATTTGGATGGATCTGGAACCATACAGGGCCATGTGCAAGGTTGGCCTGTATACCTGATATCAGCTGATCTCTAAATTCTCTCCATCTTTTATCGATCACAGCTGCTACCATAGGACTATCCGCTGGAAGATGAAATAGCGGAATTAATCCTACTTGGATCAACCCAATGTGTATATAGTTATATACACCTCTCGCACGTTGCACGGTTTCCCTAATGCGTTGTACGTTTAATAATGGGATATCCAAAGTCTCAAGTTTCGTACTTGTAAACTTGAGCCGTTGCTTCTGTTTGTGAGATGTCTATTATAGATCTAAAATTAAATCTTGAAACATTATAGACCTCTCTCACGTTAACATTAGGCAACCTCCATTCCAGGACTGACTGGGATGGATCTTCGTACTGGTGGGATTCCTTCAGTACCTGGTTCGATGCTTCCAAAGGAACCAATTCATCACCATCTCCATTTTGCTCTGCTCTCATCATGAACAGATACATTTTCCAGAGATGAGAATCTTCTTCTAAGTCTGTATCGTAATTTGATACTACCTCATAGATAGATTCTACTTCCGAGTCTAAGTCGGAAATATCCCGCTCATCTATTGGTTCATAAGCCAGGACTTCCTCCTCATGACTCCTGTCATCCAAAAATATCATACGGAGTCTTTCTCTCCTTTGGTTCTTCTGAGGACATGTATCCGCTTTGTGGTTCTTTGATCCATAAAACCAACAACAATTGCAGTTACTCAACGGTTTTCCTTTTGGACATTTAGGTTCTCTGCCATGCTTTCGCTTAAAGGCATCAATCATATCTTTATCCTTAAGGTTAGTCCGTCTCCTTACAAACATCCTTGCTTTGTAAGCAGGACCTCTTTTTTATTTGTTTTGGAGGTCTCTCTTTGGCCAAACTTTCCTCTTGTTGTATCCAACAAATTTTCTCTTCTTTGGAAAGTTTCTTGTTCTCATCGATTCTCCTAGGGTATCACATCCATACCTCCCAGGTACATATTCAATTTGAGAACAACAGCTATTGTTTAGGTACGATAGCTTTTTAGCCGCTTCCTTAACCTGGAGCTCAGTACACGCTTTCCTCATCGCGTACTTAACCGCCTGAATTTTTCCTCCAAGTCCAGAAATAATTTTTTCTTCACTCAGGAGTAATTCATAGGCCTTTTGCGCAACTTCCGGCCAAGGTTCTGGAAGTTTTGTAAAAAAGGTTCCCAATATGAACTGTTGAGAAACTACATCCAGATTGTAATAATACTTCTGGAATTCACATACGTAGCTATCAAACAGACACATATCACAGATCTGTAGCTTAACAAGAGCAGTCAACGATTGCTCCTTTTCCACAGTTTCAGTGGATAATGAAAAACCACAGAACTCCCGTTTTAATGCATCAGCGATGATTGCTAATACACCATCAACGGTTAGCGCTTGATCTATCTTTTCTTTGATGTCGTATGAGCCACCAAAGATTTCCAGTATTTCTGCGCCGTTCCCATGAGGGCTGCTACACATAACTCATAAACTGATCCAAAGGATAATATTCCAGCAGATGCAGTCATATGCTTCTCACAATCGATATCTAAAAAAGCATCAGGGGTGATTATTGGCTTTAAAACATTATCCCTATGAATAAACTCTTGTTTAGTTCTATGGGGATTGTAATACCTCAAATCTCCTTTCCTATTTTATTTTCAAAAAATATTCATTTCCTTTAATTGCGTTCATTAAAATCTATTTCCTAAATGTGAGCATATGTGCACGTTACAGAAGACGCAGGGATAGATTGAAACGCTTCTCCCTTTCAGACGTTTCAACTTGCAAACGTTATGACTTTCAAACTTTAATTCTACTTTCCTACATAGAAGAGACACACACATGTAAAGAAAAGGAGGACAGAGACAAAAAACACAAAAAAACTCCCCTTCCAAGCATTCTTCAAGCCTCCCCTTTCCTCCCGACGAGCTTCTCGACCAAGGTAAGCTCATGGAGCAATGGAGACCCCCTCGACCAGCCTAACCGCGGAGGACATGTTCCCGTTTCACAAGTCGACGACGGTGGCAAGAAGAAACAACGGCAACCCCGGACAACCTCCGACATCCTCCCTTCGCCGTCTTCATGCGCAAAGCCATCTCTCCGGCATCTAGGATCTACCCTCCCTCGTCCAAAGACGAGGAGGAATCAACTACCACCTTTCGTAACCCACCGTAACTTCGTGGCATGGCTCCCTTTTTGCTTTGACATTTTCTTGTTTGTGCAGCCGCAAGGATTGGACAGCCGAGAACCAACTCCCGGAGACATCTTGTGGTCGCCAAAACAGGCCAAGACTCTCACATCCCCTTCCCTTCATACGTCCTAGCATGTTGGGACGTATTGCAGACCTCCCATTGAGCCAAAATAGCTTGGTAAGTCCAAGCATATTTCGGATCAGTTTGAGCAACATTTGGTTTTCGTTGTATATCTTTCTATGTACTTATCAGAATCGCACGAAACCATTTGCATTTGATTCCTAACTTAAATACGGTTCTAAAGACACTAACCAAGCTAAATTTGAGTTCCTAACCAAGGATTTTCGAATAAAACATTATATTGGTCACAAACGACCGAGTTTCGCATGTTTGGACATCACCGTTTGCATTTTTGTCATACGTCAAACTTCAAATATACTCTAGACATGTCACACTAGCTATATATGATGTTTCACGTACAAATTTTTAGTGGTTTTAAAATGACATGGCATTTACATATGAATGGAGTGTTTTCGAAGAATCCGAAGACTTATAATCTCGGATCTGCATGTCGACAGTCCACTCTTTCACTCATAACTTTTCCTTCTGGAAATCGAATTGACCTAAAACTTATGCCATTAGATGCCTAACTTCAAGAGCTATATTTTGAATATAAGTAAGCTCATTTTCATTAACTGAGCTAAAAGTTATACACGTTTCTCTGAGAGGCAGCAAAACTGTAGGAGCTCGGATCTGCATGTGGATATCTCACTCTTTCGTTCATAACTTTCATTACAGACCTTAGATTGACTTAAAACTTAAACTATTGGATTACTAACTTAAAGAGCTTTCTTTCAAGTATAAATATGTACATTTTCATGAATTGAGCAGCTTTTTTGAAAGGCACTAAAGCTACCGCGGTTGAGAATCATTCCATTACGCATGATTTTCCATCATGTCTTGAACTTGCTTGATGTCATTGATATGTTTCTAAGTCCATGATCATCGCGTTTATCCTGTATATATTATTATTTACTCATCATTTTCCTATCTTGATGTTTTCGCATGTGAAAATACAATCTCGTCAATCCGAGTGACATTTGGGATATATTGACGGTCGGCGGGCTCAAACACCTCACATCGTTCACTTCCGTTTTTTTTAACTTCAAGATGATGCACGGTGGACCGAAGTGAAAACGCTCCAGACGGCCCCAACCAACAAACCGAAGGTACAAAGGGGAGGTGCGAGCCTCCCCGAATTACTCATTTACACATGTAACGGGCTGCGGGCCCAATTGCATGGGCCCGCAGTCACCACCCTTCCCCGCTCTCTTTTATCTAAATTATTGTTTGTGAGTGTTGTGGTACATGCTGTTAGGCCCCCTTAGGATTTTTGTCGCATGTAACTGTTAAACAAATACACATGAGTTCGGGTCCAGCGCCCGTAAAATAATGACATGAGTCCGGAGTCATGCCCGGATCGGGTCCAACGCCCGTTAACCAAAAGCAAACTTTTGGAGCAAACGCTACCTATTCGCATGTTTAGATGTAAGAGTTAGTAATTAGGAATCCCCGAATCTATTCTGGTTTTCCGACTTAAACCAAGCTTTTAAAAACTAAGTCGGTGGCGACTCCGTATAATTAAAAAGAAAACTTTTTTTACGAAGTCATTTTGGATAGGTGACGGCGACGCGAGCCGCTCTTGGAACCTCCTGAAGCTTCCTCCTCGGGCCATGCGCTCCTTTTCGCCCGTCGCCTCTTAAGGAGCATGGAGACGATCGGCGAAAAGTCTGGGCAGACCCGATCAGGAATCGAAGGAGGGACCCCCTCGGTCTTTTCCGCAGCGTTCGACGCTCGAGTCGCGACGCCGACCGGAAGACTCTAGGGGAGCGGGCCCGGATCCTCGGGTCGTCCGAACCACCGCGCGCGTGCTAGGCCGGAAGGCGCGCGTACAGGGATAATCGGGCCTGTAAATTTCCCTCTTCGCAGTCACCAATTCATTAAACGTTCGATTGTCTAAATGAACTGGAATTTCTTCTGCCAGGCCTAAGGCTTTCCTTAGGTCTTTCGCCAACTCTCCACTTTGAGAGTTCAAATTTGCATTTCGCTTTTGTGAGTCTAAAATGTAATGAGCCACTGACTCTTTATACATTTCATCCACACTCTTGCCTTGATCCTGTTTGGAATTTCTTCCTTCCAATTTCAATTTTTCGATTGGTTTTCCCGTAGTACTCTCCAGTCCAGAAGTCGCATCGGCTTCAGGCCTTTTTAAACTTCTTTCATGCTCTAAAGAGTCTAACATCTTATTTATTATAGAACCTACTTCCCGAGCAAGGTGGTTTCGGTTCTCAAGACTTTCTGTGCTCTCTTGAATAGTTAGCTGAGTTAAAATATCATTTATACTCTTACTAATTCCAAAAGGAGACATCCTAGACTCTGAAACGAACTCCAACCGTGACGGAGTTCCAGAAGGATTTCCCGAAGATTTTCCTTCTCCAGTCATTTTAAGGACTTATTTGAAAACTTTTCAAAATTTCTGGGTTAGATTGAACTATTAGAAAAGATAAAAGATGAAAGTGCAGTAAATTGGGAATTTTAAAACTTAATAGCCTAAAATTGTTTTTCAGGGGTAAATTGGAACTATCCTCTTTATTTAAATTATGTTTCAAGACAATGTTAGTAAAATAATATTTTTTGAGATGGGATAGTAATTTTTTAAATTCATTAAATAATATCTTAAATCGATCTATAAAAAAATTATATATATATATAAAGCGATTTGCAAAGGCCCCTTTTATGCTAACTACTACGGCTGCGTACGCCTATCGGCGGCGATTGGCACCACCGCCGCTGCGTAGCGCTAGCCCTAGAGCGATTCACCGCATCCCGAGGTTTTAATCTCTTGCTTGGCTGTCGCTGGATCGATCCGCCTAAATCTGATTTAGTGCTGCGATCGTCATTTCCTGTCTTTATACTCTTGTGTGGTGGAGCATAGTGGATTGAACCTGGGAATCGATGGGTATTGAGCGTAGTTTCAGGTGTGTCCTCGTCAGTTGCGGATTTGGTGGAGTCTGGTTTGGTTAGGCACTGGTAGTTGATTTAGGATTGGAAGGAGAAAGAGATGCACGGTCGTGCTGGCCTCGATAGGTTTAAGAAGGCGCAATCCTTGGAACCATTCTCGGTTGCCACAGGTTCTGATGTTACGACCACTCCCCAAGCAATCCAGAAATCGACGAATCATTCCCCCGGTCATTACTTACAATCACATAACCTTGACAAGCAAGAGCAGCACCAGAATCTGATCCCCGTGCCGCAGAAATCCGGGTCTCTCGCACCGGAGGCTGCCCCACTGATTGGGCAGACTTTGTTCACTCAGGTTGGCGGAGGGCAGTCAACTTGGCATCCGCCTGATTGGGCGATCGAGCCTAGGCCCGGGGTGTACTTTCTGGAAGTGTTGAAGGATGGCGAGGTCCTCGATAAGATTTACTTGGACAAGAGGAGACAGATATTCGGGAGGCAGTTGCAGACTTGCGACTTCGTGTTGGACCATCAGTCTGTTTCCCGGCAGCATGCTGCTGTTGTTCCTCACAAAAATGGAAGGTTTGACATCTTTTTTCATGCTTCTATACTGCTTTAACTTTTACTCGGTGTTACTGATGCTATAATGCATGAGGATCTGATTCTAGGCGATGCATGCTCAATGTTCTCCAGCATTTGTCCAACATTGGGCTGTGTTCTGCTGTTTATTTTGATTTGTTGTCTGATCTCGACTGTCCACTACTAGTGACGATGAGAAAACTCTGAATCATCAGGGATATTTTAAGTAATTTAGTTCAAAATAGCTGACAGTTTGGAGCTTTTTCTTTTTGCTACTTCTAACCCGTAATAGAAGAAATTACTTGACTAGTTGTAGTATTGTCATCCCAGGGTATGGATGCGGCGGTGTCTATATGAGTCGGAGGGTCCTCATGTCTTCTGATATAGTACTTTTGAGAAGGTGTTCTGTAATTGTGCCGTGTTGAACCAAGAATATCAAAAAGAATTCTAGCCTTCCATAGAAGAGACGAGATGATATGTCTCTTAGTTACCTTGTGTCTGTTTATACCTGCGTAATAAAAGTATTCTCTACTTTTTCCTATGTGATCTTACTCGTTGCAGTTCTCTTTTAAGGTTTTAGGATTGGGATAGCCTGTCATGTCATTGTTATCATTGCCGGTGCTCTGTTTAGACGCCTTCGTGCTGATGTTGGGCACTATTTTCTTTTCTTTACTTTAGCTGTTTAAAACGAAGATGCAAGCATGTTTGAGACTTATTGATAAGAAAATTACCTTATGTTTACAGCATTTATGTAATTGATCTGGGATCTGCACACGGAACATTTGTAGCAAATGAGCGATTAACAAGGGACAGTCCTGTTGAACTCGAAGTGGGGCAATCATTGAAATTTGCTGCCTCAACTAGGACTTACGTATTGAGGAAAAACAATGCGGCCCTTTTTCCGCCAGCCCCACTGGCCACAGAGATTAATTTACCTCCACTCCCAGATCCTTCTGACGAAGAAGCTGTTTTGGCATACAATACCGTTGTCAATCGATTCGGTCTTGGGAACTCTAGTAAGGAGGCTGGATCGATAGATAGAAGCGAGAGACCTCAATCCGGTAGAGCTACCAAGAAAGCCAGGAAAATGGGGGTAACATTTAGGGATCAGGCGGGCGGAGAGCTAGTGGAGGTTGTTGGGATATCGGACGGTGCAGATGTGGGTACCGAACCCGGTCCAATTGGTATGAAAGAGGGAAGTCTTGTTGGGAAGTACGAGTCCCTCGTGCAAACGACAATTATACCAAAAGGCAAGGAACGCTCCTCAGCCAAGGAAGACAATTCCCAGAAAGGCGTAACAGAGAGGTTGCAACAGGCTCTGAACAAAGTCAAGAAACCTCCTAAACAAGGGATACACGATGATCTCTACGGCGAATCATTCTCTGGGAAGGTCGGCTCTGGTTGGGCAAACTCGAGCAACGTCTCGGGCATCCGTTTCCCATCCCAGGATCCGCAGAAGAAACCGTCCGGGTCCTCAGATAATTCGAACCCTGCAGTCAAGGAAGAAAACGATGATGATTTATTCGGTGACTGATCTCAATAGTAGCTTTCCTTTCCCCTGCTAACTCGACTCGACTCGAGTCAACCGGAAGCTGTCCGAGGATGGACGTCACGTTCCGGAGATAATCCCATGCCTGTTGTGGTTAGATATTGGTCGGTGCAAGTGTCTGATTACGAATCCTTGTCATCTACACGTTGGCGGACCAAGAGCAAGACAAAAGTTAAATTGTTGAGTCACGTGTTTTTGCCGTCCCCGCGGAGTGGTTGCCTCATGGACCTGCTCTGGTGGGTACAACTACCAATTGTAGTCACTTGCCCTTTTCTGTATTCTCAATGTGAGCATCGTACGAAATTACTACGGTCTTTAAGTCGATTTAAAAATCTACGATTTTATACCGTGGCTTTATGCATGTTCTAAGAAATCATGATTTTATTTCAAGTACTAGAAACTCCTACTTTGCTCTCTATCTCGGTAATCCCCCCTCTCCCAGTATTCTCCCTGTCTCAGTAATCCTCATCACCCTTCTCCTCCTTATTTTATTTATTTATTTATTATTATTGCCCTCTCCCTCTCCCCCCCGTAATTTCCTGTCACATCATAGCACTCTCTCCACCCTCCCCTCTCCACCCTAATCTCATGTCAGAGCAAAGTAAAAGTTTGAAAATTCTTGCTAAAATTTGAAAAATTATTCAAATTGGATTTGAATTCGTGATTTTACTACTACATCCTTTCAGACATACACCACATTTCCACGATTTGTTTGTCTAGTCTTATCCCATATAAGCTAAACCTAAAATACCTTAAAAATGTATATATATATATATGTCGTTAGCTGATAACGACATGTAACTGATGTTCTCGATGATGGCGCCTGTAAAGTCCATCTCCCCACTAAAACACAGAGTGTAAGTCTGACGACTTCCTGGAGAAGAGAACCACAAGACGAACCTTAATCTTGAGGCAAATTAAAAACATGTCCTTTTCCTCTGCTGGGTTGTCTGTTCCTCCTCTCCATTATTGGCTCCCTCAAAGGAAAAGGTATGATTTTTCTTGTAACCCACATGAACCTCGTGATTCCCTCCCCGGCCTTCCTCAGAAAGATCCCTCTGTTTGAGAGTGTGTTTGGATTTGCGTCGGCGTTGAAAGTATCAAATCAAGTTGATTTCTTGGGGTTATGCTTGAATAAAGAATTGTAATTGTTGATGTGGGTTACAATGATTGGTTCGTGGGACGATGTTTAACCGTACTGATTGGTGTTTAGATGTTATGGTGGCATGACTTCTTGGTGTATTTGGATATTGTGTCTCAGCATTGGGATTTGTTTGGACTGCTAAAAGTTTGTGAACTTGGAATTTTGTTTTTATTTTGTTGTGTTTTGGGTTTGTTTTGATTGTTTTATAGGTATGGAGTTTCTCGATGAGTGGATAAGATCATGTTGCAGTGCCTAGAAGGATTTAAGCAATTCTTTGCTGGGGTTATCAGCTGTTGTGATTCTAATGGAAGACCTTGGGATCAAGGGTTGACAAATCCAGAAGCTCTTGCGAGGGAGACTGTATGTATGTCTAGAACTGGAATACTTCCAATACTCCTACCTTTATCCTTTCCCTCTGTGTAATCTTCGCAGCCTGTTCTAGGATGATGTAGTCTCATGAAGTCTTGGCATTTTGTAACTGTTATTTGAACCTCACTTAACATTGTAGTATGAGAACATTTGAATGGTCTGAGTTATTAGTAGTTTGGCTTGCTGGTTTTTTTTTTTTTTTTTTTTTTGCAGCTTGTTCGTTGAAGTTCTCCACACCTTTGCAGCTGTATCATTTATCCAAGATTTTACAGTCCTTGTTTGTGTGCTTTGTGCCTGAACTTTGTTATTGTTCTAGCATTACACATGCATATCTGCTAGACAGCGCTTTTATATTGTGAAATTTGTCTTTGGTCGTAAGTTTTTGTTCTGTGTTTCTGCCATGCCAATTTAGAGTAATCATCACATTTTTCTGTTTTCTGCATTTACCTTATGATGGTCAACAGGTAACTTTTTTCGACAATTTTTCTGACTGTAGTTAGTGTAAGCGAGATTGAAGCATTATATGAACTTTTCAAGAAGATCAGTAGTGCAGTCGTTGACGATGGACTAATCAACAAGGTGAAGATGCTCTTTGTTAGCAAGGTTGCATTGTCATTGGTTCTCTGAATCTTTGGGACACTTTCTGGGGACATTACTGCAGGGGTCATTGAATTCAATCTGAGCCTGTTGCCTTCATGTGAGCTTGCAACTTGTCATTCATACCCATATGTTTGCTTCCGCAGGAGGAATTTCAGTTAGCATTGTTCAAGACCAGCAAAAAGGAAAGTTTATTTGCTGATAGAGTAAGGAGTTGCACCTTGAGTTCTTTAATTAAGCTTTATTTAACTATTTCAACCACAATCAAGAGAAAAATTGTTACTGTTGTGCATTCAATCAATGCTTCTAAAGAAAGCTTTTGCTCATAGAACAAGTTTTCTGAGTAATGCGATCTTCTTGGTGTACTTAGTCATCGAGTACGTCCTGCTGCTTCATTCTGTATGTTGAATGTTTGTAAACCTCTCTTGCAATATTCTAGGTCTTTGACTTGTTCGATACAAAGCACAATGGACTACTTGATTTTGAGGAATTTGCTAGAGCTTTCTCCGTCTTTCACCCTAATGCACCCGTCGAGGATAAGATTGAATGTAAGGGTTGGTTATATTAGCTTTCCCCGAGTTCAGTTTGCTTTATATCCTTCCTAGTGTTTTAGCTAATGTGGGCGAGGTTCGAAAATTATGCTTGAAGCATTCGACTTTTCGCAGTTTCCTTCCAGCTTTATGATCTCAAACAACAGGGCTTCATCGAGAGACAGGAGGTAATTTTTTTTTTTTCTAAAATGGGAGTTTCAGACTTGACTTTACTTCAGCTTTGCACTTTGTTCTAACTCTGTTTTTGACTGAGCTTGTGGCCTGGATGGGATATTGTGTAGGTCAAGCAAATGGTAGTCGCAACCCTTGCCGAATCCGGGATGAATCTTTCCGATGATGTTATCGAGAGCATCATTCACCAGGTGCTTCCTTGATCTCATAGTATCATGGCAGTAATCCAAGAGGCTTTCAACCTTGTCTTACCGTGGGTTGATCGTGTTGTTTAGACGTTCGAAGAAGCAGACACAAAGCACGACGGGAAGATTGACAAGGAAGAATGGAGAAGCCTTGTCATGAGCCACCCGTCCCTTTTGAAAAACATGACACTCCAATACCTCAGGCGAGTAGACTACCTATTTATTATTGATAAAGTCTCTGTTATCGTAGTTCATCGTCTTCTCTGTCCAGTTTTAGCATCAACCTCAGTGAAAATGGCAACTGATGATATTCTACTATCTTTTTTCGAGCAGAGATATTACAACGACATTTCCAAGTTTTGTTTTTCACTCCCAAGTCGACGATACATGAGCACATTGGTTTGATTCTTCTTATATCAAGATCAACCCTGACATTCGTTCCGGGTGTATCTTTTTCGTTTCTTCATTCTATCTTCTTTTGGGATACAGATGGTTTGACTTTTGAGTGTGTTGTGTTATATCCGACTTCTGTATCGATGATCCTGAGACATCATAGCTAAGCAATCTCTATCGCCCATTGGGTTCGACTGAAACACGCATCTCGATTCGCTTGACGTATTCAATTTCCTGTGCTCTCTAGTTGAATACAACCAAGGAGCCGAGCCGAAAGTCATACCATTCCCAGTAGTTACTCAAGATAGTAGAAGGTGACCAACATCTTTGGAGAGGCAGTCAATCTGAGTCTTGATCCCCTGCTCCGGATGATCTCTTTCCTCAAAGTTAACATGTAAATGTATGTAGAAGACCGTAGTAGAAGCACTGCCCACCAAAAAACCATCGACATCGGGTTGAGAGGCCAACGCCTTTCAGTTTGCAATCCCAACCGATCTGTATGAAAACAAAACGCAACTTAACTTCCCACGGTCAATACCAAATTCATGTTGAGGTGCCTCCTCATAAGACACAAAAACCCATCCTTACCTCCATATTATACGGGTTGTAGCTGCCGCTTCAGGCTGCATGAAGAAAGTTCCTCAATTCCGCATGGACCTGACCATCGAAAAGATTTAGACAAGGACATGTAGCCACATCATGAACCGGTACAAAACACTATGAAAAAGACTCAGATTTTCTCGATTGTACATGCTGTGCTTGAGCAGGAGTGGCAGCATTTCCCGTGCTAACAGTCCACGCCAGTATATGGGCCAACACGATATTCTTCCGGTCACTCGTCGTCTCTCGTGCTGCAATGACATCAACAGAGAGGTGAGATTTGCACATTTAGCATCAGTGAAGGTAAATGGTTGATCACATGGAACATCATGGAAGGGTTTTAAAACAAGAATGACAGAAAGACTAAATGAAACAAGAAGTCCCCACCCTATCACCGTAGACATGGATTCCTAATCCTTAGTGTATCCTCCTCCACACGCTGTTGTGCGTCTCATTGATTCAGACACATCATATTGCTCGCGAGCTCTTTCTTTCTTGCTTTTGGTTCTAGTTTGGAAGCAACTTTGGAGATTGCCTGACCTGTCTTTCTGTGTTGTAATGTTCTGGAGTCTGCATTTATTGCACTGATGATGCCACGAACAGCTCCCTAGGTGACATGAACAGTTCGTCGGAACATTCCTAGGCAGTTGAGGGGGTTTTGGTTGTTGCGGCAGGAAAGATAATGCATTATGTTTGTTTTTTCACCTTTGTCTGATCCCAATCTATCACGGTGCAGTAAAGGAGAAAGCTGTGGAAACAATCTTCTTTTTGTACAAAAGGCATATCAATGGCTTTGTAACCACGCCAATCTCATGTTAGCGTTATCTTTTCATCTTGTTTTTCTCCGAAGCTCAAGAAAAGACGTTTTAGCCACTCAAACTCAACTTCATCCCTTCTTGCTTTAGAAAGATTGCAGGTTCCCGTTAGAGACCTTCCTGAAAGGCTCTTAGCTGCTTATCCAATATAGAAGCTCCATAAAACTCACCCCCGGGATTTCATTTGGCACGAAAATGACATTATGAAACCTAGCTCATTGTGAGAAAACGCCGAGTTGTGCAATGATATCACTATCAGGAACCATGATGCGCTGGTTGTCAAGCGACAAAACAGGAATCGGTAGGCATCCTAGAAGGTAACCAAGTCTTCCGAGAACGATACCTGAGGGCAAACTCTACCGGATGATCGCAGAATTAAAGCTAGAGTTCGGAGCAAAGGCGCCATAACCTCAAATGAAGGCGATCTTTTGGCATGATCCTCTGTAACGACGAGGCTGCCTGCCAACCATGAAATAATTGCAAGATCCCCCATCTCCATCAACTTCTTCCTACCCATTTTACTTACCAACAACACCTTCGAACCACTTCCAGTGTTGCTCTTTAGTGATATTGACGCGTGTCCAATCAGCAACAACCTGGTAAGTAGCGTTCAACAAGTAGTTGATGTCCAGGTGATTCACGGCCAGGATAAGAAGACGGAGGGCGTCGTGATCAAAACTCTTGGCAAACTCATAATCCCAAAGATAGAGCTCGTTCTTAGTGGACGAGGCATCGCCATTGCCATCACCATGGCCTTCTTCCGTGAGCTTGTGGCTGAACTCCTTGATCGTGCCGTACTGCAGAACCACGTCCAGTGGTAGCTCAAAGGTCTCCCCTGAGGAGTATTTCAGCACTATCTTCTGCCACATTTTGGTCGGGATCCAGACAACAGACAACCTAAAGATTCTTAGTATTTGTAAGGATTTGAAGGATGACGGAAGGAACAAAAACTGATTAGCCCCGAAACTGATAAATCTAAAAAGAAGAAATTATTGAATTAAATATGGCATGAAATAAATAATATAACGTTAGTTTTGCTGCCTGGGCGGCCTGTCGGTCTACCGACCGACCCTTGTCGACTCTCACGGTCCATGCCGTGTTTTCTCCTTTCGCCTTAATTTGAGGCTATGAAGCACATGCTTCGAACAGTAGCTTTAGTCCATCACCTGTGCTCTTGTGATCATCGGGTGGAGTTTGTCCTCGTGTATAGTTCTTGATTGTTTTGCAGCTCGACGACAAAGGTTTGGAACTTGTGATCCAACATGCCAACGTTACCTGGCAGCGATATCCTTGACAACTCGGCCTTTTCCCGCAATGAACTGAGTTTGATTCTGCCCCGAACTGGCTGCTGAGATATGCTACATGAAAAGAAAATACAATGACATCTGATATGGACTTGCTGCACGGATGAGAGTTAGTGATACCATTGAGTTTGGAAAAGATCTGAAGGGCTGTAGTCCTCTACCTCTTCACCGGCTTCACTTCATCGACCTTGTCCCCCATCACCACCAACAAGTCGTCTCCATCCTCCTCCTGATATCCTATGTTCTCTCCCCCTTGAACTTTGCAGTCAAGAAACATCCAACATGGATTGTTAGAGCCTACGAGAAGAAGTCTTACGGTCGAGTTGGGAAGCAAACTGAAGGACCGTGGTCCTCTGGCTCCGGCGATGCAAATCGACTTTCAACACAAAACATACGCCTACACGAACCCCACGCACATCAAAGGATAACCGTAGGAACGACAAGGATTGCAATTTTGAAGCATGATCGGATTGTACGTGCAATCAAATCAAATGATTAAGCTTGAATGAAATTTTACCTTACCATTCATAGTTACGAGAAAACGTAGCAAGTATCTGCATTCCAACAACTTTACCGTGTTATTACAACTCCATATTATCATCGCACGAAGAACCAAGAGAACAGAGAACGACAGAGGAAACAGGAAGAAGACCACAATTATGAGACGTTATTCCACCAACAACCTTTTTAATACATTATTTTGTACATGGGCCTTATCCCATCTAATTAAAACAAACTCGAGCCTGGCCCATCTACTCTTCACCTTCTTCATTTTCAACACTTCCTCTGTCTTCTGCAGCATATTTGTTTTTACACGTATAACAATGACCTTCCCATACTGATACGATTCTCTTTTTTTGACCGTAATGACATGTTTTTTTTGGAGGATTAGACGTTTTACTATTAGTTTAGAAAAAAATTGCCCAAATACGGTTAATTTGGGAAATTCTCGGTTTATTGCCCCTATGTCGCGGTTTAGAACCGCCACTTTTATTTCGAGAGAAAGACGTGGTTCTGAACAGCGACATTCCATCAATCAGCATAAAAACTTTTCTAAGTGATTTAAAATCGCGGTTTGAAAATAAAAAATAATTTTGAAATCGCAATAATTAAGGAAAGTCACGGTTTCAAACCGCGATTTTGTATCACTTAAAAATATTTTTTCTTGATTGACGATGTATCGCGGTTGAGAACCGCGTCTTTCCCTCAGAATCAAAATCGTAGTTTTGAACCACAACATTGGGCAATAAATCGAGAATTTAATAGTAAAAACGTACGGATCGTGTTTTTTTATCGAACCATCCACTGCTATGGACAGTAAAACAACAAATGTAAGGGAACCCAAAATGGGAATAACCCAATTGGAATTTGGCTAATGTTTTCACTTTTTGAATTTGAAACGACTGTGATACTTCCTTCAAGGATCATTTTAAGTCTCCTTTTGATTAGTTTTGGATGTCGGGATTAATGGATTCCTTGTCTGAACCTCACTCACATATCCTGTATGTGTACAAATGGGAAATAAAGTGCAGTCATCATCATGTGACATGAACCATAAACAAGCCTCCCAGAGTTTGGGTGGTGATGATTGTCAGGATTTACATGTGCAAATGTGTAATAATAGTAATACCCAGTTATAAGAACAACCTTAAACACGAACTAACTCATGTTGCAGTTTAAAATTAAGCCGATTCTTTGTGGTCCCCGACCAAGAGTAACTTGGTCCACCCGACCTTCCTCCTCATCGGCTTGACCAGCTTCACCGCGTCAACCCCATCCACGATCACCACCAGTACTTCGTCTCCATCCTCCTTCTCCCTCTGATATCCCACGTACTCCACTCCTTCCGACCCAAACCGGCAGCCAAGCCAAGACATTCTCCATCAAACACAATGTTGTTGGCCTTAGTCCTCTCCCTCTGGCAATGCAATTCGACCTTCAACACGATCTTCTTCTACTCAAGCACATGACAAGGAAAAACAAGTAGCGTGGATCGTGATTGTGCGACGTATGATCGGATTGTGCACGTGATCGATCGAGCGGCGAAGGAACCGACTAACCTTCAAGGTCTCGCGTGTGCACTGCGTGGGAGGGACTCCGTGGCGGGTCACGGGAGACGAGAAATCTGTTCTTATGGATGCAATAGGCAGAGGAGAGAAGAGAGTAGAAAAGACTTTCTTTCTTTCTTGTATTTGACAAGTGTTTACCTTTTCCCTTATATAGAAGAACCACTTTTGCCAAATCACAATATTTTTCGATTAAGACACAATTACTTTCCTAAACAAACAATCTACAATAAGAGAAAGGCGTGCCCATTTAAATACTAGTAGTAGTAGTAGTAGTCGCAGCTTTTTTCGCCACGGCAAAGATCAGATCCGGCTTAAGGGTCCGCGGAGAGATTAGCCCTTTCGCTATATACGTAGAATCTGCAACAAACCTTACAGATGAGGAAGTCCCCCCATGCGCATATGCAATGCGAAGTGATCTACATCTTCGTCATAAACATAAGTATGCGGTAATCACATGGATGGAAGAAAATTCGAGGAAAAAAAAAGAGGGGAGGATTGTATAAGGTGGTGCTTGCCTGGCTCCCGTAATGCCACTTAGGAGGGGACTGCTTATTTGCCCCCCATTCCTACATGGCATTCAGGGAGCCAGGCAAGGTTCCTGCCGTGCCTGAAACATCCCGACTTCTATCTTTCCAAGGAGTAAAGAGAACATACCCGTGTACGAAGTTCGGCCAACCTTTCCTCTACTCGCTGGTCCATTGCTTACCTTGTGTTCTTTGCGGAGAAGTGTGAAGGAGGTGAGGGCGGGGGGGATGTGCGACATAAAGGGGGATGGAAGAGGAGATGGACAGAGGAAAATCCATGGCAAGGGAAGTGCAGACAAAGGAGTTTTTCATTGGGGATGTCACGGGCGGCATCCTCAGAAGAACCAAAAAGCCAATGCTTGTCATGTTCCTCTCCCCCCCCTTACAACAACCGCCCCTCATTGCTCTACACTAACTCTCTTCTCCCTCCTCCCTTCTTGTGTTTATCTCCGGCGGCCAGCCGCATCATCCCTTCTGTCGTAATCCAAACGGAAAAAAACCCCTCTTTGGCCGTGCCACATAGAGAAAACTCCCTGAATCATTGGACTGTGTTTCTTCATTAGCTCCCAATCCAAACGACAAAAGCCTAACATCTCTTGGTCTTATATGCCAAAACAGATTTACTAAGTATGCAGAACCAATCCAACACAAATGAACCCTCTATAAGACACATAAAATGGACTACTACTAAATAAAATACCTATGTCCCAAATGAAGTTGTATCATTGGGCATTTTAGAACCCTTTTGCATTTACTATACAGCATATCCTTTGAAAAACTATATGCAGAAATCTTCGTATGAAAAGTTTCATGTTTCTCTAAACGCGAAATTTCCGAGAAGATCCAGGACGGAGTCATTTGACGTCTCCAATGAGGTATTCACTTCCTCTCATCAATCTCATCGACCAACTATGGTATGAATATGGCCGCATTGCTCTTCACATACATATAATACTGTCTTTCATTTGTTCATGTCGAGTCTTAAGGAAACAATGTTGGGGTACGGTGGGATCCCCGGACCGTTAGGCGGAAGAGAATTTCTGGTGGAGACTCAGGTTCCTTTTGTGATATTATGGTTGAACATTTTCAGGTCAGTTACTGGATAGGATGGAAAAGGAGGTGGCTTCAGCTGTCCTGTTTGAGTTAGTACGAATCCGCTTTCCCCTGTTTCGATCTTGTTGGCCTATGTAGCTGTTATGGGAGTCCTTTCCGGTTGGGATTTAGTTCCGATGCTCCAGCCTCTTTGAGAATGGTGCCTGTCGGGCTGCGGCGGTGTGGTTGGATTTGCAATCTCTAGGGATTAGTCTGCCCAATACCAAAGGTTGGACAGGCATCTTCCTCTTCGATGAACTTGTCGTTGAAGTGGCATCTCGTTGACAAGATTTTGATGATGAGTTAAACAGCAGGTTTGACCTGCTATGACTTTACAGAAGCTGAAACCTCCTGTAACGAAGATACGCTTCGTAAGAGAAGAAAAATATCACGAAAATATTTTCTTCACCCTCCAAGGATCATTTCAGATCAAGAGACGTGATTAGAGAATATTTCCATAAATAGATATTTCAATAATAAATTATTGGTTAATTAATTATTGATTATCTTAATTAAATTATTAATTCAAAAAGAGAATATTCTTAGGAATATCATTTGGATTAATATTTCGTCCAGATACAATGTTTTACTTGTCTGAAACGAATCAATTATTTTTGGGAATAAATCGTTGATTATTTCCTTATATAGAAGGTCAAGTTGTGTTACTGGCCGAACCTTCTGTAATGCATTATCTGGGGATTTAATTGTCAAAATAAGACAAAATTAAATCTGGAGGTTCCAACCGGATATTTGCATGACCCATCATCATATTTCTCAAGTTGGAAATAAAATATTCTTTCTTTCCAACTATAGAAGGTTGCTGACCGAATTAGGCTCTAACCTTCTGTAAGATGAGATGTCGTGATTGGATGATTCGATTGATCTGAAATCAATCAAATATTGTCCCTAAATGATTTTTACACGTTGGGGATGAATCTGGTCATTTTACGTATTTGGCAAAATAAGTTTCCTTCTTTACAGAAGGACGGAACCTCTATATAAAAGAAAAACCTAAAAACATTTTTAAAAGATTTTTGATCAGAGGTAAGTCTTCGCATTTGGCAACGTTAGTGGTGTTTAACGTGTGTACAAGTGTGCAGGACGGATTTTCCAGGCGAGAGTTCTCGCAGGAGGTAACTACAGCGGGTTGAGCGTGGGTGAAGCCGCTCCGGTGACTTCGTTGCGTACGGATCTGAGGGACTCGACCGGAACTTTGTCCATAACGTCGGACTGCGTACATCAGGGCCTGGGGAAGGGTTCGTTGGTGGCGAGTAGGCGTACAGAGTTGGTCGGAGAGAAGGAGTCCGTAGCAGGGGTTTAGTGGTGAGGGACCTTCAAGCTTCTGTAGTTAGTTATTTTGTTATCTGTGCATTTGCAGCAGGTGTGCTTTGGTGAAGCCACTCCGTAGGCGTCGTTGGCTGTGAATCCGAAGGACTTGGCCAGGAGTGCTGTCCGTAACGCCGGGTGGGCGTACACCAGGTCCAAGAAAAGGTTTCTGCAGCAGGCGTAACTGGTGAGGGACTGCAACCTACTGTAGACGGTCTATCTTTATTTGTTTTTCAGATTAAACCAAAAACACAAAAAGAGAAGCATATCAGAGGCGTCCAAACACTTGGATAAAGCGTCATCGGATCTGTTCGCTGATCCACAGAAGGAATAGCCCGCTATAGAGTCACAGAAGGCTGAAGCTTCCAGCCAACGTTCTGTGCTTGCTCAAGTCTGGTTGATTTCCTTGTGATTCGACCTAGACACATCCTAAACACAGCAAGAGAGTTTCTTGTATTGGTAAAGCTAGTCTTACCGTCCCGTGGTCAAAGAAATTGTTTTCTTACACCACAGAAGGTTTTACCTTCTACACTGTAATCTCTATACGAGTTATTAGTGAAAAGTGACCGAAAGTGGACGTAGGTGCTTTCACCGAACCACTATAAAATCCTTTGTGTTCTACGACTCATTTCGAAGTTCATTTCACACGTTCCGTAATTACAGAAGCTTGAAGGCTCTATAAATTTACAGTAAGTTACTTCCGCTGTGAGGGTTATGAAAAAGCGTTTAAGAATTCCTTAATTGGACTTAACACTAATTCACCCCCCTCTTAGTGTAATCTTTGGGCCAACACATCTCCTTGCTGAAAATAGCGTTTTCTCGAGTGCCCTGCCCGGTGGTATCTCAGGTCCTGCATTATGTTGCCTTGAATTACAGCTTTTTTTAGGTTGCAAAGAATTGTGGAGCCGTCGAATCAAATAGCAGCGCGTTCTCTATTTCCTAACCTTTGAGCAAATATTTTCGAGTGTAGACAACAGACATCCTTCTGACCTGAACTACTGTTACTTTCCGATTGCCAGCTCTCAACATACACAAGAAGCACCTAGGCATAAAGTCATGAGGACGTTTCTTTGTTGCAGTCGAGAGCATGATCGAAATTCCATATGCACCAAAGAGTGGTGTTCCTCAAAATGTAGATCTTCCTCCTCTACTTCCCAAGAACAATTCCTGAACTGGTGCTTCCTGTCGGCTTACGGGTGTTCTCTGGAAGCTTGTTACCAGAGGAGTTGCACAACTCTTCGACGTTATCCCCCTCCCGATGTGCAAGGATAAAATAGAGCCAACTAACTACCTCAGATAGATGGCTCATCCATCCATAAATGAGCGCCGGCCACCAAACGAAAACAAAGTTTAAAAACTAAATAGATTGCGCCGGTAATTCACTCTCCCCCCATCTTTGTCTTCAGCGACTAGTTGTATTGTTCAATGCATGTAACCATATTTTCTACTGCTTTTGCTTGGAGATTCAGGATTGCTATGGAACTGGCGGCGGAAACCATCCTAGTCCTAATTGATTCTTATCATCTCTATGATCCTTTTGGACGCCGTGTTTAGCACTGGACTGGAGTAGGTTTGAATATGATAGAATTCCCTGCAATTGTTGAGCTGTGTCCAGACTGGTGTGGAGATGCCAGAATATCCTTCCCGCCGGTCGAACCCAGCCAATGGAGGGATGGAATGCAGGACACCACACTGGACGAAGTTTTGCCGCTGAATTATGCCCGGCGTGTCGTGGATCCAAGAGGCCCTCCTTTGGCAAATTCCCTGGAGAGATACTACGGGAAGGCACCTGCCGTGTTCGAAATCTGCGGTCGAGCCGGTGCAAAGATTCTTTTCAAATACAATCCCATGATGAGACTGGACAGTGTAGTCCCAGAAAGACGCGCGTTTTCGTCGCGTGAGTAAGGAATTGACGGTTACATTGGTGCATATTTATAGGATCCGGGTGATGGGTTTCCCGGACTTCATTGCTTATCTGGGTTTTTGAGCATGTTGAAGGCTTATTAACTCATGCAGATAGATTGATAGGATGAATCTTAATCACAGCTTCCTTTGCATTTTTTTCTGCCTTAGGCAATGAAATCCCTGGTTATATTGACAGAAAAGCTTCTCGGGGAGGGAAATGAGCAGTTTCTGTAGATTTCTTGTGAGTGTGAGTTAGGGGCTTAAAAAGAAAAAGAGAAAAGAATTGCATGTGACAAGCAAGTTCTTTAGATTAGTTGACTTGGGTTTCAGTGGAACTGATTGATTGGGTTTGGTTTGGTGGATGATATATGTTGGACACATTATGTCATTGCCAATAATACCCAATTGGTACTATGATCATGATTTAGCAGGTAAAAGGTGCTGAATTTATATTTGCGCCATTGTGGCATCTGTTCTGTGACTGATTCAAAAGTGGGGTTAGAGAGGAGAAAAGAATAATTCATGGTCAAAGTCTCCTCCCATGAATGTGTTCGAGTTTGTCACTGCCCGTATCATTTTTTCTTTCATCTTGTTCTGTCTCATTTCTACTACTACTACTACTACCACCGCCACCTCTTGTTGTAATAGGGCTATTCTTTTCCCTTTCACCAATAAAGAAATTGTGGGTGTTGTGCATTGTTATCATGGACTGTTGTTGTTGTCCTTATTCTGTTCCTTTTTCTCCCCCCCCCCCCCCCCCCCACCCCCAAAAAAAAAAATTTGTTTCACATTACATTAGAAAATACAGACAAAGATGATTAGCCATTCCAGTCGGCGGATTTAAAATATGTACATAATTAACAAGTAATAAACTATTACTCCCCAACTTTGAACAAGCAATAACATTAAAAAAACTGGCAACTGGGTGGGATCAGACTGGACACCAAGCGCCCCCACCCCAATGGGGACACAAGCACAGAAGCCAAAACCATGGGGATTGTCAAACTTTTTAATGTTGTCCTAAAAGAAACTCATACAGACAAGGCACCCACAAACGTAATAAAGAGGGGAAACTAACTAATATTAACTAACTTGGGGAAATACACAAACTAGTTTGTTGGTAAGTAAATACAAACTTAGTTTGACAGTGGAGTGGTGGGGGTGTTGGGTTATAGATACAGGAACAGACAGAGACAGAGACAGAGACAGAGAGAGACACGGGGGGGAGACAGAGACACAGAGAAACAGTAGTCCTCTCACTTTTGTTTGTTTTTTAACTCTTATAGTAGGGGGCAAAGGACATGACAGGTCGAAGGACCCCTATTTCCCTCCTCCTCCTCCTCTTCTCCCCCAATCTCATCTCATCTCCTCCTGTCCAAAGCTCTCTGCTTTAAGCTTTTCTAGCCCTTACCTGCCTTGCCATTCCCTGCCTTGCTCTGCAGCATCCTGATATTTGCTTATCCCTTTCATTTGGCTAAAGCCGTGATCTTTATTTTCCCCCACAAGAAAAGGTGGGAAAGGAATTCTATTTTGGCATTTTCTGGGTCTTACTACTGCTCCCCGGGTCTTGTCCTTTCCTCTGTGAAGCGGACAATTGAAGAGGGAAGAAGAAAGGACGAAAAGAGGGTTGTGGTGTTTGGGGTTGGGGGTGTTTTGCAAATCTGGGTTTTTGGGTTGGTGGTGGTGGGAGTGGAGCGGAGTGGGTAAAAAAGGATATGTTTCCCAGGTTGATTCGCCAGACCCATGAAGGAATTCTGGGAGAAGACGACTTTGTTGGGAGTTTTGGGGGTCAGAGTATGAGGGGAGGTGACCCCTGCCTCGTTTTGACTTCTGACCCCAAGCCCAGGCTCCGTTGGACCGCTGATTTGCATGAGCGATTCGTTGATGCGGTTACCCAGCTGGGAGGAGCCAGCAGTCGGTTTCCTCTTTCCTTTTCTTTCCTCGTTACTGCCTTGCTGTTATTTCTCGATGTTTGTGTGTTTTTGCTGGGTTACTTCACTTGCTTTTCATTCATGGAGATGCTAATTCTTGGGTGCTTAAAGTGAACTGCAGTAGTAGTAGTTTCCGGCGTTACTACAAATGCTTTCTTCTTCTGGCAGAGTTAGATAAGCTTGAGGGGCATTTGGTTATACGTGCTTCTCTTCGGGGGGGGGGGGGGGGGGGGGGGGGGGTGGATAGGTTTTATTTCAGCCGAAATGGATGATATTTCCAAATTAGATTTGGTTGAAGGGTGGAGAAACGAGGTTGATAGTTCGGACCAAAGTATTTGGCTTATTTGGGATTCATTGGTGTTAGGAGTAGATAGTGAAGTAATTATAGTCCTTGCTCCTTTTGAAGTTTCTCCCATCATAGGACTTTCAGGTCAGCCTTATTAACTAAACAGAACTGTCTGAGTTTAGCTCGTAAGGATGCTGGATGAGGCTGAACGACTGGTTTTTCAAGTGTTTAAGATTGCATAAATCGTTTATATCATTCCATGACGACAGGATTTTAGATGTGTATGTGTGCTAGTAGCAAACCTTCTGGAAAAAGTCGTGCGTTCTGAATTGTAATCCCCACAGTTTTCTTGCGGATGTAAGAGTGTCAGTTTATCATTTGATGATTTTAGACCTCAATTCGACGAAGGGAATCACAAAAGGCATTCACTTCTATCCCGATCAATATGGTGCGTTTAATAGAAATGAAACTCAAACAATTGAAAAGTCTCTACACAAATGTTTTTGGAAGAATGTTGTTTCTGGTTTTCTTTGTGTTGGTCTCTGAAAGTTTCTTATCATGAGATTTACATGGTTGGGCACTGTTGTGGCCAAACCTGTCAGAGTGAAGGCAATCATTAGTCTCTATTAATCATGGTCCACTTAGTTGTCTGGCAGATTAAATACCGGTGGTTGATATAGAAGGAGAATTCGTGTCGCCTTTACTCTTTTAAATGCGCCCCTCCTTCCTCTTGACTCGTCCAAAAATGTAGCAGTGGGCAGCAGCTTCCGTGTTCCTAATCGTGAGTATCGGCGGTCTAGAAATGGTCTTAAGCAACAACTGATGTATGGATCTTTTAGGCGGCCAAGTTCATGTTTACTAGGAGGATTTATAGTTACTAAGGCTGCAAATGTGCTGATGAAGAATTAGAAAATCTGAATGAACTGTCACTGTTTTTCATTCTATTGCTTCTCCTAACGAGGTCATGCATGTTACAGAGGCTACTCCGAAGGCCATTATGAGAACGATGAACGTGAAAGGACTGACACTTTTCCATCTGAAGAGTCATCTTCAGGTTCTCATCAAGTTCGTAATGCTGGGAACGTGTTACTGATTGATAAATCAATACTGATGATCTTTTGTGTGAACCACAGAAATACAGACTGGGGAAGCAATCGGGAAAGGAAACTGGCGATTCACCAAGAGACGGTATGCCTTGCCGGTTGTTGGATTTTGGCGGATTATTTGTCATGTTTCCATGCAGTCGTGCATTTATGGAGATTTTCCTTTACCTATTGTCGAGTTCTAATGTAACACGTAACAATATCTGGGTATTGAAAAGGATCGTCCGCTTCATACCTCATGGAAAACTCGGGGAGCGGCAATTCTATCCCGGACATGCAAACGTCAGATTTGAATGAGTAAGGAGGAAAAATTCCTGCCCTTTGTCATTTAGCTTGCTCCTTCAGTTTAACCATGATTGTCTATTATAGCCAAAAAGGACTGACGATTATCTCTGTCAGAAGTTATGAAGTGAAGGAGGCATTGCGGGCCCATATGGAGATGCAGAGTAAATTACACCTTCAAGTGGAGGTAAACTCGCCTAGTAAATTGTAGAAGTTTTTCTTCTTTATTGTTGTCGTGAGGTTCAGTACACTGCTACTGAATTATGTGCGTGCAGGTTGAGAAGCACTTACAAATACGCCAGGATGCAGACAGAAGATACATGGCAATGCTTGAAAGGGCTTGTAAGATGCTCGCTGATCAATTTATAGGATCTGCGCTTGTTGACAACTCTGATAGCCAGAGAAATCAAGGATATGGTGTCAAAGTGACGAGGAATACGTTGATCGACCCGCTTGGCTTTTACTCGGTGGATGCTGCCCCATTGCATGGTTCGGAGGAAGAATTGCCTGCCAGTTTCCACTCGCAGAGAGGCGATTGTTCCACCGAAAGCTGCTTGACGTCACATGAGAGCCCGGGGGTTTTAATGCTCGAAGAATCTGTTGTGGGAGGGAAAAAAGAGAATCATGGGTTTAGACGCGGTTTTCGCTAATCTGGCTTAGGTAAGTCCTCACGAACTCACTGGGTTTGGAATGTAGTAGGGGCATTATTGTTGGGTGATCTGCATTGCCTCTTGCAATGCTGTTGTAGTTCAGCTTTTTGTCAAGTGTAAAGAAGTTCCAAATTCTCCCCTTGCTCATTCCTGTCAATGGCAGAAACAATGGGATTAACTGTTTGAAAACCTTGTTAGTAGTTGGCGGAATTCCGTCACTAGATTCTTACATCGAGATGTTTCTACTTCCTTCATGGTGATTTGCTGTTGTTATCGTTGGCCCTGATTGATGAATCCTTGTTTACCTTGCCGTTTAAGGTTTAAGGCCGGCCGTAGGCGATGAAAACATGGGAGATGTCTGTAACTAGTGTGTCTTCTGTGAACTTTACAAAGATTGCTGGTTCTAGAGAGTTTTCAATTCAAAGGCGTACTTGTCAATTTCCCGGGAAACAGTATAAGGGAGATGAATGTGCCCCGGAAAACGGTATAAACTATATGAATGTGCCCCTGTCCATTACAATCAACGTTCTTACCACGTCGGTCCAAAGGACAACTCCTCAACATGGAAAGCTCCGAGGATTTCTGCCTCTTATCTTTTCTTTGTTTGTTTTGTCCGTTGAATATGATACTCCGCGTTGGCCATTGTCGTGTCGTTACATGCCTCATAAGGACTTTGATCAAAGCGAGCGGGGGGCTTGGTACACAGTTGGCTGCATATCTTTCCCTGCATTCACGAGGCATTCAACAATGCAATCTCCTTGTTATCATCGACAAGGAAAACTACAGTTAACCAACCATGAGACAGACGGCTGCTGCTTGGTCAGGTGTTTGTTTCCTAGGCAGGAACAAGACCAGCCTGGACCAGGAAGTCATTGATGAATAAATGCATGTCTGAAGAAGCAAATTAGCAATTACAAACAGCAAACATAAGGTTGCTTGGTAATTCGATTCCGGGTCCGAAAAGTATCCAAATCTACTTTTCAAAGATAATGGGAATATCTCGATTTCCTACTTTGACCTCTCTTCAAGGTAAACATCTGACTCTCTTCTATTTCATCCCAGCATTTTTCTTTGTTTTAGGGCCAAATTTAACACCTTGATCTATGAATTGGATCCCCTTTTGCTACATTTTCCATGGAGAAGAAAAAAGAACATGAAAAATTCCACCTTGGAGCTTCTTTCTTACCACAACAAGACAAAAAGGGGAGGGGATGGAGTTGCTGATGATAATAAATGAAGGTCGGGAAGCGAAGACCGTGTCCCTGTCTGAAAAAGGGGAAAAATTATTGGGAATCTCTGAACATAAGCATAGAAAAGAAAAAAGCAAAGGGAAGTCGAGGGACCCCCCCAATCCCATCCCCCGCAGAAAATCCGGGAATTCTCTCCCGCTCTGTTTTTCTTTTGGTTAAGAATTCGTCCGGGTGTTTGCTCCATTTTCGTCGTCCCGGGGTTAACTGAATCTGTCTGTCTGCCTGCTGGGTTTGTGTCGTCGGCCTTTGGGTTGGTTTGATTTTCCTCCGAGGCCTCATTCCCCGTTTCGGGTGGTCTTTTTCGGCTCTTTTTGAGAGCAGGGTCGTCGTTATTTCCGTTTGTTTTTGCTTTCCCGGTGCAAAGATTTGATCTTTTTATTTCTTGTCGTTCTTCCCAGGTTCGCTCTGATTGGACGCTGCTGTTTGATCCGGTTTGCTTGGCCCTGGTATGAACTTGTTCCTTGTTCGTGACGATTGAGGATCGTTTCCGTTTTCGTTGATAGTGCGGCGGGAGGTTGCTGTTCTGTTTCATCCCCTTTAATGGTAATGAGAAAGGGTGCAATTCATTTTTGGGATTTCGAAACCTGCGAGCAAAGGAATGCTGCATTCCTGCATATAATTTTCTTTGCTTCCTGCTGCTTTTGAGTGGTTGAATAGTGCGTGTTCTGTTCTTTTCCTATTTAATTGGCTTCGTGAGGTGAGGTAGGATATCCATTCATGTGCACCTTGATATTCTGCAGTTTGAGTAGCCATCGACGTGCGTTTGGCTATGCCTCTCCTCCTTGGTGATGTAAGCTGTCATGAATGAAATGTTCCATGGGATTCACATGCCCATAAATTGCCAAAACCACTTTAGTTGTACCCCTGTTGGGCTTCATCTTGGGATATTGTGTGAAACCTTCAGAAATTCTTAAGTTGGCGTCAGTTCCAGCAGTCCAGATTGGACTTCTGAGTTGTGTCCAGAATTGTTCTTTTGTTAGAGAGATTCAATGTTGTGTATTTGCTGCTTTGATCTTTCGGCGAACAAATAATAGACTTTGCATTGATGAATGGGTTTGTCTCACTGATTCTTTTGGATTGGTGGTTTCCTTGAAACTTTAGGGAGAATATTTTCTCGAAATAATGTCTTGCTACCTTTGAGAGGGGTGTCCTTGTGAACCATATGAAACATTTCAAATGGCAAATTATCAATTATGAAAATCACGTTCTTGTTTCAAAGAAATTGACAGCTTATGGCTCTTCCTCTTTTTATTTTTCAGATTAAAGCTATGTTGTGATCAAGAGATCTCTCTAGTTCACTCTTAGGTCTGGCTGATTTTTGAACCATGGATATGGACACTGACACCATGGATTTGATTGGCGGCGGAATCAGTATGAATAATAATCCTAACCTTGCTTCAAAACAGCGACTTCGGTGGACTCATGAACTTCATGAACGTTTCGTGGATGCTGTTGCGCAGCTTGGTGGTCCTGATAGTAAGCCACATTGACCTTTGTAGCACCACCTTTCTTTGGAATTCGATCAACGTATAATGAGCATGCCAAGCATTCCATTTTAGATTGAGATACTTAAGAATTTAAAGATAATACTTGTAGGCCCACACGATAAGAATTGATGCAGATAAGAACAGTAACCTTTCCTTCTTTTTATGATAAGGAGGTTTTGTTGTTATTTTTTTACTTGCAGGGGCAACACCTAAAGGCGTTTTAAGAGTTATGGGGGTGCATGGCCTGACAATTTACCATGTTAAAAGCCACTTACAGGTGTCTAATGGAGGCCTGAGTGTTTCTCTAATGGCTCGACTCTCTATCTGCTTCTGATAGGAACTTTCTGTCAATCGTCATTTTTGGAGCGGTTGCGTTAGTATTTGTCTCCTGTTTTAATTTTATTTATGACTTCTTTTTGTATGTATGCAGAAGTATAGACTTTCCAAGTTTCTACCTGAATCCTCAGATGGTATGCTATTTTAATGTTTATTTTCTTGCCAGTGGACTATAAAGTTTAGATACAAGCAATAGCTGATTCTTTTGTAAATGTTTGTTGAAGGAAAAGGCGATGAAAAGAAAGATGCCACAAACACAGACTCCAATGAATATGGCCCAGCGTAAGTATCTTATAACTCTTTCAGTATTTAAGTAGTGCAAACAGAAGACATTTTGAAGCGCACATAAATCCATTTTGTATCTTCCCTTAGACAGGGTACAAAGGTCTCGTGATTTTGGTTTTTGTTGGCTTCTGCCGGAGGAAATGACTGACTTTCGCGTCATGATCACCTTGGGCTTGGGCTTTTTATAGGGGACTGCAAATTACTGAGGCTCTCAAGCTGCAAATGGAGGTGCAGAAAAGACTGCATGAACAATTAGAGGCATGCTCCCCAATCATTCTTTCATGCAAGATTTACCATCTGCCATTTTTTTTTCTTCATTTTTAGGAGACATTGTGGAGAAATCACCAAGAATAGCTGTCTAGGATTCAAAGCATACTATGTGAATGCAGCATTTTTGTGGGGACGTGAGCAAAAGATAACACAACTTCCTCAATACCATCAACACATCTTTTTAGAACTACTCATTCTCCACAATCTGTTTCCGCTGAATTTTCTGGCATCAAGTTTTTTCCTAGATATCTTACTATGCTGTTGCAGATAACTTCCTTGTGGCAATAGTTACCGACTCTTGAAACATATTGGCTAGATTAACTCTTCTCTTGTTTCTGTCCCTGAAATTTTAGGTACAAAGACAGCTGCAGTTAAGGATCGAAGCACAAGGAAAATACTTGAAAAAGATTATTGAAGAACAACAAATCCTCAGCGGAGTTCTCACAGGCACGCCTGGGAAAGTGGCATCAGTATCCATTCCGATTGACGAAGATCATGAATCTGCCCAGAAACAAAGGGAATCTCCAACCCGAGCAAGGGGTATCTCCATCGACGAACAGTTTTCTACTTATCATCAGCCATCTACACCAGAATCTGAGTGTCACACCCGGCCTTTCACTGGTAGCCCTGATCCTGAAAGGTCGTTGAAGAAGCAACGCGTCGCTGAGCTTGCCTTGGCTTCTGATGATAGAGATATCCATACTCAGATATTTGACTCGAGTTTGAATTATCCAGCATCTCAAAAACCTTTCCTGATGCAGGAGCTCTTCAACCCACGCTTGAGATAATCTCTCCAAAGAGGGCCTCAAATAAGAGTAGTCTAAAGGTGGCAAGCTTTAATTCTTTGGAGGTTTGTTCAGGTCTTTGACCTTTTAACTCCCTTTGGCTTTGTGGCTTGTGAGTTGGAGATTGGCATAAGCTAAAAGTAGTGAGTACTAGCAACGACTTTGTCGGCATTAGTGTAATATTCTCCATTGAGCCAAAGTAGTTCAGAAACTTGGCATCTTAAACATCCGATTGCCCTTGTTATCAATTCCAAAGTCAAAGGACAATAGAATTGTTACATGAGGGATTAGCGTCTGCCAGCAGAAGTTCGAAATTGTAGGACTTTCTGAAGCAATCAGATTGGTTTCCTCGCTTTGATGAGAAGCAATCTCTGTAGAGGTGTAGAAGAATGCGTTTCGCGTTGCATCAACGCTAGTTGTAGGCCCTTAGAAATACAGCAAACACAATGTAACATTTGCATTTCTGGAACAGACGACTGACAATCAAATTAGAGGAATAACTAACTACAAGATACACTTTCTACAATGTACAACTGCAGGACTTTTTAGGATGATGGGTGCCTTTCATGGCTGGCGACTCCTTTCAGACATAGCCGCAACCGCTGGCTCAAGGCATCCAACTTGTCGAATTTGTCACGTCTGGACTTAAAAGGGCTCGGCACTTTCTTTTCCTTTTCTTTTCTCTTATGTTCTTGCTTGGGTTTTACAGAACTGCAAGGGGAGCTCCTTCTCGAAGTTGCAATTGCATTCACTGTAGTCTGGAATCAACCAAGAGAACATATTAGCTCAGTACTTTCATAATACCTGAAAAGGGACATCCTGTTTGTGAAGGCTTAGCACATATTTGAGGGAGGGAGGAGAGAACCTGAGCCTGGTGACTGGTTTTAGCAGTTTCGTCGTCACTGGCTCCAAGAGAGGAGCATCGTCCCCAGCTCTCCCTGGTGGAGCTTGTTCGCGAACAGCATTCCTCATTCCCGCTATCTTCGTTGTCCTGTAAAAGTGACCATGCAGCAAAGCAGGTCAAATTCAACTTACTTGAGATATATGAAATGAAGTATGTTGTGGAATTAAAAGAGTGCAGGGGGATGTGGTAAGTAGCCGAACTTCAAACCCTACCGTCCTTTTGCTTTCTATCTTTTACACTTGAAAATACAGATGGTGTTTGTGGGTAAATACTGCCTACAGTAGGATGAAGAATGAGTAAGTGACCTGCAGTTGTGTTATATCATTGTCGAAAATCCTATCGCCTCCAGCCATGTCACTCTGCAAAGGTGCAGCAGTTAGATCAATGGACAGGCAACTTGAAGGGCCTCACTGACACTATACACCAAGTTGGTACATACATTAGCCATTGGAATTTCAGGAAGATGTTCACTGGCAGATTCGGTAGTTGATCCACTGTGGAAAACGGACGAGGAGATCGCGGAATCAGCACCCACAGAGCGCAAAGTGGCTATAATCTCATATAACAAATCCTAAGCCAAAAGGAAGTATCGCGTTAATCAGAAACAAACACAAAATATTTAGTTGGAGGAACGACCATCAGATGTGCTATAGCATTCAAGGAAGAAGAAGCATCAGAAGTTATACTGAACTCACCTCATCCACACTGCCACTGACTTTTAAATTTGCTAAATCATAGCATTTTTCCACTTTAGCTGGACAGGAAGGAGAAGCTCGAGGAGGGTGTAGGACGTTATGGAATAAAATGGAAACAGAATCATAGAAGAATTGCGGCCGAGAGGAGTTATGATCGCCGTCAAATTTGATGATGTTTTTTTCCCCCTGCAATAAGACACCAGGGTGAAAGGAAAGGTAAGCTGAGGCTTGAAAGGAAAATAACAGGGAGAGAATTTAGGCCATAACGCAATACCGCGTAACTTTTAAAGATGAGATCGGAATGGTGTGGTTGAATGAACTTGTCCTCATTGGCATGCCCAAATAGAGCAGGAATAAAGCTTTTAGAAGCGACCTATCATAAGGGCATGAAAGCATGTCATCCAGCATTCTACAGCAAGACAGTCGTCAACATAAGCAAATAGTTAGCTCATTCAAGCAGTGAGTGTACTCATCGGCACTTCACTTTGGAATAGGCAGCTAATATTTTACTATTGGTAAGATTCTAGGGAATAAAAGCGAAGGTAGCCCCCATGAAGGCACGTCTTGCGACACATGCAAAAGGGCAGTCATACGAACTATCATGTCGTTTCTGGTGAATTATTGCTTTCTGAAGGCTTCTACTCTGAAATGTCAGTAATAGAGGCCATTCCGTTCAATATAATGTGGGCTCGAACGACACAACAGACAGACCAGATCGGCAACAGTATGGATAATAATATGCCCTTGTCATAGAAAATAGTATGGATACATTTTCTCCTTTGTTCATGAAAATAATTAAGTGGATTTCATACCTGCAAACAGTTCAGGTCAACAATATCAAACTTAGCTTTCTTTCGTATGACTTGCCGCATGTAGTGTATTGCCATCTTTACCTGTCAAGAAAGAGGCGATTGATTAATGCTAAGGTTCGAACTTTTCCATAAGTGAATGTATTAACAAAAGCACGTCCAGATAATGGCAAATACAACATGCAGTTTGTAGGGAGATAATTATCCGTACCGTAAACTTTGGGACTCGAATCTTGTATACATCCGCCAGCTCCAACATTAGATCGTACAATTTGGAGAATGCACTATCCAACACCATTCCAGCAATGGAGGGGTCCTCGGCTCCGTACAGCATGCTGCATGAAGGAGATTCGACGTTTTTTAACAAGAGAGTTTCGGCAATATTTGTCCCAATACATTCTAGAAACATTTACTTTATAAAATAACGAGAGAATAGGAAACATTGTGATGCCATCAAAGAAAGTTACCAAGTCACGGCTCCCATGGAACGGCCCCAGAGACCGATTCCTGATATTTGCTTGTTGCTTCTCAAATATGAGACTGCAGCATGGAGGTCATCCCTCTACAATAATTAAAGGAGGGTTGAGATTAATCAATCTTGAATTACCAGATATGTTTCTGCACCGAATGAACATACCTCATGCCAACCCAGGCTGACAAATTCACCATCTGATAAGCCTGAGCCCGAAAAATCAAGGGTAAATACAGTAATATTCGATGGGAGAAGGACAATGACTGCTTCATTTGCATCTGCCCTACACCCACTGCATTAGGTTTAAAAAGCAATATATGGAACAGATATTAGCCAGTTCATGTGGATAATTGCTTCCAACAGCATAGAAGACCTAGTTATTAGTCCTCATGTAAAGTGCCTCTATTGTGTATTTGGTGGATTAGCAGTCTATCACCTACCTGTTTCCATGGCAATATATAACACAAGGAAGAGGATTGCCCTCGTGGAAAGATGAGGGAACATAGTGACTGCACTTCAGGCAATGGCCCCTTTTGTTCATCAGCTGCAAGGCCCGACAAAAGGACGAGGCGACAAAAAAGCACAGGTGAGTTCCAATGACATAAAACAAAAAAAAAAGGCAAAATATCAATTTATGACATCAACTTTGAGTCAACTTTCTGTTTTATCAATAATTTAGTTTTTTATATAATTTTATCACCAACTTTTGTTTCTATTTTGATTTTGGCCAATCTTGAATTTTGTCGCGTGAAAGCCAAACATGCCTTAATACATAATTTTCATTTATTCACTAAAAAAGAAAAAAATAAAAAATGATAAATAATATTGAAACCTCTTATATGTTATTTTATTTAAAATTTCGAAGGCCAGATCAAGTGAGTTGGAAGCCAAAGTTGAACGATAGTCATTGATGTTGTTAAAAATACACAAAATTAATGAAGGCCGAATCGTTGATGTTGTTAAAAATAAACAAAATTAATGAAGGCCGGATGATTGCTCTATTGGGAGGTCATTGCTATGGCTAAAGTGAATTATGAGGCGAATGAATGAGAGGTTGAAACTTTACTATTATAAGACACGGGTCAGACTAAATTAAGGCTTTGTTTGGCTTTTGCTAGAAGAATTTGAGGATTGACCACAATTAATATGAAAGTAAAAGTTGTTGACAAAATTATATAACGAACTAAAATAATGGCAAAACAGAACGTTGGCTCAAAGTTAAGACCATAAACGTATATTTTGCCAAGAAAACCACCAAAAGAATAGACAATTCTTATCCTGATCATCCTACTTACCTCCAAATCTAGTCTCTTGTACGATTTGCCAGCATAAGTAAATTCTGTTTCCCACAAGTATTGGTCTGGGTTATATTCAGCCCTGCACGTATGTATAGCAGTATGTCGTATTTATTGCCACAGCCAGATATGAGATTCTACATCAATGTAGCACCATAAAAACAAAACCACCTTAGTTTGACAGAAATATGAATACAATCACCGAAAGATCCTGCTAACGGTATGATGAAACATATTCCACCATTGTAGACTAAGAACCATCGTTGCACACCATTTAGGCCAGATCACACTGTGAGTTAAGAAGTATTTTTTCATGTGAAAATATGATTGAAAGCACACAAGGGGACAGGCGACTAGGTTAACAAATAGCAATACGTGCAACCAATCAGTTGGCATACTTCATCTCGCCTTTCTCTTCTCCAGTATTCCGACATGGAATCGAAGACATATGAGAACCCTTTAACAAGTGCAAAAGCTTCCAAGTAGCTGAGTAAGTAAATGGATCTTTAACAAGGAGAAGGGTGGTTTCATACCTTGGAGGCCTTATCACAAAATTGATGAACTGGTCAATCATGACTTCCTTGCTTCAGCCGACGCCTCTCCGGAATTACTTGTCGAACCCCCCCCCCCCCCCCCGAATTACGACCACCTCAACCACTACTAACAAGCTCGAACATTCCCGACCCCATTTCCGAAAACAACCCCCCTCCACCCACCTACCCACAAGAGATGCCAAGCCGCCTTCTAAACCAGCTTCAAGGACCTAAGAACTGAACATGTCCCAGAATCCCACATTCACCCACCTCGGGGTTTCGCAACTGAAACTCATCCTTAGATCTAAAACGGAGAACACAAACGCCAAACCCAGCGCCAAAAAGCCAGGACTCCAGCTTTAAAATGGACGGCCACCCAAAACTCGCACGACCCAAAAAGGGATCACCTAAAAGGCGAAAACTTTCATTGGGTAGACGGGGAACGGAAACATGGGAATTCGCGCCCAGGAGGAGAAGTAGCTTATTCCAATACGCAGTACAATTCCCGAGGCAATCAGCCCAAGAACCAAAAGTTACAGCTCCCGAAACATTTCAAACTCCCGAATAATCCAAACACGGGGTAGAATCAGGAAAAGGGGAAATCGACCCAAAATGCCAGAGAGAAAAAGGGAAAAGAGAAATGCAGATCGAAAGAATTGGCCGAAAAGGAAAAAGGCAAAAAGGAAAGAGGAGGAGAAAAGGGTTTGCCAATGCCAAGTACCGTTTCTGCTTTTGTTGCTATTTTCATAATTGGGTAAATTATATTCGGGTTGTGTAAGAATGAGTATTGGGGGGGGGGGGGGGGGGGGGGGGAGTGGGTGAAAAGACGGTTGTAGCCCTCAACGGAGTTACGGTAGTTAGGCCCATTAATGGGCACATATTAAAGTCCACCGGATGGGCCCTACCTTGTACTGCTTAACTATTCTCTCTGTTAAATTAATAATGCCATGTAATCTATCAATCCCCCTAATGCATGATTAAACAAAAAAGAACACATATTTACAGAGGTAATAAGGTATTAAAAGGACTGCTAAATATTATTATTAGTTCTGATGAGATTTTATTTATTCCTCCACGAGCAAGTTCTGGAAGACTGTTTATGCCATGGTGGTATTGCTTGTAATTACTTTTTTTTTATTTTGTTAAAGTAGACACTTTTATATAATAATAATAATAATAATAAATTGGATACAGAGGGATGGGTTGGAAATGCAATGGAATCAAGTAGAGATGGGAACAAAGAAGAGGGAGTTGGGTTGGGGAGGGGGAGGGATTAATATCATAGCCCAGTCATTATCCTCATCATCTTCTTCTTAATCTAATCACTTCCCCAGTTTAACCACCCATTGAAACCTGAACCCCAACTTCCAAATCCCCCCCCCCCAAACTCTCTTACAACCTCGTATGAAAGCTTCGATTTTTTTCACCCAAAACCCCCTTTCCCTTTGGTGGTGTTGCGTGTTTGTGAGGGCAGATCCCTTTCCCGCAACTGGGCATCCATCATTATTCGATTTTCCTCCTAAAAAAACCACCTTTTTCTTGTGCGTGCGTGTGCTTTTTTTTTTTTTTGGGGGGGGGGGGGAGGGGGCGGGGGAAGTCAAAGTCCCTGTCTTTTGCAGCTTGAGAGATAGTATTTGTTTTTCTTTGGGTGTCGGTTCTTCTGGAATTGTTCCTTCCCTCCCCGAGATAGGGACTGTGTCACTTGTGATGAGTGCAGGAAAACTAGAATAGAACAGTATAAGAAGTATGAAAACATCCCCAGTCTGGAGAAACTTCAGAGAAGGTAAACAAGCTCATTCGACTATTTGCCATTGTTTAACCTCTGACCGTATCTTCCGTCTTGTGTTGCACAGGATTTCAAGATAACAAAGAAAGATGGCAATCACTATGAGCTTTGGAGAAATACGCAATCTATAAAGTCTACTATCCTTCATTTTCAAGTATATCCACCCACCTTTACTGCTCCTGGTTATTATCATGTAATTTAAGTTAAAGTACTTTGTTCTTGTCCTACATAAGTGTTGTACATTATCTGTTATAAGTGGAGATTATGTCTAATCCTTGCGGTTCACGATGTTTACCTCATGTCCCACTTCTCAATCATCCATCGGTCTTGTTGAGTATTATGAGATAAAAGTAACTCAAATCATATATTCAGGTTACAATAGCATGTGCCTTAGAAATATAGGAAACGTAGAAGGTGAAACGAAGGGACACGGGAGATGAAACGAAGAGTTGGTATTATGGCTAACAGGTCTTTGGTGACTTGCAAGAAGACTGAAGTTCTGGATTGTCAGCGGTTAAGGTTTTTAGGATTTGATTTATTTTCTAAAATATTCTAGGAATAAGATTTGATTTAGCAAATCTCATTGAGAGATTTATGAGATCTATTTAGATTCTCTTTTAGTTTTTGATTTTTTTCCTATATAAGAATCTCTTGTAAACATGAGTTTAACAAGTTGTTTTTTTTTTTTCAACCAATAATTTTCTACAATTTTTATCCTCGAATCAAAGTTTGACATGGTATCAGAGCTCGCAATCTTGAGGGACTGTGAGAGTATACACGCTTGAAAAATTTCCTTTCCTTTCATACCCAAATCATCCGTTTGATTTTGTCATCATGTCTTCCTCCGGTGGTTTTTCTGTGCAACCTCCACGGCCGTTTGATGGTGAAAACTATCAAATTTGGGCGGTCAAGATGACGGTTTTTTTGAAATCTCAGGATCTCTGGAGCACTATTGAGCGGAACGTTGAAGCTCGAGCCCTTCCTGAAAATCCCACATTAAATCAGTTGAGGCTACACAGTGAGGAGTCCACCAAGCCGTTCAAGGCCCTTGCTGCTATTCATGCCTCTGTTTCTGAAGGAGTACTTGCAAGAATTCTTACTTGTGAGACGGGAAAGGAAGCATGGGACCGACTAAAGGAGATGTTCGAAGGTAGTGGTCGAAATCAGAGAATAAGAGTTTCAAATTTATGGAGAGAGTTTGATTTGCTCAGAATGAAGGACTCGGAGAGTATAAAAGAATATGTCGACAAGCTGATGAGGGTTGTCAATCAGATCAGATTGTTGCAGGTAGAGTTGCCAGACAGCAGAATTGTTGAAAAGATTCTTGTGACTATTCCAGAGAGATTTGAGTCGAAAATTTCTGCATTGGAAGAATCTCGCGATCTCACTAAGTTGACAGTCGAGGAATTGGTCGGTTCTCTTCAAGCACAAGAACAAAGGAGAGCAATAAGACAGGAGGAGCAACTTGAAGGCGCACTTTTAATGAAGGCAAAGGGGAAGGAGAAATATGCCCGTAGAAACGAAACAAGAAAAAGTGCCATCGAAAAAAAATTCAAGAACAAAAAGTTTAGCGAGAAACATCAAAAAGAGTTTCCTCCATGTTCTTATTGTAGTAAAACTTCTCATACGGAAGATTTCTGTTGGTTTAGACCCGGTTACAAGTGCAAGCATTGTAATGTTCCTGGTCATGGTGAAAAATTTTGTAGGAAGAAGAAGGTTGTTTCTGAAGAGCAAGCACATGTTGCAGAGAATAAGTCGATGCAGGAAGATCAACTCTTTGCGGCAACCTTTTCAGCAGCAAGTTTTGGAGCTGATGCATGGCTCATCGATAGCGGATGCACGCATCATATGTCTCCCGATGAGAAATTATTTGTAGACTTGGATAAGTCTTTCTCGACCAGCATTAAAATCGGGAACGGACAGCTTTTGAAGGCGCTTGGTAAGGGGTCGACTATTATTAAAAATTCTTCGGGTACTAACCGAATTTCAGAAGTTCTTTTTGTACCAGAATTGTGCCAAAATCTTCTGAGTTTGGGACAGTTGTTGGAGCAAAAATATATTTTGCACTTCGAGGATTTGCATTGTTCGGTGGCTGGCCATGACGGAAAGGAGTTTATGAAAGTGAAGATGTAGGATCGGTGTTTTCCGGTTAAATTTAAATCAGATTCTTTGGCCTTGTCGGCCAATGTAGATGATTCTCAGTTATGGCATAGAAGAATGGGGCATATAAGCCTCACTACTTTGAAGAAGATGCATTCAGATGAGTTGATTATTGATCTTCCGGTTATTTCTGCGTGCTCAGATGTTTGTGCCGTTTGTGAATACGGCAAACAATCCAGACTTCCTTTTGAAGAAGCAAAGTGGAAATCGACGGAGAAACTTCAATTGGTTCATTCAGATGTTTGTGGTCCAATGAGTGTGCCTTCTTTAAATGGAAGTAGGTACTTTTTGATCTTCATCGATGATTTTACTCGTTTTTGTTGGATTGTTTTTCTCAAGACAAAAAGTGAAGTTTTCGGCGAGTTTGTTAAGTTTAAACAGCTGGCCGAAAATCAATGTGGTTGTAAAATTAAAGCCTTGAGATCGGACAACGGAAGTGAATATACTTCTGGGGAGTTCAAAAAATTTTGTGCGCAAGCCGGAATCATTCAACAGTTCACGGTGCCGTATTGTCCGCAGCAAAACGGGGTTAGTGAACGGAAGAATAGATCTATAATGGATATGTCAAGGTGTTTGATATTTGAAAAAGGATTGCCGAAGGAGTTTTGGGCCGAAGCGGCGAATACTTCGGTTTATTTGCTAAATTTGCTACCAACCAAAGCTTTGAAAAATTCTACTCCGTATGAAGCTTGGTTTGGAAAAAAATGCTCGGTGGATCATTTACGAGTTTTCGGATGTATTTGCTATGCTCATATTCCGGAACAAAAAAGAGACAAACTTGATTATCGAGCTGAAAAATCTATTTTTATCGGATATGGATCGAATACCAAGGGTTACAGGATCTATAATCCCACGAATAAAAAATTTTCGGTGAGTAGAAGTTTATCGTTTGATGAGGACGCGAAGTGGGATTGGTGTGTTGAAAAACCAGCCACGAGTCTTGGTGAACTTGGACAATCTTCTCCTGATGTCGCCGAATTTGACGACGAACCAGTGAGGGGATTAAGATCTTTGCAAGATGTCTATCAGAGATGTAATCTGACCATGCAAGATCCTGATTCTTATGAAGTTGCTTCTATGGATGTCAACTGGATGGCAGCCATGCAAGAAGAAATTGATTTGATTAATAAAAATCATACTTGGGATCTTGTCGATAGACCATCTGATAGAAAGGTAATCGGAGTAAAGTGGGTTTATAGAACGAAGTTAAATGCCGATGGTTCCGTAAACAAACTCAAAGCACGACTTGTTGTGAAGGGATATTCTCAGGAAGCCGGAGTTGATTTCTGTGAAACCTTTGCCCCGGTGGCTCGGCATGACACAATAAGGATGTTATTCGCACTTGCAGCAAAGATGGGCTGGAAAATCTTTCATCTCGATGTTAAGTCGGCGTTCTTGAATGGTTATCTTGATGAGGAAATCTTTGTAGAGCAGCCCGATGGATTTTCCGTAGATGGATGCGAAGAGAAAGTTTGTTTGCTTCGCAAGGCACTTTACGGTTTGAAACAAGCCCCTCGTTCGTGGTACAGCAGGATTGATTCCTATCTCTTAGAGAAGGATTTTTCTAGAAGTGAGACGGAAGCAACACTTTACATAAAAAAGTCACGGGGTAAGGTGTTACTTATCGTGTCGTTATATGTGGATGATTTGCTTATCACAGGGGGAGATGAAACGAAAGTAAATCAATTCAAACTCAACATAGCCGAAGAGTTCGAAATGTCAGATTTAGGGCTGATGCATTATTTTTTGGGATTTGAGATACATCAAGAAGATGACGGCGTCTTTTTTAATAAAAAAAAATATGCCACGGACTTGCTGAAAAAATTCAGAATGAATGAAGCTAAGTCCGTACCGACTCCTCTCGTTGCTAATTTAAAGTTGGTGAAAGATGATGGAAGTGATGAGGCCGATGCGACATTGTTTAGAAGTATTATTGGAAGTTTGTTGTATTTATCAGCATCGCGCCCGGATATAATGTTTGCAGCCAGTTATTTGTCCAGATTTATGCAATCTCCGAGCCAAATCCATCTTTGTGCAGCGAAAAGAGTGTTGAGGTATGTTAAAGGCACAGTTGATTTTGGTATTCGGTTTGTGAAGAATAAAAGTTCAAACCTCCAAGGTTTCTGCGATAGTGATTGGGCTGGAAGTATTGAGGACTCGAAAAGCACGTCAGGTTTTACGTTCTCGTTTGGAAGTGGAGTATTTGCTTGGAATTCAAAAAAGCAAGAAGTTGTAGCGCAATCCTCCGCCGAGGCAGAGTATGTTTCAGCTGCAACGGCCAGCAATCAAGCGATTTGGTTGAGAAAAGTTCTGGAGGACATGGGCTGGAAACAAGTGGTTCCTACGGTGATATATGTTGACAATAAGTCTGCTATTGCAATAGCTCAAAATCCGGTTCAACATGGTAGGACAAAACATATTTCGGTCAAGTATCATGCGATTCGAGAAGCGGTGAAGAACGGTGAAGTCAAGCTCGAATATTGTCCATCTCGAGATCAAGTCGCGGATATTCTGACTAAGTCTTTACCGAAAGATCAGTTCCAGCATCTCAGACAAAAACTTGGAGTGTTTCCTAAACAACCTTAAGGAGGAGTGTCAGCGGTTAAGGTTTTTAGGATTTGATTTATTTTCTAAAATATTCTAGGAATAAGATTTGATTTAGCAAATCTCATTGAGAGATTTATGAGATCTATTTAGATTCTCTTTTAGTTTTTGATTTTTTTCCTATATAAGAATCTCTTGTAAACATGAGTTTAATTTTTTTTTCAACCAATAATTTTCTACAATTTTTATCCTCGAATCAAAGTTTGACATGGATGTGTATGGACAAGTTGCTGCATGTGAGGTAGAGCCAAATCTTAATACTAAGAAGTGTTTGGTATTTTACACTTTGTTGTGGCCAGAGTCTAGTAGCCTCAGTGGCAAGCACTTTCTTACCAGAAAACAAAAAAGTCATTTGCAGAAGCACCCTGGCAGTCTCTTTGCTTTACACAAACGCAAATAAGTACACTTGTCAAAGTCAGTTGCCGTACTGAAGGGAAACCAAGGAGCAATCAAGTTAATTCGCTACACCTCTGATAGACAATTCATGTCCATGGCAGAGCCGGCTGATTTTGTGCATGTATATGATACAAAGAGAGGGTATGAGAAGGAACGGGAGATTGATTCTTTTGGTGAGATCTCTGGCGTTTCCTTTAGTCCCGACACCGAATCCTTGTTCATCGGGGTATGGGATGGTACCCATGGCAGCCTCCTCCAGTACACTCGCAGCAGGAACAATTCGTATCTGGACTGGATGTTGTGAGGCAAGCAACAACCCCATGGCGACCTTGTGGCCCTATTCCTGGCTTTTGTTTGTGTGACGTGATGGGGCTTTGGGAGCAGCTGCTGGTTTACATGTATATAGGGGGAGGTACCTTTTGTGGTGCTGGTGTCAGTGAGGAGAGATGGCGATGCTATATTCTTCCTTTTTGGGGCTGTAGCTTGTAGGTTATAGGATGACCTCTCTTGTTTGTGGAGCTTGATGGCTGTGACTGAGCAGTCCAAGGGGCTGAGGAGGGGGAGATGTAAAGGGACTGGATGAGCGAGCGTGAGTTAGTTGTGGCTTATCTATCTCGATTTCATGGCCATTATGAATTCAGTTGTTTGTAAGTACTCAGTTCTTATTTCTCTTATATTGAATTGTCCTTTTCCATCTGGATGCAGCGGTTATTTATCTCTCGCTAGAAATCACAGGCGGGGTTCAACAGAAACTTTGTCTAGGCTCGTGCTTGACGAGCATAAATTCTGCATCATTTAGAAGTCATTCCTCTCAGTTACTCTATTATGCTGTTATTGCGGAGTAGACGAATTGTATTGATTGATTGGTGTAGTTTTTGCTGTTGTATACTTTCCTGTCTGTTAATATAGTTCTATTGAAATCGAGATTAGATGCCGATGAAAACTTGGAGCCTGCATTGACAGTCACGTGTACATTGCTCTGGTTGATTCTTACATTTGTTTTTCCTAAGAGGTGGCAATATCCTCCTTGATACCTGTAGATCCGGGGACCTCCCAAGTTGATGTAATTTGCTTCAGGATGTCTTCCTCTTCTGCTTTCATATGTCGCAGTTGCTCCTCAAGGGCGAAGACCAATTCATCGTTAAAGATGGCATGTTGGTCGGACTTGTTTGTAATGTTGTCGCTTGGCACGAAATAACTTCCAAATTTAGGAGTTGGATCGACGTCTGGTGAGGAAACTTGTCCTTCTGGGATCCATTCCCGTAAACTGGCGACAGCCGGTGGTTCAAATGTGCTTGGTATCTTAAGAGAATTGAGCTCTCTTGCTATGGACTTTCTCTTGAACCCTTTCGCCGTAAGAGGCAGAGGCCTTTCTTGTGTGGCGTCGTTGTTGATACTTAGTTCGCCCTGGATGTTGACTTTGAGAGATCTCAGATCTTCCTTGTCATCCCTTGCTATCTTTATCATCATCACATTGCTTGCATTTGATTCTCCCACTAAAGATGCTCTGCCTTGTGAAGATTTAGTTTCCTGGGAATTGGCGTTATCCTCTTTGGTCTGATTTGCTGTGTCTATGGGAGATGTCAACTTCTCCTTCTCCCTCTCCGCGGACTCTTCTGCCCCGTTCTCTTTTCCGGAGAGGGTCGCATGCCAGATTCTCTTGAGCAGTTTGTCATAGTCCTCAACTGTGTGAAAACTTCTCGATCGGATCGCACCCTTGTCGTTCACCTCTGCAGTACAATTGTCATCATTGCAGCTTTCTGCGGAAGAAGCATAAGGCAGGTCCTCCAACGGAAAAGAATGCCAACTTCTCGACCGTTTAGGGGGATCTGCAGATGCTTCATGATCATCGGTACTTTGATCTTGGTTAACCAGGGGGACCTGATGTGGCACGATGGTGGCATCATCATCTCCTGTTTTATCAGCTGAGGTGGGCGACTCGAACGCGAAGCTACCAGATCGGTGCCCATCGGCCGTTACAGTGGCAGTGCAAACAAGGGCGAGGAAGTGGTGACTCCCTTTCTTGGGGATAAGCAGATCCCCCGGCAAAGCCTGTGTGCCTCTGGCTGTCCCCCGAGATGATCCCCACTTCATCTCCTGCCGATAACTTGCGGAACGCGCCATCACCTTGGAGGATATACATCCCATCTTTGAACTTTTTGAGGAAGGAGAGCCTGTTTGATCCTGAGGGATAGAAATGAATGTTGTCTGTTAACAGAGGAGCATATAAATGGGAAAACTGCAGATACATCTTAATCCTGTTAAAAAGAATTTAAGAGGAAAAAAAGAAACAAACCCAGGAAGAGATGAGACCACGTCAAAGTTGATTAGGTGGGAATTTAGTATTGGAATTTGAGGGGGAAGAACAATAAAGAAATGTGCTGATTGTTTTTGGGAGGAAAAACTTTTTGGCTGCACGTAGTAGCCAATGTTAATGAATGAAGAAGTCGAACTAGGCTTCATTCATCTTGTCGGCACGGTGCTGGAAGCTCGTTGCTCGATGTCTCGGGCTCTTCCTCCAGAATCTCTAACTTCTGCTGTCCTCCTAATAAAACTCGAAACCTTCAAACTCTTCTTTCTGAAGGCTATTAACTCTACACTGTTCAAAATCAGCATCCATCACATGCAGATTACTTGGCTGGATCAAAGAAAACGAAAAACCATCCGTTGTTTCGCCGATGTAACTGGTAACGAGGAATCCAATGATTCAAGATGAACTAGACTGGACTAGACATGTTGTTTTGACTTACCTGCCTGGAGGGAGGGATGGATGATGGATGGATGCTTCCTCTGAGTTTAATCTCAGATCACATCAAGCAACAGCAGGAAAAGAGTAGATCATTTGGCACGGATCGGTGGGTCCATCAGTCCTTCGACGCGTCTGGTTATGAGGAAGGAGAGGTTTCAACATCATCATGGATTTAAATGTGGAGGGGATTAATCATGGAGAAGGTAATCAAATCATTGAGATGAGCTTAAAGAGGAGGCAGTTGGGTGGTGTGAAACGAGAGATCCAAAAAGTCAGCCAAATATGTTGAATTTCCCAAATTCATTTTCTTTCATTTTGTTTAATGAACACAGAACGTTGTTTGTCGGCCGATTGAATCATGCATTCAAAAGTTTGACAATTCCAAAGTGATGGCTTCATGTTCATCACCTACTTGATTTTGATCACCATTCATGCAGCAACTCCAGGCCTGATGATTCAAACTCGTAATTCCGTGATCATCGGCTTGGAATACTGAGTATTGTCCGTTTAAGTCATGGTGCAACCCTCCGGCAATGAGTAAAACTTATCTTCTTATTTGATGGTTTTCTTTTCCGCGTAAACTTGCGATGCAGATACACTGCCGCAAATCGGGGGGCAGCCATCTGGGTTTTAAATCTTATCTCCAACATATGAAGGATCTACAATGCATGAATTATCTACAGAAGAGAGGAGCCATATCTGATATTATGCACACTTATCCGATATTTTCGTTAGCCATTCTTTATGCATGTGTTCTTGTCTTGATGTATAATTGGGTCTAAGTGGTATTACTGAGGAGAAGAGGATTTCTCGAGCAGATTAACGGCAGCCGCCTGCGGCGAATCCGATCCTGGAGTTGGAGACATCATAGGCGATGCTGAATGTCTGCTGCTGATGGTTGCCGATGATGGCAATTCGGCTGCCTCCAGTGAATGCTAAGCATGTTCTTCCGCCGTCTACATCCACGAGGATGTTCAATGAGTTGAGAGTGAGGTCTGCACCGCCTTGGAACACCATCCTGATCTGTGGAACGGACAAGCTTTTTGCGCTTCCTTTGAAGCAGGTATCCAGAATTGAGTAGCTCGCTGCCTGTGAGTATTTCGTAGATATGACTTTCACAAAGGCCTGCTTCAGGGCAGAATAAACGGAATCAGGGAGTCTTGTGATAACTGTCCCTGAATCAATGATTGTCGGGACGTTATATGCGCCAGCGGACACGCCTATTGCCTTCCCAGATATGGTAATACCAACCAATCGCAGAAAGTACAGACTCTGTACACTGGGGTTGGTGATCATCGGAGTGAACTTATATGCCGACGCTGACACGGAGGCCTTTCCAATTGCCAAGTATCCACCGCCGCCGGAGGAAGAAGTTGCCGTGGGGAGACAGTAGGAAAATGCATACCCGTATCTCGGGGATAACTGTGAGAGCAACGATAGCTTTTGACGGGCGAGGCCTATGATACCTGCAGACCTCCCAAACAGGCCTTCGTTGTCCTGCCCACAACCGTAGATGAAGTTTGGGAAGCTCTCGGAAGGAGACAAGGAAAGAAAGTCCTGGCTCAGATAACCAATCGAGAAAGACGAGTCACCATAACTGGCAGTGTAGATACACTTCCCGGTCTGAGATTCACACAGGGGCTCATTCAGGGTGGCCTCTTTGAGGTTCAAACACTGAGAGGTCGAACAGGACAAGGTCTTGTAGGTTTTGGAAGCCGAGGGGTTGAAGATAGGATCGACCTGCGCGTGGCATGATATTATGCAGGGCTCGCACTGGAGCCAGGACAGAGAGCTACCCGTGTCGAGAATCAGGGAATAGTACTTTGCAGGCGATCCCAACCCCACCTTGACGTAGTAATTCCCAGAACCTATGGACAATCCCGAATTCACCGGAGTACTGACTGCTTGCGGACCTACGAGTCCTCTGGTACTGTTCCTGGCAGCAGGAGCAGACTTCCTTCCTTTACTACGGGCAATCCGACGCGTTAGAACCCTGATACGATTCTCGTCGTGAGCCAGCACGTCGAGGAAAGAAACGGCCGATTCATCAGCGGCGGGGGAGAGAGAACGGTGTCCATGGCGGACATCAAAGTAAACGGGGGATAGCTCGGGTTCCGGTTCTTTCCCTGCAGAACAAATTAGGAAGCTCCAAGTCAGGCACATAAGGAGGAAACCCGACATGGACGGATAGAGGTTCGGCAGGAAGACGTACGGATACCTGGTGGGAGGGAAGCAGCTCCAGTAACAACAAGAAGACAGGAAAGGAAGAACCACAGAGGACCCATAAAACCAAAGACACACACAGACACACCGGGAGATTCTTCCAGGAAAGGAGATAACTAATTGGTGATGCAAATGCAATCATGATAAAGGTGAGGAGGAATCTATAAATGCAGGTCACGATTGGAGTATGTACGACCAGATAAAAAAAGCAGACAAGTCAGTCACATAAACCTGATAATGATTGAGCGAGAGTGGTAGACATCTTCTTGAAAAGGGCAAGGGCGGAACGGACCCTCCTGCTGCTGTTATTATTAGTTTGACGCTGCGTTTTATTTTTAGCGACGAGTGTTACCTGCCTGCACTGCCTTGCTGATGAACATGGAGGGTAGATCTGGTCAGTTCGCTTTTGCTTCTGTGACGACGACGACGATGAATATGAATCTGCTGTTGCTTTTCTATCCCAAAAAACCAACCTTAAATAATTTTGATCAGACAAATAATTATTCATCCACCTTTTTAGGAATTGGGTATGAGAAAATAATAATGATAATAATAAAAATAATAAAAGTTGTAAAAGAATAAGAAAGTGCATTTTAACGTGCGCTTGTTTGTAATGTTGTTCTTCAATGTATGAGCTGGTGATTTAGTGTTTAATGTTGCTGTATTTGTGGTTACAGTCGGACTGGTTTTGTGCTAGTTTTCATTCAAGACGTGAATTGATTCACATAAAGGAGGTACACGACTCAAATTAGTCTCATCACATAGTAATGGTTCACACAACTAAGCATCAGCTCTTAGACGGATTGACGTGGTCCAAACAGGAATTATACCTCATCGGCGGAACACATTGCCTTCGCCCGCTTCAGACCTTTGAGAATAGTGTGTTCGACGACGAACACTTTCCTCTATGGTTGAGCTACCGCCCTTCTCAGCCCCATATATGCTTCTATGAGCATCATCAAGAAAGCTCTTCCCTCGAGACGGTGCATCCTGCTTGACTGCTCGCGCATCGTCTGCGTCGGCTTTCTTCAGTCGCTTCCACCTCTGCTCCTCGTGCAGCTCAGCATCCTTTTGCATCTCCCGCAGCCGGGCAGCTCTCTCCTCCTCGGTTAGTTTTGGTGCCGCGTTTCGGTACCTATTGCGTGACTCATACCTATCTCCTCTTGAGTTATCCTGCCGGTAATGGCCTCCTTCTGTGACAACCCGACCTTCCTTCCTGTCCGGCCGACCTTCAGACTCATAATTTTCACGCTTTGACCTCCTGTCGGTATCACGATCGGCATCCTTTCTGGACTTCAAATCAGATGATCCATAAGCCAACCGCTCCCTGGACTTGAAGTCATAAGATGTGGTTCTCTCTTCTCGGGATCCCCTCCCACCTAAATCTTCCTCCAAGTCTGATCCTACTCCTCTGCTTTGCCCGTGGCGCCTGGAGCTTCTGTGACTTCTACTCTTCCTTACCCTCTCTTCATCTAAGCTATCATCTGAATCAATGGGTGAGGCTGAAAGCTTCTTGTGTTTTGAATGCTTGTGACGATGCTTCTTCTTATCCCCTTTCTTTTCACGATCTTTGTCTTCACCCTTCTTAATAACCTAAAAGGGAGTTTGACAATTTCAATGAACAAACCAAAGGCTGACACCAGCTATGCATGCTTTATATTCATGCCATCGCTATACAATAACTCGACCTCATATGTCACATAAAATGCAAAGAGGGAATTTAGGACCTTATTCCAACTTCACCATGTTACACTCAAATTCCAGAATAGTATGAAGAGAACAAGCAACCTTTAGCTGAGAGATCAAATTATACGTTCCAAGGTTCTCCTTTACTTTTATCAGACTCATCCTTCTGGCAAAACCATGAGATAGCCTGTAACATAGAGTTGACTCCAACAACGTGGAGTTGCACAGCACAGTTAAGAAACCATAGAGAGCAGCGTCTTTATGCCTTCTACAACGAGCAACCTCGAAGTTACAGCCCTTTCGCCTTGCTTCCCACCTGGGTAATGTTTCTGTGCTAGGTACAGCCAGCACTAGGTAATCAAGGGAAACACGAAGCAGGAATCGAGAGTGCTCTTTTTCACTTATATGCCTGCCCAATCGGCTGGAGCAGTTCCAACTTTTCAACTACATGTCCTCACATATAACTAAAACCTTTCGCATAGCAATTGGTAAAGGACAGCCAGCCGAAAACAAATTGGCAACCACGTTCACTCTAATCATCGCCAACCGGTAAGGGCATCATTGGTAGCAAGTAAAACGAAAGCAAAAGGCACAAAAAGAGAAATCAGCAGAGCAGCATCCAATCGCCAAACACAGCCAAGAAAACTCACCGACTTCCTGATCATGGCCATCTGAACGGGATTATTCTTAATCCTGGCAAGAGCATCCTGCTCCCTCTGCCTGATCAAGAGAAGAGGATCCGTATGCAGCTTCCTCCAGGCGTCGTTGGCAGAAGGTCCCTTCTCCTCAAATAGGGCGCCAGGAACCGCAGACGCCGCTTGTGAAGAGGACGACGCCCCAGTGGCCGCGGAACCGGATGCACCGTCGAGCTTATCGACGGCCTTAAAGGAAACACCTTCGGAGGAGCTACCCTTGCCGACGGCGAGTCCAGAGTCATAGAGGAACTCCAACCGCTCCTGCGACCTGAAACCACGGGGTCGGGGACAATCAATTAGAATCAGGGTAAACAAAACTAGGGTTTTAAAAGGGGGGTGGAGGGGCGTACGGGAGGAGGCCGGCCTGCTGCTGGAGGAGGCGGAACTCGTGGCGCTCGCGCTCATCGTGGATCTGCTTGCGGAGCTCCTCGAGCTTCTTCTGCTCGGCCTCGTGCTTCTGCTCCGCCTTCCAGACGTTCTCGATGTTCCGCAGGCTCCCCGTGTGCCATCCCTTCTTGTTCAGAAACTTCAACGCCATTTTGGTTCCTTCTTTCTCCCCAGGCTACCCTCTCCTTTTTATCCGCAACCACATGTCGGGCCAGGTCGGGTCGGCCCGGCCCACGAGCTTAATTTTGGAAGAAGATGGATATATATATATATGTAAATACTAATTACTAACCAAATAAGACTATTAAGGTTGGGCAGATTAGATCCATATCGAGTACTTACTACTACCAACTACACAGTATATCAGCATATGTCTAACAATGCAGGGTTAAAGATGCTAAAAAAGTCCCCGGTGATGCACGTCCGCCACCTCTCCCACTCCCACCTCCGTCCCATGAGCACGTAGTAGAAAGTTCCCCCGAGGAATATGGTAGTGTCTTTTGCTGGTGCTGCCTATCCTTTGTGAGCATAAGTGGTAACTGTTCTCTGTACCCCGCGAAATTATGTACATAATCTATTCGTCACTTAGGAGGGTGGCATCAGCGCCTGAAACCTCTCCTTGCACTTGGTAATGGCTCGTCTGCAAATACATATTCACTAATTAGATTTTCGTGCAAAATGTATAACACCACAAGAATCGTAGCAGTAGAAAACAGAACGGCGAGAGGAGTTCATCAGTCGGACATACCAAAACCATCGTCGTCTTCTCCATTCTGACTGGTAAAGAATGGAGTGAGGTAATTTCTATCCAATGCAGAGAATGATGCAGCTCTGCATATAAAACAAGTGAGTAATATCCATGAAAGACCAAAGGTACAACGATCAGAGGGCAGGGTAAAGTAACGGGAGGGTAATTACGTCTTGTGGAACTCTTTGAGCTTCATTTTGAATCTGTTACCGGACGATGATTCCACATCATCAAAAGTGGTAGGGACAAAGGTATGGTTTCTCTCAAAGTTCTCGAAATTATTCTGTAAGCACAGCATTAGACTCACAAGAAGAGGGAGCACTGCGGTGATGGCATAGCCACATGCTCATATAAGACTAAAGAAATGCAATCTATGAGAAACTTCATTGATTGCTAAAGAACAGCAGCCCACAATTCGTGGGGTATGAAACCCGTAGAAAGTCCAACATGGAAAATGGATGACGACTCAAATGTCATGGAATAACAAACATGCCAATTGCCAAACTAGTCTAAGAAAACTTACTTGACCCATTGAGTCATCATGGCCTTCACCAACAACCTGAAGGACTTCAAGCATGGTTCCCGTTGAACCTCCAATCAACAAGACCTATGATAGGTGGGACAGACACCATGAAATATAGGCATTATTCTTAGAAATGGTAGAAGAAATGGTAGAAGAGGAACATCCAATAGAGATTGATGGTTCTAATCTGCAATCATGGCCTACTAAATAGTAAATGAATAATGCAAGAAAACCCCGCCAATATTTGAGTGTTTATAGCTTTCTCCATAAGCTAGTGGACAACTTTCTTAAAAAAAAAAATATTTGGCAGACAGTAGACTAAGTACTCCTGCGTTAACTTTGGAGGTAAGTTTTTATTCGAGAAAGATAGCCACGACTATTGATTTGACTAAATCACAGAAAAGTGCCAAAAACATCCAGAAGTTCCATAGGGTGTTAAGATGTGCTCACTGTTAGGACAACAATTGCAGTGGTAGCAGTAAATATTGTTTGTCCATGCCCTTCTGGGAGATCATGTACTGATTGCAGAGCAAGAGCAAAAGCCATCGCGCCACGAAGTCCTAAGTACACAAATGATAGCCAAATTTCAACAACATTTCAGCACTGCAAGGGTTAAGAAGATTTCTCCTACTTACCACTGTACCAAAGTGCTTTTTGATGCTTCGGAGGAATTTTTCGGTGCATAGGTCGTGCCAGGTTGACCAAGTAAGCACAAGAAAAAACATTTGCTGCCCTGTAGAACGTTCATACATAATTCAACTAATGAATTACCAAAGTGAGAATTCAACCAACATCAATTGAGAATCTAGTTTATTCATACCTAGCAACTATTATGAAAAGCTGATTTTTAGCAGCTCCAGTCAAGGAACAACAACATGACCAGAAAGAGTTGCAGGTAAAAGAGAATGTCAAACAAAATGTCAGAAGGATACAATAGAGAATAAGATAAATCCAACGTGAGACCAGCTATGCTGTTCCATGGCAATATCAAACCCCATGTATATGAATCTGTGAACAAGATAAACACCTGAGCTCAGGATATAGTTCCAAATGTGAAATCCTTGAGGAATAAGATATTGGAGTAAGAGAAAAGGGTAATGATCACTCACACGAATGTCTCAGCCAAAGATGATATCAAGTGAAAGAATGCAGATACAAAACGCTGAGATTTATCTGACAAGTTAGAGTATGTATAGTGCTTCATGACCTACAACAGAAAGGGACCTTCCTTGTTACAATCTTTGGGAGTTTAACTCAGAAATCATCATATTAAGCATGCACAACATACTCACAATTCCAGTGAATAGTATTGATACAATGCCAGAAAGGCCGAGACCTTCAGTCAGCATGTACCTAAAGCAAGAGAAGTTTGAGGGTCAAATATAACCATAACTAGCCCCTTGCATAGCAGAAGCATTATTAATTAGATGTTAACAGGCAGCTTACGAGAAATAAGGAAATAGGACAAAGAGACAGCACTCTAGATTCTGAAGGCTGGATACAAGAAATTACCATGTTAGATTTGCACGAGGATATATAGGAAACTAATGCTCATTATATAAACAAGAGAGAGAAGAGAACATACTTGTCGATATCTAATCCAGAATACTTAAAGAGGTGCTGACAGATAAGGGATCTCAAAGGTTCCACAAGGTGATATAAATGAATAGAAAAAGGATTAAGCAACGGCATCCCCATTGCTTATGCCATCACACAAAATGCCTACACTGTTTGCCCAAAACTTTTAGGTCATAAAAATTTCCAATCTTAAATGGTGGAAAAAAATATGTAACCAAATACTAATCCACAACAGTGCTGACATGGCCCTAATAATAAGGGCCTACTAGTGTAGTCAAACAAAGTATCGTGTCAGAAAAAATGAGGGATAAGTACTCGGTTACACATTTTTAGAAACGATCCAGACACAAATAAGCAGTTGCAAGCATGAGATGTAATTAATTTTAGTTTTGCAATGTTCAGAGACCAATTAACCTGAACATATAAACACGGAATGTATTAAAAGGATATCAAAGCAGAGATGAACCCAACTCCAACACCTGTACACAAAATAGCATAACATTTTATCAGCAAAGTGTCAGCATTCCTCTCTCTTTTTTAAGTTCCAGAACCAGTCATGACTGCAATTACATTATAAATTCACGGTGCTAAAATGTTGTCACCTCTAAAACAATTAAGTAACACAAGAAGTCCTTACCTGCAGATAGAGAACCCACAAACGTCTCCAGAAATCTTACAACCACCATAAAAAGATTCTGCGTGGATGTTGCACTACTTCTAACCAAGGACATTGTCCTGCATAGTAATACATCATTTAGTTAAAGGAAATGTTATTGCAGCAATATGTTAGACCAAAATGAAAGCAAGAACAAGTGCAAAATACCTGTACAAAGATATAGCCATCTAGAGATGATAGCCAACGAAGAACCCGCCCAATAAAAAATATATACATCAGTTGGTGATGTCTTTGAGGAAGTTTCTCTAAAAAAGAGAGAGCTGAAAATCTACCATACATACCGCATCATTCAGCACAGATTCACCAAAAACTAAGGCATAGAGATTAACATCAGTTCCAAGCTCCTGCAAAAGCAGACAACCAACATCAACCCAAAGAACATTTACACATTCTCCCCTAACCACCCTAATGAACCTTGGTACACAAATGCAGTAAATTTTACAGCATAACTATAAGACGACCATGTGACAGTCACCTGCTTATCAAACAAACTCCACAGTAGGGGAAGAAAAGAATGAACACGAGAACGGAATTAGAAATCCAAACCAAACCAAGCAAGACAACCACAAACTCAGAAATATGCAAGTCATCGGGTTACATACCTGAAATATGGACAAAACAGTGACAGGATCGGTGGCAGATATAAGTGCACCGAACATGAGGCATTCAACAAAGGGGAGCCTGTACATGAGATAAGAAACTCCGCCGAGATATCTGCAAAAGGATGAGGGGAGAACATGACGGGCAACCCACATGAAAGATGGGACTATGCATTTAAAAACACCGACAGGCAACGGGTACTTACACCAAGACTCCCGTCACGACAGAAGCTATAAAAGTTCCTAGGATAGCAAACGTCACGATGGCTCCGAAATTTGAGAAAAAGGGTTTCTGAAAAAAGACACAGAACAGGATGCGATTCCGGAGTCTCATCAGTATCGGAAGCTATATCATTCAGAGTTGGCGTGTAAGGACACGGTAATCACAAGGAGAGACCACTAGACTTACCGGGGCCAAGCTAAACCCTGACTGAGTAAGGGCAGGCTGTTAAGGCAAACAGGGGCAGAACAACAACAACAGGGTGGGCGGGGCAAAAATCCTACGTTTATCAATACAATTAGAGCTAAGAAGGATATAATATGATCGGGGGCAGGAGGAACAAGAAGAAGAATTCTTCGTGGAAATTGAACCACGCCCTGCAAAGAAAGAAATCACGACCAAACCAAAAACAAATGAACACGGACTCGGTAAAAGGGAAGGAATAAGGAACCCCAACCTGCTGCTGGTCTCAGTGTCGGAAACATTAGCGAGCCCGCCGACGATCAAACCTGACAAAGGATTTTCCCTTTCCGATTTTCAATCACCAGTACACGTATCAAAGCGAAGGAATGAATCGTCGTCGAGAAGAAACGAACCGATGAGGAGGGAAGCGCTGGCCTCGGGCAAGTAGTAGAACTTGCGACGGCGGAGGACGTGGCCAAGGACGAAGGAGAGGACGAGCATCATGATCTGGAGGAGTATTCCGACTCCGGCGGCCTGCTGCTCCTTACCTGTCCCTCCTCCGCCGTGGGGATCGTCACCGGGCGAAATCAGGTCCTCCATCCCCTTCCCCCCAACGGACAAACCCCAGAAAATCAGCAGAACAGCAAACCGTCCGTTGTTTGATGGTCGATGTTGTTGTGGTTGGACTGGAGAATTCTCACTCTCCCTTTGTTCTCAGCTGGGGGAATTTTAAAAAACTTTTCCCCCCTTTCAAAAGCATCTGTATATATGCTCTGCTTATTCAAATGGGAAATCGCCATTGAAGAAGAGATTGGTCCCCCCCATTTATGCAGAAGTCATAACCTTCCCCTACCAAACCGACCATTCCTAATCTTATCTTACTCCCATCCTACCATTGCTGACATTAAAGCATACCCAAACGATGGAACATCAACACACCGCATACAAATACTCCGGAAACCTCGGAGACCTGCCAATACAGGTGGGTTGCCAGGGGTTGAGTTAAAAAGAGTTTCCTCGATGATTACATAGGATCGCCACCTCCATCATTTTACCAAAAGTTTTATAGGATAATTAATGATGATGATGATGATTCTGATGATCATCACCTTGAGCTGTTGGCCTTCTGCTTAGCCTTCTCGATGAGGGGCTTCAGCTGCTTCTTCTCGGCCAGAAGCTTGAGGAAATTGAACAGGAAGGGTATGTAATTGTGCTTCCTCCTTATGTTTTCCGTCCTCCACTTCTTGAACTTCTCCTCTTCTATCAAGATCTTCTCCGTGGCGCTCTCGATCCCCGCGTTCACTTCCGAGAGAGACTTGTTGAGCACCTCGAACTCGCTGCTGTTTACCAGTCTGTCTTGCTGCAACAGGGCCAACTGCTGCAGTATCCTTTCCCTCTTCTTCTGCAAATCCTTGAGCTCCGCCGTGTGCATTTCTTTTCTGTTCTTGATGACTGCCATCAGGTTGAATCTGATCTCGCTCCTGGAGTACCTCTCAATCCGTTCTTGGATGACTGGTTGGACCATTTGTAGCCAATCCATGTCCCCAGGTCCGCCAGGGCACTGGCCGAGGCTGATGGGTCCCTCCTTCAATCCATCGAGTTCGTACAAAACCCCATCAACAGGCAAATAACTTATAAAATGGTAGACGTCATCGTCTTTCGTGGCGGCCTTTTGCTCCTCTGGGACAAATGGCTCTGGCCTTGCAAAGCTATTGTGGGCAGTTCGTATGGCTTCACTGTTGTTGATGGCCAGACCCTTTAATTCAGGCGGGAAGTTCTTCGTGAATTCCTTTAGCTTCGACAGTTCTGGGCCAATATCTATCTCGGCACAGTTCATCAGGATTGACAAGATTGCTTGAGTTGCACAAGCATTGTTGATGACCTAGAAATAAAACTCCCGACTTTTAAAAGAAGCATCTGAGACATCGTCATGGGTTGTCCCAATTTTCTATTGGGATACTCACCTGGCTGGCAAAAAATAAGTTAGGATCCGGGTCCTTTATAACAACACGGCTATCCTTCTCTCCAGGCCGCCATTTGAAGAGGAAAATCAACCCATACACAGGCCTGTATAAAAAAAGAGTGTATAAGTCTAAATTAAGGTCTCCACAAATCCTACCTACCTACAATATGTTATTTCCATGATCAGGTCGAAATGTCAAGATAAGTACCTGAGACTGTTCAAGGTGTCGAGGTCCAACGAATATAACTCCTCAACCTGTCAAAGGATCTCAGATAATGAAATTGCAATGACTTAAATATACTCAAAAGTATAATCAGTAAACTAGGAGAACGAGGCTGAACAAACAATGACTTTCCCTAAAGCAGTACCCACTAAACTAAAACTAAGAAGGTTACCTGAACTCCTTTCACTTGCATCTGCTGAATAAGTTCGGTGAAGACACCTGAATTTAAGCATCATTAAACAAGTAGTCCATATAAAATTTAGAAAGAAGAAAAGAAAAACAAAATGATAGCATCATGGGTATCTGTAGCAAATAAGAAACAGAACAAGTAGCTAAATTCGGTTAACGCACGCCGTGTACAGACTTCCATCCGAGCCATTGTTTAAAATCTTTTTGAGACCATACATCTTAGAAAAAAAACCCCCACTAAGTTTAACCTTAACGAATTTCTGATTTTATAGGATTCGTCATGGAAAACACGATTAGCCAAAAGAACTGGTGGCAAGAGTAAAATAAGAACAGGCAGCATCGGTCAAGTCATGTATAGAAACTAAAACAACCGAGGAAGGAAGAAACAGGGAATTACCAGGGTCCGACTCAATGGTACACCAAGACATCTCTGCAGCTGCGGAAGCAAACAGGCAAAAGAAGAACAGGATCAGCGAGATAACGGGTGACGCAACACTATGCAAAACGAAAACCCAATACACGGAATCCAAAATACTCCCCCTCCCTTCCAAGAGCTCGATTCGAATTCGACCTAATCTAGAGAGCTCCTTCCTAACCGAAGCCGAACTAAAAAGCAAGCGCCGCCGCCATGACTGTAAGCAGCTCTGCCATCGGAGGGCTCACCTTTCCTCTCTGCCCGTCGCCAAGCAACAAAAACTGCCGACGGCGATGCTTAGGGCGGGGGCGGGGAATCGCCTTCGTCTTCGCGGCTTCCTTTCTTGTGGGGATGTTGATGAGGCCTTTCCGGTTGACTTTCGGGTTCGGGTCAGGTTCCGGGCCTAGGCCTGGGCCTTGGGGTCCCTTTGTATGGCTCACAGGTTGACCAGAAGCATGGAGCCTTTAGGGATGCATATGTGCTGAACCTTGCAGTCCTCGAATGATCCGTGCAGGACCATCATTGGAGTGGTGGTTATAGCCACAAGGTCTCGGTGATGATTCCGTGCCAGTATTTCAGACTTTTGGGATGTCGTCCTCGGTTATGATACGATCTCACTCGGCCTGTGCCGTCTTCAGTTTCTCGGGGTTGTTCAGCAGGAGAGACAGCGCCCTTTCTGCAGTCTGAAGATGCCATTGATGATCTTATCTGTATCAAAATCAGACCCCTTCTCCTGTAAAGACAACATAACGTCGATCAAAGTGGTCATCTGCCGAATGCCCTTCGTTCATTGATCAATTTCGTCAGGAACGCATCCATCTTGTTCATCAAATTGATCATCCTCTTCTCGACCCCTTGAACATCCAGCAGCTGTGGCATCAGCAAGTAATTGCCAACATCTGTGTTCCCATGCAACGCCACCATTTCCTTTATCCGCACCCTGAACTCCTCGGCATCTTCGATGACGCCCTCCCCAAAGAATCTGTTGGTGCACGCGGAAGCGCTTGGAAGTGTGATGAACCGGAACTGATCGTCGATCGGAAGTTAACGAAAAATAACGAGACAAAGAATTTACGTGATTCAGTCAGTCGACCTACGTCCACAGACGAAGAAGAACATTTCACTATATTCAATGGATTATAAACTTTAGATTGAGACCCTCTTTAACCCCCTCGACCTACCAGAGTACAAGATCCCGCTTTCCCTCCGAAGTGTTTTCCGTGTTTCCCCAACACACCATTTATTTACCGTCGTACTCTTTGCACTCGTGTATCCCTCTTTTATGATCTAAGAATTTGCTCTCTCTCGTTCTTTCATTCGATTCGTATACCGACACCTATTTATAGAATAGATGGCCCCACATATATCGAAAATCTGGTAGGCAAATATATTCGTGATATATTCAAATATCATCCAATATATCTTCCCTAAGAGATATATTCTCACACCTTCCGTATATTTCACGAACGAATCTAATATACTCCAAATCGCAACGTATCTGACTTCGGACCAAAAAATCCTAACAAACTCCACCTTGCGCCGAAGTCCATAGAACGTCTGAGGAATTGTCACTCCATGTACTAGTCTCCCCCGAGACTCACCGTGAATATCTGCCCCCTTCTCCTCCAAGCTCCAACGAGCCTATTATATGGAACATCTAAGTCCATCTACGACGGACTTGACTACCCACATATTCTTGCTTTTCCGCGCTCGCGACTTATTATCCCGTTTCTCCGATGATTGATTACTCCTCTTGAAAGGTTCATGACGCCTTCTAGAAGACCCAACAGTGGTAGTAGCAACGGCACCTCTCATAACATACAAGCCTTTCAATCGACTCCCAGTCATCCACAACTACCTTCCTTGGCGAACATTGAGGGCTCCACCTGAAGTAGAAAATTCATATCCTTTGGCTTCTAAAACACTCACGAAAATAATATTTCTCGTGATGTCAGGCACATGTCGGATACCTGCCAACTCTCTCACAGCTCCATCTATCATTCTGAGCCGAACCGTTCCCACACCTGCAACCTTACCCTTGTGACCTTTGCCCAAGTGTACCTTGCCACCTGCAGTGGAACAGTATGCGGTGAACATCGCCCTATGAAGACTCATGTGAAAAGTACTCCCTGAGTCGAGAATCTAATCCTCGTCTGATGGTTTCTCCGACTCGGTTTCAACAGTATGCACCTCTCTAGCCATTAGTACATCTCCATCACTGGCATCACTGTCGTTGGTATACACAGCAACCATCGCTGACCCTTGGAATCCTTCATTCTTCCCTACTATCTTCCTGCAGTTTTTCTTTATGTGTCCCTTTTTACCACAATGGAAGCATCTTACCCCGCCTCTAACTTTGGATCTTGTCCTGCTTAATATTAATGCCTCCGTCATCGGTCGCCTTACTTCATCCGTCAACTCTTTATCAATCAAATCTTTTGATAAGAGGACAGACCGTACCTCCTCAACTGTGAGAGCACTTCTTCCATACAAGAACGTCTCCCTAAAGCTCTGCTATGAAGCGGGCAAAATGCAGACAACCAATTATCCAGGTAGGATTTAACGGACATACCTTCCATCATTCTGAGCATGAAGAACCTTTGTCTGAGAAGAAGTTTGTTTCTTAAAGTCCTCGTCATGTACAGACTCTCCAGCCTACTCCAAAGCCCGGCCGTTGTCGTCTCCTTGAACACGTTTATCTGAACCTCGTTGAACAGACACAGTTGAATCGCCGATAACGCTCTAGCATCTATCTCCTCCCACTGGTGAGAAGTCAACTTCGAAGCGCTCTTCGACTGATCTGTAAGAGCCTTTTCCAAACCACCATGTATCAATAGGGCCCTCATCTTGACTTGCCACAAGCCAAAATTCACGCTCCCATCCAACTTCTCGATCTCGAACTTGCCACCAACCATGAATCTCGAATCTACACAACCGAACTCTGATACCAATTGTTGGGGCACGCAGAAGCCCTCGGAAGCGTGATGAACCGTATCCGATCGTTGATCGGAAGGTACGAAAAATAAGGAAACAAAGAATTTACGTGGTTCGGTCAATCGACCTACGTCCACGGGCAGAGAAGAAGATTTCACTATATTCAATGTAGTATAAACTTTAGGTTGAGACCCTCTCTAACCCCATCGACCTACCCGAGTACAAGATCCCGCTTTCCCGGCAAGAAATAACCCCGAAGTGTTTGACGTGTTTCCCCAACACACACCCGTTCTTTACCGCCGCACTATTTGCACTCGTGTATCCCTCTTCTATGCTCTAAGAATTTGCTCTCTCTCGTCCTTTCATTCGCTTCGTATACCGACACCTATTTATAGAATAAATGGCCCCACATATATCGGAAATTTGGCAGGTAAATATATTCGTGATATAATCAAATATCATCCAATATATCTCCCCCAAGAGATATATTCTCACCGTATATTTCACGAAAAAATCTAATATACTCCAAATCACAACATATCTTACCTCGGGCCACAAGATCCTAATAGTTTCTCTTTCCTGTCACCATCCTCGCTATGATGTTGAGGGAAAGATTGACTAACTTTGTCATCACCTCGACCTGCGTCCATGTCCCTCCTTTGCCATAGTCTCTGAACAACTCCCTAACCATCAAGTTAACTTCGTCATGCCTTATCTCCTACAGCACCTTCATATGACTGTTGGAGAACAGCTCGAGAGTCACGAGACGCTGCAGGGTACACCAGCAGTCGCCGTAGGGGGAAAGCCCTATGGTGATGTTATCATAATTGATGTGCTTCCCGGCAAGGGTCGAGGGTTGGTTGGCAAACATGACGTCGTTCTTCTTGAAGCACTCTTCAACAGCAGAAGGGTCAGAGATCACAAGGACTCGGCGTAAGCCAAGACGAAGGACGATGACCGGGCCGTAACGCTGGGAGAGACGTTGGAGAGTATGATGGACGGGCTCCTTAAGGAGGTGGAGGTTGCCGATGGTGGGGAGGGAACGAGGGGGTAGGCAGGAGTCGTCTTCTGTCACAGGTCGAGAGGATGAAGATGACCGGAACCAAGGAGAAAGGAAGCCCTGTCCTGCGCGCAGAACATGTCCATGTCTTGGTTCCCTTTATACACACACACAAGCAAGACATTCATTCGATAGCCGGCCAACGGAAGGGAATACAATCGCTGTTTGTCTGGTGGGACGAAAGGGGACTACATCTACCAAACGATCAAACATTGTTGGACTTGTTAGGCCAAAAACACAGCAGCTACTTGTTATCCTTCTCTCAGCAGAAGACCTCTGAAACGCCTTCAGTCTTAATCCCAAGAACTTCTTACAATCTTCCTTGTCTTCTTTTTAACTGTTACTGAGGCCAATCTTTTCATTAGTCTGTCAAAATGCCCCAAAAGCTTATTTTCCCAAACACATCAACTTCAGAAACATGGTCCAGGGGGAGGGTCCATGAAGAAATTCGTATGTCAGGGAGAGGGAGGGGGGGAATCTCTTTTCTGTGTCCAGGAATAGAAAACAACCAGAATGATTGTACCCCTGCATGCATGCATATATTTTTGTTTTACCATTAAAACAGCAGTAAACCCAGATTCTCATCCACTTTACTACTTGAATTGGGTATTAAAAAAGGCATGATTTTGGGGGAGTTCTGTTGAGTTTTTTAAGGAATTTGCATGGAGATGGAGTTGGATGGGGGGACCACACACACACAGAGAGACCCTAACAACCAAAAAAGAAAGGGAATCAGAGGAAGGACAGAAAAAAAAAAACCAACCCCATAAAAGATTGCTTGCATGACTCTCCATTCAGCTCCCCAGGTTTCATATCCTCCTCAAGGAAAAGAAGACAGTAAAAATCGTTAAGACAGCTTTTTGAGGTTAAGAAATCATGTCGGGATGGTGTTGGGGTGATTTTGCATTTTGCATAAGGAGGCCGTGACTCACTCTCTACGCAGACAGAGAGGTGGTGGGGACCAAACAGCAACTACACATTCCCTCCACCTTCGACTTCCATCGTCTTCGAGGGTCCAGTCGGTCTTTTGACAAGGGAGGCAGGAAAGGTTTCGTCGTTTTTGTAGGTTGGAAGTTGGTGATCTCCAGTGATCCCTTCCATCGGTTGTTATGTGCCATGTTGTGACACCCTTTCGGAAACCCTTTTTTTCTACAGGATAAGGGAATGACTTCGGAGATGGATCAGCAGCCCTTCAAACACATCTCCGTCACGGAGGGAGGTGATGATATCGGGGGAGGGGAGGAATTTGATTACCTGAAATCCCAGAGCCAGGATTATATCGTGGCTCATATTCTACGTCAGGAGGAGGAGCAGGAGCATGAACAGCAGCTGCGGCAACTCCACCAGTCCCAGATCATTGCCGGTGCCAATGACGGTCGCTATGACAATGACAAAGATAACATCCATGCCGCAGCTGCTCTGGCAGATGACGTGATGGCCCAGTCCTCCAATTCCAGCCATCTGTTCGCTGACATGTCCAATTGGGACGCTAATCTCCAGCTGGAAGAACTGTATGCACACCAGGGTCGCCAGCAAGTTGATCTGGGGGATCATGCCGACGAGAATTTCAGCTCTCCGGTCATGTTACCAGCCCCCAACCCACTGTATCCTCCGACAACGGGAGACGTCTCTAGCATCTTTCAGTTGTCCTCTTCGTGTGCACCTCCTGATCCCTCATCCTTGCTCCCGAACTCGGCATCTCTATCGTTCCCGAATCTCGCGGACGATCACCATCTTCCACTGCTGCATCTAAGCCAGCTGCCTCCTCACCCTCCATTCATGGGGGATCTATTCCAGCCTCATCCATTTGCAGGCTCTAGCATGGTCCCTGCTTGCGGATCTCTGTTCGGAAACTACATGGCAGGAGACGACACGGAGGGTTGTGGGACTGGAATGTTTAATGGAGACGAAGCAAGGGTGTTTGATAATTCCGTCTTCGAGTTTGGGAGAGACATCAATGCCGGGATGAATCCGAAAAGGGCAAGGAAAGGGGCAAAAACGTTTACCACAGAAAGGGACAGGAGGAGCCAGCTGAAAGAGAGGTATGGAGATCTTCGGGAACTCATTCCCAGTCCAACGAAGGTAAACGCCCTCGATGCTCGCCATCCAACACTCGATCCCTAGTGTATTGCTAACAGAAGACTACGGATGTTTTTGGTAATGTAGAATGATAGAGCATCTGTGGTGGGAGATGCGATTCAGTACATCGAGGAACTGAAGAGGACGGTTAATGAGCTCAAGTTCCTGATCGACAAAAAGCGGCGCAAAAGAGAAAGGACTAAGAGGCAGAAGATCGAAGATAACACCATGGATAATGGCGTTGGCGGGGATGGAGATAGCTCCATTACTAAACTGCCAATTGGGAACTGTGACAACCAGTCGCCCTACAGCGGGACTGCCGTCAGAAGTTCTTGGCTACAGAGGAAATCAAAAGCCACGGAGGTCGACGTCCGAATCGTCGACGACGAGGTCACCATCAAGATATTACAGAGGAAGAAGATCAACTGTTTGTTGCATGTTTCTAGGGTGCTCGACGAGCTACAGCTGGATATCCATCACATTGCCGGTGGCCATATTGGCGAACACTACAGCTTCTTGTTCAACACAAAGGTAACTAAAAGACTATTAGTACGCTCTCCATTTCCACGGACTGCTCCTGACTTTTATGCTTGGGCTCCCATCAGATTTATGAAGGCTCTTCCGTCTATGTGAGCGCAATCGCGAGCAGACTCATGGAGGTTGTTGATGGACAGTACGCCGCCACACCATCTTGCAGCAGCTACTAGAATCGAAAGACAGGACGACGACGAGATCCCTCGTTTAGCTAGGCTGACCAATACATCTCAAGCACACTTACTTGCACATCTCTCTACTTTCTAGATAGCTCTTTGATCAGCGACTTTCGATTGATCAATCGAACCCTCGTAGAACCTTCAATATTTCGTCTCCTGTTACGGTCAGCTAGACATGTTTTCTACTTACAGGCGACAGCTATGTTCCTACTACGAAAACACAGAAGACTCTAAAGCCGGTTCCGCTTTCTACATCCACATGCATCTATCCATAAACAATCTCCCGTTCTCAGCAGAACATAACTTCAAAGACACACTCGCTCTCATGTAACAATCACCAACAACTAGATAAGATGCTGGATAGCAACAGTTGCTTCCAGCTAAGGAAGCGAGGCCCAAACCTCCGCAATTCACTGGATGTACTTGGGGATCTCCCCCCTACGAAGCAGCGACAGGGAGTAATTGGCGATATCCAAAAGGTCATGGATGTTATGGAGGGCCCTCTCCTCGGCGGCGAGCATGAAGATGGCACGAACCTCGGCCTTCTTGGCAAGCCTTGCAGCGAGGGTGAGCGGCAGGTCGGGGGAATTCAGGCTGCGGAGCAGCTGGCGGTAGATGGAGACAACCTTCCCCCTGTTGGCGGCAATATCCTCAGCCGTCGCCCATATTAGACCTCTCGCCATAGGAGAGGAATTTCGTCGAACAGCTTCCGATGAAGGAATGCGTCTTTCTTACAACACCAACACCAATAACAACCAAACCCAACAACCACTGTTTGTTGGGCTTCCGTCTTTGTTGTCCCACCACCACCTCTTGCTGCCGCTTTCCCGCAGTCCGCGAAATCCGAGGAAGGGGGGAAATGGCGAGCCCTTTTTGGGGAAAACTGACAGTCGTAACCGTAGGTTTTTACCTCCACCCGAACACACAAGACTCTCACACACACATATATATACACCAACCGCAGTATTATGTACTAAAAGGAAATTCACTATCCCCCACCACCACCTCCATCTCCACCAGCAGCACCAAATCTTACCAACCCCCATCGCAAAGATCTTCCCTTTCTGTGTCCGTGAGTAAATCCCAGTTAGGTTTTTTACAGGGGCTGGTGGAAAGAATGGCGTCAAGGTTGTTGTGGGCTTCCAGGGCCGCCGCCTCTCGACTCAGGATCTCCCCACTTCTCCACCCCCGCCTCTTCTCCTCCTCCGGTAACTCCTCCGGTCACCTCTGAGATCTGTTTGCATCGGTTGATCTTCGCTTTTACTGCATCGAATATCCTGTCTTTTGAAGAGCTCTCGCCATTGTTTTTCGGATCCTGGGTTTGGTGATCTCTTAGCTTTTCTGAATCACTTCCGATCTGAAAAAGGATCTAGGATGCATACATGATATGTATTTGGATTCAATGTTCGAGCGGCACCAGAAGTTTGCTCTGCGGTGATCGTCGTCGTATTCATAAAGAGCTGTATTTGTGACCAGAGATTCCAAAGGAACTGAAGTACGCGGACTCACACGAGTGGGTGAAAGCAGAAGGCAAGTCCGCCACGATCGGGATCACGGATCACGCCCAGGATCACTTAGGGGATGTCGTGTATGTTGAGCTGCCTGAAGTTGGGGCTGCCGTGACTCAAGGAGGTAGTTTCGGCGCGGTGGAAAGCGTGAAGGCCACCAGCGATATCAACTCCCCTGTTTCTGGGAAAGTCGTGGAGATCAACGAGGAGCTCAACAGCTCCCCTGGCTTGGTTTGCGTCTTTACTACTCAAACTATCTCGAGGATTATTCCATGATCGGAGTCTCAGACTAATGGGTCCTAACCTGATTTCCTGTGAAGGTGAATTCGAGTCCTTATGACAAAGGGTGGATCATAAAGGTCGAGATCAGTGACGAAGGTGAACTGAACAACCTAATGGATCCTAATGACTACTCTGAATTCTGCGATAAGGAGGATGGGGCACATTGAGTGGTTGGTGCTGAGGCTTAAGTGGGAACGCAGTCGCTCTGGACTACTGATGAGAGCTCGTCGAGAAGCTGTCGCACATTTCAATCTGCTTGACTTTTCTTTTCTCTTTCGGTTGAATATTTCCCGCTATCGTCGATATCGTGGATTTCTCCTATCTTCCTTTGGTTCTATTCTGTCCTGGATAGTGTAATCGTAGATCGAGCTATGAGATTTCAATAAAGAAGAGCTCAAAGTTTCTTCTCCAGTAGGCTTGTGTTTTCATTTTGGCCCACTCAACTGGCGTAAGCTTTAAAGCAGCTATTCATCATCAAGCTGATGCAAAGCGGAGGCTAAAACTTACTCACGGTGACTTGAGCAGTGTATACTTAGGACATCAAGAGCATATACGATGACTTGAGCAGTGTATTATGTACATACAGAAAGTTTCAGGATTACCAGATGAAAGGAACTCACAGATTTCTTCAGATCACAACGATCAATGCATATAAGCACAGACAGTTGCATACCTTTTGGGACACCTTGTGCGAAAATTGTGCAATCGAGCCGCTTCCAGGGATATTATCAATCCCAGAAGTCCCCTCTATCTCAATCTGGGTCTGATTGATGGCTCAACGAAGGTGATGCCTGGTAGATATCGGAGTCAGCAGCTAAAAGGAAACTATGGGCACAACAAACCCAGATGAAAAATGGAGATTTTACCTCAACGTCTCCTTCGTCCCCTTGCGGATTTTGCAACGGATAGTAGGGAGGCCGAGGCGCTGGTGAGCTTCGTACCGATGACAGCCAGAGAAGCCTGTGGAAGCCAGAAGCAGACGAGATCATCGTAAGATACTACAGATCAGAAACCGAATGGGAGGGGACATCAGAGAACTAACCGTAGTAAACACCCTCTACTTCGAGCACGTCGATCTGCATCGAACACCAACGAACAAAAGAATAAGAGCACCATATCCATCAACTAAAGGATCAGCAATCAAATCGAAAGGATAGGGAGGTACGGGGACTTGGAGGCCGATGAGCCGAATGCTGTCCATGAGCTCCTGGACCTTGTTGGGATCATTAGCCCTCGTCCTCATCAACGGCCTCCTTATCTTGTCAAGCGGGAGTTCCAGGATTACCGGGCCGCCTCCTGCCCCAGCCTGCCTCGTCATATCCACGTGCGGCGGCGCCCCTGCCCTCCATCCCCAACAACATCAACAATGTCATCAGCTACACGTTTTTCATTTCATCCGACCAAGAACGGATATCCAGAAGCCATGAGATACCGTTGGAGGAAGACGACGCTGAGATGGAGAACCCTCTGAGGCTTCTGCAGGGTATCGTGGCCGCGAATACCGCCATCTTCCCGCACGGCTCTGCTCTGGTCTTCGAGGATAAACTGTTGGGGAGGGGGGGGGGGGGATTGCATCCAGTAGGTAGGTGAAGGGAGCACGTAACGGATCCGCTCCTTCCATCTGGACCGTCCATTTTCGTTGACTAGAGTCAACACTCGCATGGTTCAGGGCCGAAGTTGAGTCTCGTGGGTGTCACGTGACAGTGAGCACCGCGGGGCGCGATACCCCCCCTAAACCCACCCCTTTCATCCGTCGCCGTGGCGCGGGAGGTTGAGGCCCAGCCGGTTGAGCGACGAGCATGGCGACGATCGGAAACTCCTTTGCTCTCCTGCGGTGCTTCCCTTCCCCTTACCTCTTATCAGCTGTGAATGAAGAGAACTGCGGCGGTGGATAGATGGTGATGGCCGCTTTTGTGTTGCGTGAATTTTTGTCCGAGCAGGTACGGAGCGGGCCGCTGGGGTCTCCATGCAATGTCGAGCATTGGATTCGTCCGATTGGTTGGTCCGCCGATTGGTATTGGCCGCGCCTCCGTTCATCGGCCCTGGTTGTTTCGCAGGTGACTTTAGTGTTGCTTCTTCATCCTCATGTTTTGATTTTCTGGTTACTGCTGGAGGAACTGTCATTAGTGAGATTCTGTGCAGGTCCTTGTGTGTTAAGGCAGCAATAAGCGAGGAAGAGGCAGCGAAGACGGCTGCCGCAGCTGCCGACTCTGGAGCTATGACCATGTAATGAATTCAGTCGTGCGGTGTGCCGGTAGTTGATTGGAAATGCAAATGATTGGCATATCCTGACTTATCCTCATGGATTATTCTCAGATTCGACAAGATCATCTCAAAGGAGATTCCTTCGAGCATTGTATACGAGGATGATGAGGTCCTGGCGTTTCGGGACATTAGCCCACAAGCTCCTGCCCATGTTTTAGTCATTCCGAAAAATCGAGATGGCTTAACACAGCTTGGGAAGGTGAAAAATGGCCTGTCGCATGGTTATCTCCTTCATTACCGTCCGCTGATCATTGTGACGGAGAGGGCATAAGTGCATTCTGGATATTTTATCTCTAAATTATTCATTTTGCCTGTGAGATTGTGGAAGGAACTTGACTTTGGCCTTGTTGCATTGGTAGGCTGAGGAGAGGCATACTGAGATACTGGGTCGACTTCTCTACGCTGCAAAAGTAGTGGCAGAGAAGGAGGGCATCGCTGAGGGTTTCCGTGTTGTCATTAACAGCGGACCGAGTGCCTGTAAGTTTCTCACCGGTTCTACGCCAGGCATCATCATGGCAACCTTTTCGTTCGTATCTCGATGACAAACACTGCATGTTAACTATCGCCTCTTCCCATCTTCTTTCCCCAGGTCAATCTGTTTACCATCTACATTTACATGTCCTGGGAGGGAGGCAGATGAACTGGCCCCCTGGCTAAGCTTGATGAGTATTCATTCTGCACCAAGTTTTGTAATCTAGTTCATCTTATCCATGTCTCAAGATGTTCTTTCTGAAGGTTGTTGCCTTTGAACCCCTGTGGTAGTTCAGCCTGTGGCAAATGGAATACTGAGCGGTCTTCATTTCGACATTCCAGCATTGCTTGTGGCAAATGAAAGCCCGTTGGCTGTATGTTGGTCGTCCACAGTCAAATCTGTTGTGTTAAAACTGCATCTGAGGAAGACAATGGCCATTTGCCAGCTGCATCGTGTCCAAACCACCTTCTTTCATGGAGCATTCTGGCACACTCCGAGCACAATTTCATTGAGATCATTGAAAACCATATACGAAGGAAACCAACTCGAACTACTGCAGAAAGTCTCCTGTGCATAAAAGACATTGCTAAAAGAGTGCAACAGACCTCCGGGATCCGGTATAGAATTAAACGAATACGAAAAAGTCAATACAAACACCTCGCAAATCAGATAGCTAAGCGTATCATTGTCCTTACTCTATACAAATGTACAAATAAATCAGCTATCTATATGTGAAAACAGAATATGCCATCTTATTCAACAGTAATCAATCACTGTGATATCACCTCTAGGCATGATGGGTACTCTACATCAACTAAGAAGTTAATAAAATTATAGCTCTTGGTTCAATCAATGAAAATCAGCCTGCATAGTTCCCACTCAGAGCATCTCAGATGTCCTCCACGTTTCCCGGCTATCTGCCCAACCCAGCAAGCCTTTACTGGGGGGAGGACCTCATTCATGCTCCTGGAGCAGCGATAGTGAAGCCAATGCAGAAACAAATCTAACCATTATAGAGTAGAAATCAACCCGGTCTGATTCGAGCAGATACAGGAGCAATCAGGTTCATCAGTTTCCCCCTTGACAACCCTTTTATCACGATTGATCATCAGTCTGATAAGGGGTAGCTTCTGGGAGACTTGACGCCATATTTCATTCACGGTTCCATTTGGATCCCCATATTCGAAATATCTCTTCACCTATTAAAGGTAAAAAAACAGTAGAACAGCTGTTCAGTAGTTCAGAATGACTTCTTGACAGAGCTATGAAGAGATTTTGCGGCACTGAACAAAGACAAACACCATTAAGTGGGCTTTACAGCAGTAAGCCTTGTCTGAGATCACAAAATTAATGAGCAGAGAAAAATTTAACAAAATTTTGTTTGGCTGTACAAATGTGAGAATAAAGGCGTAAACCTAATAATATACAAACTGAATTTCATCTTCGAGCAATCAAAAGGAATCTGGAGGACATGCAAAGAGCTAGTAATTGTGAGATCGCACAAATACATACCTTTTTAATTTCTTTCTGATACTCAAGGATCTTCTCTTCCGATACTTCCCTCAAAAGTGAGACCAAATATCCGGGCTTCAAAGCAGATGTTGTATCCACAAAAATTGATATTTTTGAGTAATCTATAACATCCTCAAAAGGCAACTCGATGCTGTCACTGACGATAACAGGGATGCACATGCTAACAATAGCGTCAAAAAGACGGCAAGCAGAAGGAGTATCCCCTGCAGGATTTAGACAAAACTTGGACGTATGCATCCCTTGTGAAGCAGCGCGTCGACTTTCTCGCGACTGGGTGCCATGCTTTATAATAACATCCTTCTCATTTTCAAGCAATTGGAACAGCAAATCACGGATTTTTCCACCCTAGAATCAGACCAGCAAATATAAATTCCATCCACGGTGATGTCGAGACAAAAACCACTGGAAAACTAGACATCCCGACTCTAACAAATGTAGTCCTTGTCATCCTACTTCAATTCAAACAACACAACTTACAACTTTGACTAAATAAACCAAGACAACATTACTTTCAACGAGAGGACTGCATGAATTCATACAAACTACAGTCATCTTCACTATCCAGAAGTGCTATTATCACTTCAACAATATGAACAAACTCATCAACTAAAACCTTCCTCAGCAGGCTAAAAAAGTTATTCTCTAGAGTCCCTGTAATGCAGAACTCTTAGCATAACAACCCATCGAAGATAGTGACCTGGAGGGGACTAACAAGCCCTGGAAAAGCTACGAAATCATGAGCCCATCACTGTCGACTATCACCATCATTTTAATCAAATGTCACAGAATTACCGATCAGATGCAAATATAGGACCCCAGAAACCGGTAACCAAACACACTCATCTTTGACATCTCATCCAACCTAATCTGCATTGTCAAGGGGGTCGATTTGATTCCTCAGACTCCATCCAAAATCTAAGAAGCACATCCACATTCTGTGGCATTACAGTAAGTTGCAACTGGACTATCGCGACAAAATCACCAGAGATTAACATAAAAGATTCCAAGAAATAAATTACTAGGGGGAAAAAAATGAAGCACATACGTCCTTACGATAGCGATTCCCCATGAAGAAGAGTAATGTCTTCCTTTTCTCAACCCCAACGTTCCCAGCATACGTATTGATCCTATGAGAATACGGCAGGATAATATCCTTAACCAACGAGGCCTGGTCACCCTTCAACCTCCCGAAATCAGACACAAGCAGAACCGCATTCCTCACCCTGTCAATAACCTTGAACAGGGCATTCGGATCCTGAGCAATCACCACGTGATCCCGCCCATTGTTCCTCTTCCAGTGCTCCTGTTCCTCGAGCCACGAGGCCAGATCGTCCTGCATCTCCTCGTCGCTGTACGCAGGCGGCGTGTCCGAATTCGCCGGCCTGGCCTGGTTAACAATGAGGCTCAGAGACGAGAAAACCGGCACGTAGAACACATTGGCCTTGGCGGGGTCGGAAACCCGCACCACAGGGGATCCAGGCCTAGGGACATAGGCGGCGAGGAGGTTGGAGTAGAGGTACCACTCGGCCATGTGCTGGTGGCCGGGGTACTTAAGGGAGGAGAGATCATCGGGGACGGAGGAGGAGCGGACGAGGGCGTGGTGCTTAATGACTCCGTAATTGAACTTCTCAGGGAGGTCATACATGAACACCTTAAGCAGGGGGAGGGCGGGCGCGTTGCCGTTGCCGGCGGCGGCGGTGACGGCATAGTCAGAGACGGAGGTGGATGGGGAGGAAAGGGGGGAGAAGGAGAGGAAGGCGTAGAAGGCGAGGAGGAGAAGAGGGAGGGAGAGTAGCGCTCTCTTAAGGAGGGAAGATCTGCGGGGCAACATGGCGGACGACGGCGGTGGGTCCTCCTCGCAAGGCAAGTGACCAGCGGAGCGATGATGGTGGTGGTGGTACTTCCTGGGCTTGGCGGATCGCTCGCTCATCGGAGGGGTCACGGAGTCAGGGAAGTGGGCCGCGGGAGGAGGAGCACGAGAATGGCGTGGAGGCGAAGAAGGTGGAGATGGGGCATCATCATCATCTCTTACTAAAGACTTGCTTTTTTTAAAAATGAGTGCGTGTCTGGTTCGGGCCTCTTTGTCGTTTTTTAGGATAGTAAACAACAACGCCGCTGCCATGCATCTAGATATGATATGACATCCGTTTTATGAGCTTTATAAGGTTTTCTGGTCAATTTTAAAAAAATTTAATTTTATGTTTAAAACTCACCACTAAAACAACCAAGTGAAAATTTTAAAAACTCACGTTCCAATCACTTTTCTTTAAAAAAAAAACTCTTTTCCCTCCTTACCCTCCGTCCCGCCTGCGGCCTCGTGGCCCCTCTTCCAACTAATTATAATTCGTATTTTTAATTTTTTTTTAAAATTAACTATATTTTTTGTACAAAACTATTATTTCATATTTCAGGTCAGGTCAGGGTAATCCACTGTCTTAATTGCAGTTGTTTTGCTTCCCTTTGTTCAAAATTCTCATTGAGACCGACGGATTGGAATACCAACACTTTGAGCATTGTGATGCATATTAATAGTGTGGATGGCGGAAGAAACGGCATGAGTTCGCTGGAATTGAAGTGGGAACGGGCCGAAGAGAAGGAAGTCGAAAGGGCCGAGGAGAAGAAGGAAGGCAAGGAGCTTTGGGCTGACGAGTCCAAGGAAGAAGAGAACCCAATGTACGTGGACCTGAGTGAACAAGTAGAAAATAAAGGAGGACGACAAGAGGAAGAAAAGGAGGAGAAACAACCAGAGGTGGAATCCCCAACAGAATGCAGCGCGGACGCGGAGGGGTATAAGGGTGCTGACGCATTCGTTAAAAAACGGCATTCGGTTGTATGGGGAAATGGGGGGGAAACGTGTGTGGGGTAGCGTGGATAAGGAAGAGTAGGAGGAAGACGTAAGAAGGAGGAGCTCCGGTGAGTGAGTGGGGAAGTGTCGTCGGAGATATATTTTCTGGTTTTTCTTAGCATAGCTATGACTGTGATGTTGTTTTCGGAGAGACTCAGCTGTTATAGTTAAAGTAACGTATCACCTGGTATCAGAGCGGAATAGCTCAGTCTTTCCGTTCCGGTATGCCCGTGGCTGACCACACTCGATCAAAGGCAACGCAAATAGAGTCGGAATCTGTGAAGGAGGTGCTGCAGGAGTTGGTAAGGAAAATCGAGGGAATGGACGCTAGAATCGCGGGTCTGGAAGATCGTGAGGGGAGGAAGGAGCAATCTCCATCAATGGAGCGAAATGAGTCGAGTTGCAAAAGGGGTGATAGGCAGGGATGGCAGGACGACAGAGTTACCCGGAGGACGAGAGTGGAATTTCCTGAGTTTGATGGTACTAATGTTCAGGAGTGGGTGTTCCGCAGTGAGCGATTCTTTGAGCTAGATGATACCCCAGCGGATCTTAAGGTAAGCATCGCGTCCATACATCTTTTTGGACCGGCCGTTGAGTGGCACTATGCGTTTTTGAGAGGTCGTGAGTTGGGAGGCCCTGTTAGCTGGGATGAGTACGCGGCTGCAATGCTGGTTCGTTTTGGTCCTACGGAGTTGGCAAGGCCTATTGTTTTATTGAAAGAACTGAGGGAGAAGAATACCTTAGCAGAGTATGTGGAGGAATTCATTTCGCTAGTGACGAAGGTGGAGTTATCGAATGAAGATCAAGTAGCTCTGTTCGTGGGGGGTCTGAAAAAAGAAACTAGGAAGATTGTCACTGTTCTGAATCCACGTACCTTGCAGCAGGCTATTGCGTTTGCAAAAACCTTGAGTACTGAGGACGAGGCTGCACCTTATAAGGGGAAAGATCTGGGAAGTAGAGGTGGCAGGATGGAAGTGTGGAATACGCAGAGAGGTATAAATTCGGGAGCAGTCAACAGATCTCTTACAAGGCCCTTTAATAACAAACCCACCGAGATGAGAGGGATGGGAGTTACAGGAGTGCGATCTTTACCTTACCAGCCGCCCCACAAGAGACTCACTACGGCTGAAATGGAAGACAAGAGGCAAAAAGGCCTTTGTTTTTGGTGTGACGAGAAATACTCGTTCAACCACAAATGTAGTAATCGGCGCCTATATTCAATTACATTAGAACCAGACGGAATGGATGAAGGGATGGTGCAAGACGTTGCGGAAGGAGACTCAGCGGGAACAGAGGATATACCTGTGGTATCCCTGCACGCCTTGTATGGCGTGGCACTCTCTTTTAAAAACCAAACGATGAAGGTCGTTGGCCTTCACAAGAAACGGCGATTAACCATCTTGGTGGACTCGGGGAGTACCCACAATTTTCTGGATTTGGGAGTGGCGAGACAATTGGGTTGCTTGATTCAGATGGTTACAGAGAGAGGGGTGTTGGTGGCTAACGGTGAGAGGATCTCATGTGCTTCGGCAGTGAGAAACTTCCAGTGGGAATTGCAAGGAGAAGTGTATACTGCGGACATGTTACTAATGCCTATAAAGGGGTGCGAGATGATTTTAGGGATGGATTGGCTGAATACTTTGGGCAAGGTTCTGTGGGACTTCCCAAGGCTCACTATGCAGTTCTGGAGGAATGAGAAACTTGTGCAAATATCTGCTGGAGATAGTGAGTTCGCTAAGGTGACACCGGGAGTTTTCTCATTGGATAGCAAAGATATAGGGTTGATGATTGTACCTACAAAACAGCAGGAGCAGGATAAGGAGTTGACTGCGGAAATTCCAGCACCCCTGCTGCAATTGATCTCAAAATACCGAAGCGTATTTGAAGAACCTTCGGGGTTACCTCCTAAGAGAAAGCACGATCATGCGATCAACTTGGAGGAGGGAGTACATGGACTTAATTTGCGGCCTTACAGACAGTCGAGCTCCCAGAAGGACATCATAGAAAAGCTAGTGGAAGAAATGTTGCAGGCCGGGATCATTAGACCCAGTTGTAGTCCGTTTTCTTCTCCGGTGGTATTGGTGAAGAAGAAGGATGGGACTTGGAGGCTTTGCATTGACTACCGTGAACTAAATAGAAGAACCATCAAGGACAAATTTCCCATTCCTATTATAGAGGAATTACTTGACGAATTGAAGGGAGCCAGCTGGTTCACTAAGCTGGACCTGAGGTCCGGTTACCACCAAATCAGAGTGAGGGAAGAAGACATCTCAAAAACCGCCTTCAAGACGCATGATGGCCACTATGAATTTTTGGTTATGCCCTTTGGTCTCACCAATGCACCATCTACGTTTCAAGCTTTAATGAATGATGTATTTCGGCCCTACCTCAGAAAATGTGCGTTGGTCTTCTTCGATGACATATTGGTTTACAATTCAAGCCTCGAGACACACCTCGGTCATCTTGCACAAGTGCTGCAAGTGCTGCTGCAGAACTGTTTAGTGGCAAAGATGAGCAAGTGCTCGTTTGCGGTGAGAAGGATTTAATATCTAGGTCACTATATTGACGAGACTGGAGTATCTACAGATCCCAATAAGATAACAGCAGTTTGTAGGTGGCCGACTCCAACTAATGTCAAGCAGCTTCGAGGATTTCTGGGATTAACAGGATATTACCGGCGATTCGTCCGGGGGTATGGAGCTATCAGCAAACTGTTGACTCAGTTACTCAAGAAAGATTCTTTTCGGTGGACACCACAGGCTCAGGCATCATTTTCGCAGCTTAAAGAAGCTATGACCACAGTTCCAACACTAGCTTTACCGGACTTCTCTAAAACGTTTGTGGTAGAGACAGACGCTAGCTCCCATGGAATCAGAGCTGTGCTGATGCAGGAGGGACACCCCATAGCTTTCCTTAGCAAAGCCTTGGCTCCTCGCCATGTGGGTATGTCAGTTTATGAGAAGGAATTTTTGTCTTTGGTTTATGCAGTGGATAAGTGGAAACATTACTTGATGAGTAAGCATTTTATCTTGAAAACCGATCACCAAAACCTGAAGTACTTGTTGGAACAGGGGCTGCACAATGAGATGCAATTTCGTTGGCTGTCCAAATTGGTGGGATATGATTTTGAGATTTGCTACAAGAAGGGAAAGGAAAATATAGCAGCCGATGCCCTTTCCAGAATCACCAGTCCTGAATTGTTCACCATCGCCCTGAAATCACACCAGAGTACTCTACTGGATGAAATTATGCAGAGTTGGCAAGATGATGCGACATTACAGGCCATTTTACAGCAGCTGGAAAAGGGTCCCGTATTGCATTACACTTTCCAGCAAGGGTTGCTGCGGAGAAAGGGCAAACTGGTCGTTGGCAATAATTCACAACTTAGAGAGACTATAATTTGAGTCTTCCATTCTTCCGCAGTAGGAGGACATTCCGGTATTAATGCCACCACAAAACGAGTAGCGGGATTTTGTTACTGGAAGGGTCTTGAGGAAGATGTCAAGAGGTTTGTCAACAGCTGTGAGGTATGTCAGAAAAGCAAATATGATACCGCTGCCTCGCTTGGGCTACTGCAGCCCCTACCCATCCCAACTGCTATATGGTCCGACATTAGTATGGACTTCATTACGGGCTTGCCAAAATCTGCGGGTAGAGAAGTAATCATGGTGGTGGTTGATAGGCTGACCAAATTCGCTCACTTTATTGCTCTGAAGCACCCATTCACTTCAATGACAGTGGCAGCAGCATTTCTGGATCATGTTTATAAGCTCCATGGCCTCCCGAACACCATCATAAGCGACAGGGACCCGGTATTTTTGAGTGATTTCTGGCGTCACTTCTTTTCATTGCAGGGTGTGGAGTTAAGGTACTCTTCGGCCTACCACCCCCAAACGGACGGCCAAACTGAGGTGGTAAACAGGTGTGTCGAGACTTATTTACGTTGTATGTGCGCTGATTGCCCTGTCACATGGTGCAAATGGCTCTCCCTTGCAGAATGGTGGTACAACACCACGCATCAGTCGACTATACGCATGACACCTTTCTAGGCATTGTACGGCTACGAACCACCAATCCACATTCCCTATATTCCAGGTACTGCCCCTAACATTCGGGTGGACAGAGAGTTAACTGACAAGGAAGCCATTATCCAGCTCCTCCGCTTCCATATACATAGAGCTCAGAATAGAATGGTCCAATTGGCAAACAGACATCGCTCTGATCGTCAATTCCAGGTGGGCGAACTGGTTTACGTCAAGCTTCAGCAGCATCGACAGATTACAGTCACTGGTAATCAACATAGCAAGCTTGCCTACTTATATCACGGCCCCTTTAAGGTGATTGATAAGATAGGGGTTGTCGCCTACCGGTTGAAGTTACCAGAAGGATCACAGATTCATCCGGTTTTTCATGTGTCACACTTGAAGCGGTTTCTAGGACCAAAAGATCATCATTCCTCCGCCGAACTCCGAGGTCAAGAGTTAATACCCGAGCTCATACTGCAGAGGAAGCTGGTTCGCAGGGGAAATGCGGCAGCTACACAAGTTTTGGTTAAGTGGCGACACCTACCGGATGAAGCTGCTACTTGGGAATTCCTTGATGAAATTCTGCAGAGGTTTCCTCATCTCACCCTTAGGGACAAGGGTGAATTCGAGGAGAGGGTATTGATGCATATTAATAGTGTGGATAGCGGGAGAAACGGCATGAGTTCGCTGGAATTGAAGTGGGAACGGGCCGAAGAGAAGGAAGTCGAAAGGGCCGAGGAGAAGAAGGAAGGCAAGGAGCTTTGGGCTGACGAGTCCAAGGAAGAAGAGAACCCAATGTACGTAGACCTGAGTGAACAAGTAGAAAATAAAGGAGGACGACAAGAGGAAGAAGAGGAGGAGAAACAACCAGAGGTGGAATCCCCAACAGAATGCAGCGCGGACGCGGAGGGGTATAAGGGTGCTGACAGCATTCGTTAAAAAACGGCATTCGGTTGTATGGGGAAATGGGGGGGAAACGTGTGTGGGGTAGCGTGGATAAGGAAGAGTAGTAGGAAGACGTAAGAAGGAGGAGCACCGATGAGTGAGTGGGGGAGTATCGCCGGAGATATATTTTCTGGTTTTTCTTAGCATAGCTATGACTGTGATGTTGTTTTCGGAGAGACTCAGCTGTTATAGTTAAAGTAACGTATCACCTGGTATCAGAGCGGAATAGCTCAGTCTTTCCGTTCCGGTATGCCCGTGGCTGACCACACTCGATCAAAGGCAACGCAAATGGAGTCGGAATCTGTGAAGGAGGTGCTGCAGGAGTTGGTAAGGAAAATCGAGGGAATGGACGCTAGAATCGCGGGTCTGGAAGATCGTGAGGGGAGGAAGGAGCAATCTCCATCAATGGAGCGAAATGAGTCGAGTTGCAAAAGGGGTGATAGGCAGGGATGGCAGGACGACAGAGTTACCCGGAGGACGAGAGTGGAATTTCCTGAGTTTGATGGTACTAATGTTCAGGAGTGGGTGTTCCGCAGTGAGCGATTCTTTGAGCTAGATGATACCCCAGTGGATCTTAAGGTAAGTATCGCGTCCATACATCTTTTTGGACCGGCCGTTGAGTGGCACTATGCGTTTTTGAGAGGTCGTGAGTTGGGAGGCCCTGTTAGCTGGGATGAGTACGCGGCTGCAATGCTGGTTCGTTTTGGTCCTACGGAGTTGGCAAGGCCTATTGTTTTATTGAAAGAACTGAGGGAGAAGAATACCTTGGCAGAGTATGTGGAGGAATTCATTTCGCTAGTGACGAAGGTGGAGTTATCGAACGAAGATCAAGTAGCTCTGTTCGTGGGGGGTCTGAAAAAAGAAACTAGGAAGATTGTCACTGTTCTGAATCCACGTACCTTGCAACAGGCTATTGCGTTTGCAAAAACCTTGAGTACTGAGGATGAAGCTGCACCTTATAAGGGGAAAGATCTGGGAAGTAGAGGTGGCAGGATGGAAGTGTGGAATACGCAGAGAGGTATAAATTCGGGAGCAGTCAACAGATCTCTTACAAGGCCCTTTAATAACAAACCCACCGAGATGAGAGGGATGGGAGTTCCAGGAGTGCGATCTTTACCTTACCAGCCGCCCCACAAGAGACTCACTACGGCTGAAATGGAAGACAAGAGGCAAAAAGGGCTTTGTTTTTGGTATGACGAGAAATACTCGTTCAACCACAAATGTAGTAATCGGCGCCTATATTCAATTACATTAGAACCAGACGGAATGGATGAAGGGATGGTGCAAGACGTTGCGGAAGGAGACTCAGCGGGAACAGAGGATATACCTGTGGTATCCCTGCACGCCTTGTATGGCGTGGCACTCTCTTTTAAAAACCAAACGATGAAGGTCGTTGGCCTTCACAAGAAACGGCGATTAACCATCTTGGTGGACTCGGGGAGTACCCACAATTTTCTGGATTTGGGAGTGGCGAGACAATTGGGTTGCTTGATTCAGATGGTTACAGAGAGAGGGGTGTTGGTGGCTAACGGTGAGAGGATCTCATGTGCTTCGGCAGTGAGAAACTTCCAGTGGGAATTGCAAGGAGAAGTGTATACTGCGGACATGTTACTAATGCCTATAAAGGGGTGCGAGATGATTTTAGGGATGGATTGGCTGAATACTTTGGGCAAGGTTCTGTGGGACTTCCCAAGGCTCACTATGCAGTTCTGGAGGAATGAGAAACTTGTGCAAATATCTGCTGGAGATAGTGAGTTCGCTAAGGTGACACCGGGAGTTTTCTCATTGGATAGCAAAGATATAGGGTTGATGATTGTACCTACAAAACAGCAGGAGCAGGATAAGGAGTTGACTGCGGAAATTCCAGCACCCCTGCTGCAATTGATCTCAAAATATAGATCTCATAATACCGAAGCGTATTTGAAGAACCTTCGGGGTTACCTCCTAAGAGAAAGCACGATCATGCGATCAACTTGGAGGAGGGAGTACATGGACTTAATTTGCGGCCTTACAGACAGTCGAGCTCCCAGAAGGACATCATAGAAAAGCTAGTGGAAGAAATGTTGCAGGCCGGGATCATTAGACCCAGTTGTAGTCCGTTTTCTTCTCCGGTGGTATTGGTGAAGAAGAAGGATGGGACTTGGAGGCTTTGCATTGACTACCGTGAACTAAATAGAAGAACCATCAAGGACAAATTTCCCATTCCTATTATAGAGGAATTACTTGACGAATTGAAGGGAGCCAGCTGGTTCACTAAGCTGGACCTGAGGTCCGGTTACCACCAAATCAGAGTGAGGGAAGAAGACATCTCAAAAACCGCCTTCAAGACGCATGATGGCCACTATGAATTTTTGGTTATGCCCTTTGGTCTCACCAATGCACCATCTACGTTTCAAGCTTTAATGAATGATGTATTTCGGCCCTACCTCAGAAAATGTGTGTTGGTCTTCTTCGATGACATATTGGTTTACAGTTCAAGCCTCGAGACACACCTCGGTCATCTTGCACAAGTGCTGCAGGTGCTGCTACAGAACTGTTTAGTGGCAAAGATGAGCAAGTGCTCGTTTGCGATGAGAAGGATTGAATATCTGGGTCATTATATTGACGAGACTGGAGTATCGACAGATCCCAATAAGATAACCGCAGTTTGTAGGTGGCCGACTCCAACTAATGTCAAGCAGCTTCGAGGATTTCTGGGATTAACAGGATATTACCGGCGATTCGTCCGGGGGTATGGAGCTATCAGCAAACCGTTGACTCAGTTACTCAAGAAAGATTCTTTTCGGTGGACACCACAGGCTCAGGCATCATTTTCGCAGCTTAAAGAAGCTATGACCACAGTTCCAACACTAGCTTTACCGGACTTCTCTAAAACGTTTGTGGTAGAGACAGACGCTAGCTCCCATGGAATCAGAGCTGTGCTGATGCAGGAGGGACACCCCATAGCTTTCCTTAGCAAAGCCTTGGCTCCTCGCCATGTGGGTATGTCAGTTTATGAGAAGGAACTTTTGTCTTTGGTTTATGTAGTGGATAAGTGGAAACATTACTTGATGAGTAAGCATTTTATCGTGAAAACCGATCACCAAAGCCTGAAGTACTTGTTGGAACAGCGGCTGCACAATGAGATGCAATTTCGTTGGCTGTCCAAATTGGTGGGGTATGATTTTGAGATTTGCTACAAAAAGGGAAAGGAAAATATAGCAGCAGATGCCCTTTCCAGAATCACCAGTCCTGAATTGTTCACCATCGCCCTGGAATCACACCAGAGTACTCTACTGGATGAAATTATGCAGAGTTGGCAAGCTGACGCGACATTACAGGCCATTTTACAGCAGCTGGAAAAGGGTCCCGTCTTGCATTACACTTTCCAGCAAGGGTTGCTGCGGAGGAAGGGCAAACTGGTCGTTGGCAATAATTCACAACTTAGAGAGACTATAATTCGAGTCTTCCATTCTTCCGCAGTAGGAGGACATTCCGGTATTAATGCCACCACAAAACAAGTAGCGGGATTCTGTTACTGGAAGGGTCTTGAGGAGGATGTCAAGAGGTTTGTCAACAGCTGTGAGGTATGTCAGAAAAGCAAATATGATACCGCTGCCTCGCTTGGGCTACTGCAGCCCCTACCCATCCCAACTGCTATATGGTCCGACATTAGTATGGACTTCATTACGGGCTTGCCAAAATCTGCGGGTAGAGAAGTAATCATGGTGGTGGTTGATAGGCTGACCAAATTCGCTCACTTTATTGCTCTGAAGCACCCATTCACTTCAATGACAGTGGCAGCAGCATTTCTGGATCATGTTTATAAGCTCCATGGCCTCCCGAACACCATCATAAGCGACAGGGACCCGGTATTTTTGAGTGATTTCTGGCGTCACTTCTTTTCATTGCAGGGTGTGGAGTTAAGGTACTCTTCGGCCTACCACCCCCAAACGGACGGCCAAACTGAGGTGGTAAACAGGTGTGTCGAGACTTATTTACGTTGTATGTGCGCTGATTGCCCTGTCACATGGTGCAAATGGCTCTCCCTTGCAGAATGGTGGTACAACACCACGCATCAGTCGACTATACGCATGACACCTTTCTAGGCATTGTACGGCTACGAACCACCAATCCACATTCCCTATATTCCAGGTACTGCCCCTAACATTCGGGTGGACAGAGAGTTAACTGACAAGGAAGCCATTATCCAGCTCCTCCGCTTCCATATACATAGAGCTCAGAATAGAATGGTCCAATTGGCAAACAGACATCGCTCTGATCGTCAATTCCAGGTGGGCGAACTGGTTTACGTCAAGCTTCAGCAGCATCGACAGATTACAGTCACTGGTAATCAACATAGCAAGCTTGCCTACTTATATCACGGCCCCTTTAAGGTGATTGATAAGATAGGGGTTGTCGCCTACCGGTTGAAGTTACCAGAAGGATCACAGATTCATCCGGTTTTTCATGTGTCACACTTGAAGCGGTTTCTGGGACCAAAAGATCATCATTCCTCCACCGAACTCCGAGGTCAAGAGTTAATACCCGAGCTCATACTGCAGAGGAAGCTGGTTCGCAGGGGAAATGCGGCAGCTACACAAGTTTTGGTTAAGTGGCGACACCTACCGGATGAAGCTGCTACTTGGGAATTCCTTGATGAAATTCTGCAGAGGTTTCCTCATCTCACCCTTAGGGACAAGGGTGAATTCGAGGAGAGGGTATTGATGCATATTAATAGTGTGGATAGCGGGAGAAACGGCATGAGTTCGCTGGAATTGAAGTGGGAACGGGCCGAAGAGAAGGAAGTCGAAAGGGCCGAGGAGAAGAAGGAAGGCAAGGAGCTTTGGGCTGACGAGTCCAAGGAAGAAGAGAACCCAATGTACGTAGACCTGAGTGAACAAGTAGAAAATAAAGGAGGACGACAAGAGGAAGAAGAGGAGGAGAAACAACCAGAGGTGGAATCCCCAACAGAATGCAGCGCGGACGCGGAGGGGTATAAGGGTGCTGACAGCATTCGTTAAAAAACGGCATTCGGTTGTATGGGGAAATGGGGGAAAACGTGTGTGGGGTAGCGTGGATAAGGAAGAGTAGTAGGAAGACGTAAGAAGGAGGAGCTCCGATGAGTGAGTGGGGGAGTATCGCCGGAGATATATTTTCTAGTTTTTCTTAGCATAGCTATGACTGTGATGTTGTTTTCGGAGAGACTCAGCTGTTATAGTTAAAGTAACGTATCACATTGCAAACCCCATCATCGACTGGAACGGAAACAAATCACGCAGTCTGAATGACTTCTATTAACGCGGAAAAGATCCGACTTGCTCCGGTCTGGGGGTGTTCGTAACATAGGATTGATTACTGGAAGAGACATCAACTAGTGGTTGCAAACTCGGGTCGTCAGACAAAAATCATGAGAATGAGATCGTAAGGGTAATATGCTTGGTGATGGGCATCCGATGCGGTGCTTTTATATGACTTGGTAGTTCTCTGCAATCAATTGGGTTCTCTGAGAGAACTTTGGTGACGGTCCTCCCCGGATAGGCAATACATTCACCACCTGCAAACAGACCACACCCGATTGGCAAAAAGCGGAAAATACGGGTGAAAAACGTTTACGTGATGTAAAAGATGGGAATATGATGCCAGGAACCTTCATGTCGCTGAATGTGCTGGTGGCAGAGAACTGCACAGAGATGGGGAAAAATGCAGAAGCATCTGCCGGTGGAACCACAAACTCCATGGATCCGCTGCAAAGAATTTATTCGCAAACTCAGCTGAGTGATTAACTGGGAAGTGTTGCATTAGCTGCAGAGGGGGTTCCGAGATAGTATTTAAATTGAACCCAACCTGCGGTTTGAATTGTCAATGAGAAGAATAGACCACTCAAAAATGGAATTCCTTGAGTCGTATCTGCATGAATATGGAGAACAGAATCATCATCAACTCTTTACTGAGCAGTGAACAAGGGTTCAAGCCGGGGTCAGGAAATACAGGGAAATAATTCCACAAAAGATCCATCCAGTCACTACTTATTGTCTAGTATACCTTCTGAGCATGACGGCTTAGGAAAATGCCAAACTGACAATTCAAATAAGAATATTAATATTCTTTCTACTCATCAAAACCTTAGAAAAACTTATATCTTTAGTATTTTCCACAATCCTGCCTACTCATAAAGCAAGGAAATAGTAGCGGAGATTTGAGATTACCTCCATTCACCATCAATCTGCCTCACATTTGGAGCTTCTCTCAGAGCTGGGAGGGGTACAGAGATTATAACATTTCTCAGATCAAACATTGCTGAAGCTTCATACTCAAAGCTGACGTAAGTTTCATTCCCAGACACAGACGGCCAGCAGTTTACTGCATGAAAAGATACGACATCATCATAGGAGTTGCATCTTATATATAGAACTCGTAGAAGACCAAATATAAAACCTACTTGTCAGCGGAACCATCGACTCGTCGTTACTCTGCATTCTCCACCTCAAAAGCCCTACGCCTGAGGCATCTCCACCTTGACCAGTTGGGAAAGGTCTATTTGGATCTTTCAGGCCCAATATATTCTCATTGGAGAACAATTCTTTGTTTATGTTTGGGTGGGTCTTAAAAAGTATTCCCGGGTTACTACCACTTTCGATCTGCCAAGGAGAATATCAGATGAGGAAGGAGAACAAACACTGAGGCCTCTACCTTCCACCAGGTGTGGGGCTAAAGGAGCCTAAAGTAGCTGAGCAAATCATAGAGCAGAAAGCATTTAACAATGAGAATGAGACTTTGCTTGCCCTCAAGTTCAGCAACCCCAATGGTAACCAATAATTTGACAGCCGGAGAAACCTGGTTTTATCTCTCCCTTTTTTCTTTTAGGGGGAGATGGCCCAGGGGAGGATCTAAAAAAAACTAGATAAAGAAAAGAAGAAGAATTCAAAGCCAACCTGAACTTGAATGAACCCATCCTCCTGGTTAAGTATTTGAAGAGACAGGGTTCCCTGAACGTCGAAGTTGCTCAATCCACCATCTCTTTTCAGCGTCACATTTATTTTCTCTTCAACAGTCAGAGTGACGGGATCGGTGAGTGGAGCAGCAGCCATTTTGGATAATCCAGCTTTTGGTTGGACGTCCTCAAGGATCACTTCGCCTTCTGCCTTCAAGCTTTCCAAGAATTGATTTGTCCTTTGTGTTTTTCCAAGCTGCATGCCCAGACCTTTAGGAGGAGCATTGGCAGCAGAAGGAGGACGACCTTGAATTGTATAGAGAATGTTAATTTTGTTTGGAAACGACAACATCCATTAAATCATGCATTGAAACTATTATATAAACTTGTCTGACATTTGCACGCTTCATTACTCATGCGACATTTCACAGAAAAGACTTCACATTCTCAGAATACAGAGGTACAAACCTTTAGGCTTGCTAGAAAATGTATCGGAGTCAGTGGTCAATGGAAATCCAGAGTTATTCGAAAAAACCGCCTCCACCACTGGAAATACTCATATCCCCAAAAGCACTGCCAATTCCACCAGAGCCCATTGATTGCAGTGCCTTAAACCCACCTCTGTCACCTCTAGATTTCTCAATCTGCAAACAAAAATTAGAAAAAGCTTCATAGACAGAGAAATAATTGTCTTCAAAGTAGGAAGGTCCTCCAGGGGTCACTTAAAACAAACCTTGCTTTTGTCTATTTCACTAGCTTTCCGCTTCATGAGATCCTTGGTCTCATTGATTTTACTTTGTAGGACTAGTTTGTGCAACTTCTCTTCATGACTCTCCATCTCACAATATTGCTTAACTTGGGCAACAGTAACATTTTCCTTGTGACCAAGAGAGATGACTTCATCAAAAGCGAAAATCAGCTCAAAAGCAGTCTTGCATATGCCCTCCTCATCAAGAGACAAAGCATACTCGGGCACCTGTAGATTGACTTAAGGAATTCACAACCTCAGATTCCAGAAACATAACGTTGAGTCAAATCATAAGAATTATAATGAACATGTAGGTCCTCAAGTGAAACACCAGTTCATCAGAGAACACTTCCCAGATTGAAAATTGAAACAAAACTTATGAGTATACAAGCAGTCATTGCGAAAAACAACGAAAAGCAGCTAGTAACCAGGACCAAGAAACAAAATCTTTGATACACAAGGAGGTAGAAGATGTGAGCCGGAGAAGGATACTAGTTTTGACAGCAGCCTCAGAGTTTCCAAATCTTCAAGAATGTTGCTCTGCTTGTTAGTTACTAAGAGCAAGTACAAAGCTTCGATAGGCTGGTAGACATAGCGGACATTCTCAGTCTCCACATATGTATGCTGCTTTCCCATGCCCACCAACTTTGGAAATGCAGCAAGAAGACCTTCAATTCTTATACGAGACATCTCGACAAACTGTCTCGAAACAAGAACTGCCACGGAAAATAGCACATGACAGTAATAACAAAGATAAGTAGCAAGTAGCATGTCAGAAAAAAATTAAAAAAAATCACGACGTGTCATGAACATCAGAAAAGTAGTGTGTCGCCTCTACCGGGAAATCAAATGATGGAACCCGTATAACTTTTCCTGAAAATGTAACCATTTTAGACAAAACTAATGGTGGCTACTAATGCAAATGCAACATACTTGGGTCCTATCGAAGGTTCACAAGATCCTCACCAAGGGAAAATCCTCTGGTGTCAACGTCATCTAAACAATGAGTGACTAAAAAATATTCAGAGATGATGAGAGAACCAATTCTATCACCTTTTCCAGACTTGCTCACCACAGAAGCCGCGAGAACAACCTGTACACAAAGGAAACAAGTAAGCAAACTGCAAATTGGAAGGAAGAGCACCCCGGACAAGAAAAATGGACATGGAGTCTAGATAGATGAGAGAAAAAATCTTCACCATAGTTAAGCAACAAAAAAGCATGTGAAAGATTAACATCCAAAACGACTGCATGAAAATCTCTACTGTTTTACTCTCAAACTAAATGTCCCTTCACTTCACTTCACAAGTACAATTTCCATCGTGAAACATGGAAAAGACCATGCAATTATCCTTTGAGGCTGTAAATGGGTCCTACTGACTCCCATTACATGCTATCATAGATAATAACCAATCGAAATCTAAATGCCGAGAAAAGATTGCCAGTTATTCACTAGGCTTCTGTGTCTTGAAATCTACAAAACGAGATACCTACGGTTCAAGAAGAGAAAGAACTCAAGAGTTACGAACGACTTAAAAAAATCACATCACTGTTCCTCCCTAGATCTCTGTCAATACAACACAAGTGACCGGTAAACAGGTAGCTCACATCACAGTCAGTCATCACGAACGCAAGGGAAACAAAGGATATAACTCACCATCTTGTCCTGCCACAGCCGGAGGAAGCAGATCTTCAATCAACCTGCCAGTGGACAAACTGTAAACGAAATCGTAAGAGGAACAACTACTGCGATAATCGCCGCCGCCACCAGCAACATCCCAAAGAAGAGTAGTAACCACACCGGATCAATCAGGGCCCGGGATCTCCCAACACATTCCACTAACAACTCAAAAAGCTCCGAAAATCAATGACAAACAGAAGAAGAATGCCTAACGAGACCGAATCCAGCAGCAATAACAGATCGACGGCGCACAAACCACAGATCCAAAAACAAACAAAAACCGGGAGAGAAATCGAACCGATCAATCTCTACCTTTCTCTTTCGTTGGGGGGAGTGGGGGCGAAGAACGTGAGAGGAAATCTGAATCGCAGCAAAGAAGAAAAGAAAAGGAAGAAGGGAATGTCAACAGGAAGGAAGCTATGAACGAGATGGGCCGGGCCTTGAGGCCCAATTTCAATTCCCGTGAAATGATATTGGTCATAAAAAAGCAAAAAGACTTAAAAGGAGGATTCATTTCGTCACAAGATCAGCGTAAAAAGGTTAGGGAAGGAGGTCGGTCATTCCCCCCAAGTACCCAAGAAGGACGCAATGCCGATGGTTGTTCGTATTCCATAAAAACAAAAAGGAAAGCACGCCTGCTTATTTAATCTTTACGTGAATTATAACAAACTCGAAAACAATAAAATAAGCGAATAGAGTGACTGTATGCATGCGGGTGATGTCGCAGGAGGTGTGTGTAAAGAGTAGCAGTAGCTGCTGGCTGCTTGAGTGTCAGGAGGAGCAAAACAAGAAAAGCAACAGAAAGAAGAAAAATGTAAGAAAGACTGCACCGAATCACATGGGGTAGGGGGGAGGTGTTCAAAGGTTCAAAGGGGTGGGGGGGTCTATCATCATCATCCATCATTTAAAATCAAACAAACCCTTACTAACTGCTGCTGCTGCTTGAGGTTTCCACACAGTTCCTATGTAACTAAATAGCCTAATTGTCGCGATTCGATAGTAGTAATCAAGCCACCCATGTTTATATATATATATGTTTGTACGAGACACGAAGCATTTGAGGCCGCATGGGACTTCATGTTAGTTCGGATTCACGCTGCAGCACCAAAAGAACATATAGTAAGTTGAGTATAGGGTGATTGACTGTTTTAATTAGATATGGGTTTTGGTTTTTTGAGGTTCTTGTTGATTTACCAAAGTCCCCGGTGTGGAGGGTAAAGTCCTGAAGGCTAGGGTGAGTTGGCTGGACGCGGTAGGGTTCGAACTGGGGAGGGGTGAGTAGGGTCGCGAGCTGTAGACGGACTCCTTCCGGTTGATCTTCCGGCCTGAGGAACGGAAGCATGTCAAGCATGTTCGAGGTTTCGGCTTCCTGCTTTGTCGCCCCTCCGCTGGTTCCCTCCACGGGTTGCTGCTGCTCCACCATGGCCACCTGATGCGCCTTGATCTGATCCGGGTGGATCATTAAGCATTTCTATCATCGACTGAAAAAAATAAACGAGAAACAACAACAGCAATCATTCTCTTTACCATGTGGATGATCTGATCATTCTCGTCTTCGAGCATTTTCTCCTGAAACTCAGAAATGTTTAACGACAGTCGAGGAGTTTATAAGGCTAAAATAAGGGCGGGCAATTTCACGTATTTTTCGCACCTTCCTCCTGAGATTCTCCATTTGCTGGTGGAGGAGTTCAAACTGTCAAAAGCCGCGATCTCCATGAGAAGGTTTTCTGGTTTTTAACCCCAATGGAAAACAATATTCGCAGTAAACAGCACGATTATAAATTTGAAAAGGAACAATCCTAAGGGTTTGGATCGAGTTACCTTCCTAGCGCGAACCTTGTTGACGGAACACTCCAATTCATGCTCCAGTTGAGCCAGCTCCTCGATCCGGACAGAACTCAGATCGCCACCTGTATAACGTTGCAGGCTCAGTTGGAGGATCTGGGTTTCTCCCTTCATCCTCCTCAGTTGGTTCTGCAACTCCTCCTGCGAAGAGGATCGTCAATAGGATTTGTTGGAAAACAGAAGATGGAAGCACAGCAAAAACCAGACTAACAAATTCATATGCATCACGCACGCATACATCGTCGTTCTGCTGGGGAATTTCGGTGCCCGTAGTGCTGAGATACCTCCTTACCAGGGTGTCAATCCTGCACCCAAGTTGTAAATTCTAGGTCTCTTAGGACATGCTTTTCCATTTCGGGTTTCCGGATCTGCCTCCCAACAACCAAAGAGGAACAAACCTTGCTCCTTCGCTGTACTCGAAGAGCTTTCCAGTGCTAGAGAAGATGATGACGCCGATCTGAGCATCGCACAGCACTGACAGCTCACGCGTCTTCTTGAAGAGACCCGATCGCCGTTTCGCGAAAGTCACCTGCCTCGTGGTCTTGTTGTCGATCCTCCTGATCTCGATCTTTCCCCTCCCCATTCTTCGCTCTCCAGGGCCTTAAGATCTCGGACCACAGTTTAAAAAACTAAAAAAGACACAAGAAGAAAAGGAATCAAGCAAGCATGCCCCATAACACTCACGCAATCGAAAGCGCGTACAGTAAAAAGCACCAGCTAGCTAAGTAAAAATTTTCACTTCTCTTTGGTATGGTTTAGAGAAGACGAAAAACAGGCAAGGGATCCCTAAACTAAGACGGGAAATGGGAAAACAAAAAAATGGTGTATGTAAGCAAAGTAGGTCCTGTCGAACACGAAAACCCTGATCACGCTGTGTGACTTCCCACGAATAGCAGGCCAATTATAGCACAAAAAAAAGAAAAGAAAAGGGAAAGATGAGGTCTGTCGTGGTTTTCTTTACATTTTTGCTCTGAAAGAAGGAGAAGAAGAGGAATTGGCAAGAACTAAAGAGAAAGAGAGACAGATAGGGAAACCACCTTTGAAGAAGAAGATGATGAAGATGATTGGGGGGGAGGGGGGAGTTAAACACATATATGCCTACTCGTTTTGGGTTTGTATCATACTTGAACAAAATCCCATCATTCATTTGATATCATTTTTTATTCAGACACTTCGATGTGAATCAAAAGTCTTGGTAAGCCCCAAAGGAGAGGAAAGGATAGGAGAGAGGGGGGGTGTTTTTGAATGTGATGCCGATACCAATGAATATTTTGGTATTACAAAACCCCTTCTATTTCCTCCTCGTACCATAGCGCTTACGTTTGTGCGTGCATGTGTGATGATAAAAGGGAAGAAGAAGAAGAAGAAGAAGAAGAAGAAGAAGAAAAGGATTCAAAGAGGAGGTTGAGATGGGATTGGGGATGCTATTAATGAAGGGTTTTTTTTTCTTATATTGCAGTAGGAGGAATAAGGTGATAACGTGGAGAGAAGACAAGTTTTCCCGTTTCGGCCACGGCAAAAGGGGCCTTGTCATTTCCATCGAGGAGGTTCGAGGTATTTGGGGCAAAATATGTGTTGTGGCATTGTCATTCACCAAGAAATCAATTGCTATGATATCGTGGGAGCTTTTTTTACCCAAAGTAGGAGAAAATGGTGGGGGAGGAGGCAGTTTCACGTCGGTCTCAACTCAACCCTTCCCCAATTTCCCACATTTTCCCTTCTTCTTCTTCTTCTTCTTCTTCTTCTTCCCATTCACATGCTTCTGCGCAGACCCTCCCCTCCCCTCCCCTCCTTTATTCTAATAAATGAAAACCCATGATTATGACGACCACGACTGGCTGCCTGCCTGGCTGGGTTATATTTATATTTTGAAGGATGGAGTGGGCCCAGATGCAGGCCTCCCGTCCAAGACTAGCCCATTATCAGTGAACGGGCTTTAAAAGGCCCAGCCCAGCTAAGACGTTAAAGGCGTACTACCCAAATAAACAATCAGAGCCTTGCTCTGTAAGCAAAGCGACCACGCCTTTCTTCTTCTTCTTCTTCTTTCTTCCCAGCCAAGCTCAGGAAAAGAAATTCAACGCCCCACCCCCGACACACCTACTAACAACATCCATCTATCCAAAACCACCAGGTGGAGCTTCCCTTCCGGTTGGATCCTCCGATCGAGTGAGTGGAGAAGGGGAAGGGATGGATTTGGCGGAGGAGGAGCTGCAGATGCTGACCATACCATCGCTCCTGAGGGAGTCTGTCGACATCCCCAGGAGGTCTCCCAGCACTTTCTACCTCATCACCATCACCCTCGTCTTCCCACTCTCCTTCTCCATCCTCGCCCACTCCCTCTTCACCCACCCCCTCCTCTCCCACCTCTCCTCCGGCGACCGCCACGGCCACGACCTCACCCTTCTCCTCCTCTTCCAGTCCCTCTACCTCATCTTCCTCTTCTCCTTCTCCCTCCTCTCCACCTCCTCCGTCGTCTTCTCCGTCGCCTCCCTCTACTCCTCCAAGCCCCTCTCCTTTTCCTCCTCCCTCTCCTCCCTCCCCTCCGTCCTCCCCCGCCTCTTCCTCACCTTCCTCTGGGTCGCCCTCCTCATGCTCTCCTACTACCTCCTCTTCCTCTCTTCCCTTTTCCTCCTCCTCTTCTCCCTCGACCGTGGCAACCCCTTCCTCGTCCTCCTCTCCTCCTCCGCCGTCCTCTTCCTCCTCCTCGGCGTTCACGTCTACATCACCGCCCTCTGGCACCTCGCCAGCGTCGTCTCTGTCCTCGAGCCCGTCTACGGGCTCGCCGCCTTGCGGAAGAGCTACCATCTCCTCAAGGGCAGGGTCCGGATGGGATGGGTCCTTGTTTTCTGCTACTTGTTCGCCTGCGGAGTCATCAATGGGGTCTTCGGCGTGGTCGTGGTCCACGGGGACGAGTACGGTTACGGCGTCCTTGCCAGGATCTTGGCCGGTGGGTTCTTGGTCGGGGTCTTGGTGATCGTGAATCTGATCGGGCTGCTGGTGCAGAGCGTGTTCTACTATGTCTGCAAGAGTTATCATCACCAGAGTATCGATAAGCTTGCCCTGAGTGATCACCTCGGCGGCTATCTCGGCCAGTATGTGCCGTTGAAAAGCAGCATTCAGATGGAGAACCTGGATATTTGATACGAACAGACGAACATATACAGGTTCGATTGTGAGTATCGATTGGTAGACATTCTTGCGGTGGCGATTGGCAGCATAGATCAGTTGGAAGGCTATTTTACGTGTCAGTGAATGTGGGTCTTCTCTGTATTTTTAGGTGATATGATGGAGCTTTCACAATGTGGTTTATGTTCTCTGTAGAAGTTGCATTTTCTGCTTCTATTTGGCATTAGAGACATTTCTCAATATACTCCGATCAATCTGTAAATGACCTCTACTGTATGTCGACATCCAATCTCGATGCCATAATTCATGCATAGATTTTCCTTGGGCTACGACTTAGTTTTCTTTTCTTGGGTATGCTTACTCAGAGACCTCCAATATTTGGGGAGTAAAGTCTACTTTATGTTATGTTAATTGCTTCTGCTCTCTGTACTTTCTGGTGGGTTGGAAAATATATTTCCTGGTACACTGGATTCTGCTCTAGCATTGACATACTTTGATTGAGCTGACCATATGCATCCTGCTGAAGCAGAGGCGAGCATATTGCTCCTCAAGATGTTTAAAGGACAAGCCTAGTCGGCCGGGGACACTAAGGATTGTTACCAAATTTTCGCCTATTGTAGTGACAGTGCTAGGCGGTTGGATCATGATCCGTTTCCCGTGTCTTAGCTGACTTGTTCCAAGGGAACAATGTTGTAGGAGCAGTTGTTGTTGTAGTAGTAGCATAAAGGATGATTGCTCTGTGAAGTTTATGATAATCCGTGATGGGGTTGTTACCGAGAAAGTTTAACCCGGACATGGGGGTTAGCTGTTTGCCAGATTCTGGAGTTGAACTAGGATGCATCTATGAAAGTAGTGGTTGGGCGGTGTGGTTGGCCCTGCCTATTGAACAGCAATAGACGAGATGCTCATCTGGGAAGAAGCTGAGCTGGTTGGTAGTAGTGGTTGGTGGGGGGGGGGGGGGCATAGAGATAAGTTGTTGATGCTTCTAAAAAAAAAAAATCATTATTTGAGCAATGATCGATGATGATATGAGTGAATAGTTGGATTAGGGAAGTAAATGCTAGGATGTGGAGGTGGGGATCTGATGGGGAAGTCATATTCTTCTTCTTGTATGTAAGGGGATTGGATGGTGGATTTTTGATTGTTGAAGGTGGAGAAAAAGGCTGTGGGGGGAACAATGGAAAGACATCATCATCCCAAGAGCAAATCTTATCTTTTACTTTATTAAGGCTGTGGATTGTTGTCGTAGGTTGAGTTGAGTTTGTTTTCCCATTTGAAAGGGACGGGGAAGTCATCCTTTCTTATCTCCATTTTATATAAATACAAAAAAAAAGGTTTATGATTGGCAGTCGAAGGGTTAATTAAGGGGTATTTGTCAAATTTTTTAATTTTATGAGTGTAAAAAGTTAAACCTCATTTAAAGGGAACTACCACAGAATGATGAGGAAATGTGGTAAGTTATTGTGCCCGTCTTCTTTTTTCTTCTTATCAGCCGCCCCCATCCATCAACCTCTTTTAATTCCTTAACCTCCTCTTTTTGTCCCCATCTATTTCTTCCTTTTTCTTTTATTTTGTTGCTTTTTTTTTAAAATCGGAATATTCAAAAGTATTGAAAGTATGAATTTGCAGAGAGTTTGTGTTGGAGAAAAGAAATGAAGTAGAACATAAATTTGGGAATTTTTATTGAAAGTATAAATGTATCCATTACCCAATTATGGAATTAATTAACTGTTCATTTAAAGAATTGTATTGAATCAATTACTTGAACTTTCATTCCTCAATGTATAAAGGGTAGAATCAAAGACTTGATAAATCTAACACAGCCTAAACCCCAATACTCATGTAATATTTCCCTTTAAAAAAAAAAAAGCAAATCACTTTTTTTTTGTCAGTCCAAAGATTCACCCAATTTATTACACCACAGGGTTGACTAACATTATCTTTTTGTGGGGTATTTTGAAAATCGATAACAAAAAATTATCTCTAGTAAGAAATGAACCGGGAGAATCTTGGGTTTGCTTAAGAAGTAAGAACACAATGAGATTATTTTCCTTTTCAAGTAATAGTTAGAATAATTACTTCTACCACTACTGCCCGGAGACAAATAAGAATGGAAGTAAGGAAAGTGGGAGTGACTTTTTGCCCACCCGTTTTTAATTGCTCTTCTTTTTCTTACAAACTCTTCAAAAAGAAAAAAAAAAAGTCATGTCTTTTGTATTTCTGTTCACCTTTTTATTTAATTTTACTTGGAGTTATTATATTTTACCTCTTATTATTTCCACCAAAGCATCACTCACTCTTTCTCTTACATTTCTCCTCCCATCTCTCTGTTTTTTGTTTCCGCCATTGTCCTGCAAGCAAAAAGATATCCCCTTCGTTGCTTGCTTTTATTCAGGCAAAACCCCGTTGCCATATGCCCCCCCCCCCCCTCTTCCTCTTCCCAGTTCTTTTTTCCCTTTTTGTTTTCATCTGTAGGCAGTTTGATGTTTTTTTACCTCTTCTCAGTCAGTGCAAAATCAACCTAGATCCCCTGTTTCGGTTTGATTGAGCTGCCCCCCGTGTCAAAGATTCGATTCTTATTACTGCCCAGGAAGGAAGTTGCTACTGGGTTTTATATAATTTTACTGGCTTTGGTCCCACAAGTGGGTCGTGGGAGGGGGAATCGAGTTAGGATCGACTGGAAAATGGATTCGGAGGTGGGTGTGGAAGAGGAAATGCCCAGCAGAGGGAGTATGTGGGATTTTGATCAGAAGTTCGATCAGCCCATGGAGGAGGCTGGCAGGCTCAGGAATATGTACAGGGAGAAGGTAATCAATGCATGAAGCTGCTTGTTGATGTTACCTCCTCCTCCTGCTGCTGCTGCATTGGTTTGATTGGGTATAGCATGTGTTTGGGCGATTGGTGTGGACTTAATTTGAAAGTTTTGGTTGTTGCTCGTGTCCCTGGTTTGTTCATTCCTGCAGAAATTTTCAGCTGTGTTGCTCCTTCGGCTGGCGTTCCAGAGTCTCGGAGTAGTTTATGGAGACTTGGGCACGTCTCCGTTGTATGTCTTCAACAATACGTTTCCCAAAGGGATTGATGACCCGGAGGACGTCATTGGGGCTCTTTCGCTGATCATTTACTCCCTCACGCTCGTTCCGCTCCTCAAGTACGTTTTTGTGGTGTGCAGAGCGAACGACAATGGCCAGGGTAAGCTTATGCCTGCAGAAGCACGTCTTTGGTGCATTGTTAGTGTTGCGACTAAAGAAAGGTGCGAACAATTTATCCAATTTGATCTAATGCATATTGGATGGAGGGTCCTATTTCATGAGGGCGATGGTTTTCTATTATGTGAGCAATTAAAACATTACCATATGTGAAGAATTTCCATTTATGTGATAACTGGTTCTGCAGAATTAGTTTTCCTTTCTTTCTCTCCCAGCCAATTACAATTTTCATTTGGCAGGTGGGACGTTTGCACTTTATTCTTTACTTTGTCGGCATGCCAAAATGAAGACTATTCCGAACCAGCATCGGACAGACGAGGAGCTGACCACGTATAGTCGCTCCACATTTAACGAGCAATCGTTTGCTGCGAAAACCAAGAGGTGGTTGGAAAGACATCCATCCAGGAAGAACATGCTTCTCATCCTTGTTCTCGTGGGAACTTGCATGTTGATTGGAGATGGGATCCTCACCCCTGCTATCTCAGGTAACTGACCTGCGCCCGTGCTTAATCCTAGATAAGCATTCTGCCATTTCCAGTCTTACTTTTCCATTTATATGTCTGGTGTTGATAGCAGCGGACATATTTTCTTCGTCTCAGAAGGAAAGCACCAGCCAATACTTATCATATATTGGACTCCCGAATTATTCGAAATAAGCTTATTCTGTCTGTATTGTGCTGCATTAGGAGAAAAGTCGAAATATATATGTTGAAAGCGTCTTTTTGATGAATTTTGCATGAAAAGAAGTGTGCTATCTGTTTCTTCTGTGTCTGGAAGTTGCTGATTATTGTCAACAATCTGTCCTCAGTACTTTCTGCCGCGGGAGGCCTCAAGGTTAATAGTCCTGGAATAAGCACTGGTACGATTTTCCTCCTCCAAATCCAGATGGCTTCAAACCACCTTACGGATGTTTTCTTACCAGTTACTCCTTTTTTTTTATAAGTAGTTACTCCTTGTTTGCTGCAGATGTGGTTGTTGTAGTGGCTGTCATTATACTGGTCGCTCTGTTTAGTATGCAACACTGTGGAACGGATAAAGTTGGCTGGCTGTTTGCTCCGATCGTGCTGCTTTGGTTTATTGTGATTGGTTCCATTGGAATATTCAACATTTGTAAATATGATAGAAGGGTTCTGAGAGCCTTTTCACCTGTGTATATGTGGCGTTACTTTAAAAAGCTTGGAAGAGATGGGTGGACCTCTTTGGGGGGCATCATGCTGTGTATAACGGGTTAGTCTAGTATATCTTCTTTCGTCTGCTACCGGTTCCTTGGCAGGGATTATTTTAAAAATGGCGAGTTTGTTGTCTTCCTGCAGGCACGGAGGCACTGTTTGCGGACTTGGGTCATTTTCCGTTGTCAGCTATACAGATTGCTTTCACAGTTGTGGTCTTTCCTTGCCTCATTTTGGCATACTCCGGACAAGCTGCATATTTGACGAAGCACAAGGACCACGTCTTTGATGCATTCTATGAGTCTATTCCGGGTATGTATTGAACAGTTCTGCCTCCATAAGTATGTCGGATATTTTTTCCTTATGGTTAGGGCCGTCTGGCTGATCATATCTGCAAATCCCCCCACATTTTCCTTTGCAAAATCTTCATTGACCACCCTATTTGGTTTCTTCACCAGTATATTTGTCCCGTATCGGGATAATTAATTAAAATCATATCAATGTTTTGACTTCCAGATATGGTGTATTGGCCGGTTTTCGTCATTGCGACCCTGGCTGCCATTGTTGCGAGTCAGGCTACTATCTCTGCAACTTTCTCGATAATCAAGCAGGCACTCGCTCTAGGCTGTTTTCCCAGAGTAAAAGTTGTTCACACTTCGAAGAAGTTTCTTGGGCAGATTTACATACCGGATATCAATTGGATACTGCTGATTCTTTGCATCGCCGTGACCGCCGGTTTCAAGAATCAAAGCCAAATCGGGAATGCCTATGGTAAGCTGTACAAAATTCGCATTCTGGTGGTTTTTCCTATTACTTTTTCAACCAAGTTTTTTTATTAATTCGGAGTCCAAAACAGGTACGGCGGTTGTAATCGTCATGCTGGCGACAACCTTACTCATGATCCTGATAATGATTATGGTTTGGCATTGCCACTGGATTTTGGTTCTCATATTCGCCGGACTGTCGCTCTTTGTGGAGGGCACGTACTTCTCTGCTGTCCTATTCAAGGTCAATCAAGGTGGCTGGGTCCCACTAGTGATTGCGGCAGGGTTTCTACTGATAATGTATGTTTGGCATTACGGCACGGTCAAACGCTATGAGTTTGAGATGCACAGCAAAGTCTCCATGTCGTGGATTCTCGGGCTCAGCCCGAGCTTGGGCTTAGTTCGCGTGCCCGGGATAGGTCTCGTGTACACTGAGCTTGCCAGCGGGGTGCCACACATATTCTCTCATTTCATTACCAACCTCCCAGCCATTCACTCCGTGGTCGTGTTCGTCTGCGTGAAATATCTCCCTGTATACACTGTTCCCGAAGAGGAGAGGTTTCTGGTTAAAAGAATTGGTCCGAAAAGCTTCCACATGTTCCGAAGCATAGTGAGGTATGGGTACAAGGACCTCCACAAGAAGGATGATGATTTCGAGAAGAAGCTATTCGACAACCTCTTCCTGTTTGTCCGGCTCGAGTCGATGATGGAAGGGTGTTCGGACTCCGAGGACTACAGCATCTATGGACAGAAGACACAGAGATCACGAGAAGGTCTGCAACAAGCCAGTGACGAAGGCACAAACACTTCTTATGGAATGGAACAGACAATTTCATCTGTGGAATCCATAATCCCAGTGAAGTCACCCCTACAGGCATACAACACAGCATCGTCGGGTCAGATGAGCAGCCATACAGCATCGGACGAGCTGGAGTTCCTGAATACCTGTAGGGAGGCGGGGGTGGTGCACATACTCGGGAACACGGTGGTGAGGGCAAGGACAGAGTCTAGGTTCTACAAGAAGATCGCGGTGGATTACATATACGCATTCCTGAGGAAGATATGCAGGGATAACAGCGTGATATTCAATGTACCTCATGAGAGCCTCTTGAATGTGGGCCAGATTTTTTCTGTATAGCAGAATAATGATAGACGTCGATGATGATGGACTTTCTTCGCGTGCGCTCCGCGTGTAACGGCCAGCAAGCCGCATTCCATTGCTCACAGTTTGGTTAGGATTAGGTTATGGTTATGGCTAGGAAAGCGCATTTTCTCCAGATCACATGTTTAGAATGTATGATTGTATCGTACGATGAGTAGTTTACTTGGCAGAAGAAATGACGCTGCAGCACTGCGCCGTCCGCGTGGAATTGAATAACGGATGGCCGACCTGCAATTCTTATCTTCAGAAATGAATAATAAATAGAATGGCCCCAAATTTTACTCGACACAATTAATTACCCTCTATCTAATTTATTTAGTGATTTCATAATAAATATTTATAGATTAATTATATAAGTTACCGAAATGCTATAATTTTTTTTTTCAATAGTGATGGAATGCAAATTTAACGGTTGAATTTCCACCTAACATTTAAGTTAGATTTATGAAGGGAAATTACTTTTATGTAACTTTAATTAATACAAGCAAATGAAAACGCGTACGAAAGTCTTGTTAATATGAATAAAAATTTCATAAACGGGATATATACTAAAAAAAAGTATATTCCAATACTCGATTTAAGTAATAATCATTCCGCGGTTATACAAAACAAAGCATACTAAATATAATAATACAAGAAAGCAAAATTAGACATATTATTCATGATGTTAGTAAAAAAATACGGTTGGTTTTAAAAAAATCCCTTTTTATTGTTCATTTTTTATCAAACATGAATTTTCAACCCGTAAGTAAAATTCAATAAAGTAATAAGCATTTCGTGGTTATAATAATACGATAAAATAGAATTAGACGTACCATTTATGAGATTTATAAGAAAATATAGTTAATTTTAAAAAAAATTATTCAATCATCTTTGTTTTACAAAAAGGTCGTCTTTATCATTTTTTTACGACATGGGTTTTCAAATTCAGCCCATCTTTAGAACTAGACGGTCAAATGTGCCGACCTCGCATATGAGGACACAAGGAGGAACTCTCTGACCAACTAACTATAAATACTTACAAATTTAAGTTTTACAAAAGGGCGGACTTTGAATAGCCGTTTGATGGAATGCGATTGGAAGATTTTAAACACCCCCGGGATTTGAATATTCGTCTTTCTTCTATGATTTTATAAACCGAAATCATTCATCCTAACAAAACTTTACTACTAATGCGAAATAAGTAAGGTAAAGTGTGGTTAAACAAAATCTGAGTATATTGCTGGAGGGATGGGATGATCACCACCAAGGATTATTATGATGTTGTTTATCAAAATAGAGAGATGAAAGAGAGAGCGAGTGGGGGCACGGTGGGGGTGGAAAGGAGGAGGATGGTTCGTCCTGGCCTGGGGTGGGGATGGTTTGGGGGTTTGGAAGATGGCGGGAGAAAAAGGGTAAAGAGGGCGGAGGGGGAATAAAATCCGGGGAGGTGTCCACGTGTCGTGGGACAACTGGGTCTTGGACGACGACAACAAAGCAGGGAGCGAGCAAACAGCAACAGCAGCCCAGCACCCCCCTCCCCTCCGGATGTCTTTGTCATCAACCTACGGACACACCCACCCCGTTTCAGACAGGGACAGGGACATAGAGAGAGATAGGAGGTGTTGGGTTCGTCTTTGTGGGGGTGGGGGTCAGAGGAAGGGGCTGTTTGGGGGAGGGGGCTCGGTCTGCGTGCGGTTGCCATGTCAGATCGGATTCCGTGCCCCGTTTAGTCCTCCCTCCCTCCCGTCTAAGCCTCTCGTTATCAGCCCCCCTCTCTCCCCATCTCTCCCTCTCCGTCTCCCTTTATCCCTCTCAAAGAAACACATTTTTCTCCACCATCCCCTCTCCCCCCATCGAGCCCTAAATCTTGCCACCCCCTTCCCTCACTGGCATGACCCACCTCATGGATTGATAAGCTCTCCTTCGTGTCCCTTGTCTCGTGGTGATTGTTGTTTCCCTTGCTTCCACCCTTTTCTCCCTGTTTGTTGGGTTTATTCTGTCGTGGGTTTCGCGTCTGCTGTTGATTTCAGCTGTTTTTCTTTTCTGGGCGTGTTCCTGCTGTTTGGGTTTTTGGTTTTGATTTGATTTAAGCGTTTGGGAATAGGCGGCTCCCTTTTGTAGTGTTCCAAGGCTTTTGAATTTTTCTTCGGGGTTTGTGGGGAAGGAGGGGTGTTGGAGTGAAGTTGTGGGGTTTTAGTTTTTAGCTAACTAAAGGTATCAGAAGCCTCTGTTTTTACTATTCGCCCGCCCTCAGCTGATAAGAGGATGCCGCATTTTGCTCCGTGAGCGTGTATGCGATGATGCAATTCAGGTGTCAGCCCGCCTGTTCGTTATTGCCTGGTTGCTTGGGTTTGCTGGTAAACTTTATTGCACGATGCTTTGATTTCATGCCATACGTTGTTACCACACGGTTAAGAAGAGATGTTTTTCGTCTTGATCTGGTAAGTAACCACAGAGCCACTTTCGGGCATTGCCTATACCAGATCTTCAGCTATGAGAGTGTTTGTGCTGGGTCGACCAAAATTCACTACACGTGGGCTTAGGAGGAGCTATTAGGGACCAGAGAGGAACGCGGATTGGGGGCTTCAGCAAAAAAAAAAAAAATAAACCAGACCTTATTGTGGCTTTTGCGTGTCTTTCACGTTTAGAAGGCCCAGGAATTTGTGAGGTGTTATTTTTCTCGCAGTAAATGCTTTGCTAGGAGGAATAATAAACCTTGGGGAAAAAAGGTTTCTTTTTGAAGAAAGAAACACGTGAAATGATTTAAGGATCTCTACATGCGGCTTATACTAAAAGAGGAGATTGAGACATAATATCTATTAGATAACTAGAGCTTGATTTATAAGTTAACAACGTCAGGACAAAGAGGGAAAGGTTTCGATCAACAACACATTGGTCTTGGCGAGCGATTAAGGAATGCTTGACTGGCTAACACCAGTGTTTTTCTTTTAGTGTTGTTTGAGATGTTTTTGCATTCAATGGTCTTCTTTATTACATAAGCACATACATTGACGTTTACTGATATTACTTCTTGCAGGATATGTGCCATTGAAGTCAAAGAGTATTTGACGGGTCGATTTGCTGAACGGTTAGCTTTTTCTGGCCTCCAATGTGAGTTTTTTGTTTATGAAGATGAAGGACAGTGGCTCGTTGACCGATAAGATTGCCAATAATTGGGTTCTAAAGGGCAAGAGAAGGAAAATATTGGGAGGATCACATCTTGTTAATGAAAAAGACCATAGTTCATCACCCTCCGAGTCCCTCAGAAAAAGGTCACCTCCTAAGCAAAGTCCAGATGGGGACCTAAATCCTGCCTTAGCTTCATCAATTAAGAGGAAAGGAGATGATGGGGTGAGTGAGGCACACTATGTTCTCCTCACTGACATTTCTATATTGGTTCCATTTGATCTTTTCCGACTTATCTTTTGTGAAATGCCACCTATAGCCACGGCCTTATGGTTTTTCAAATGGCCCACATCAGCAATCTATAAAGTCTTTAAAATTTTGTGTGTCGGTGTGTGGCGGGGGTCAAGGTTTTATAATTCAGATGTTATGTTCTCTGGCAAAGATTTGGACGCGAAGCTTGATTTTTATGTTTCCTCTTGTTCACGCCACATAAACCTGAGATTGACAACTATGGTATCAAATTATACAGAATTTATCGGTGAAGTATATTGTTTTGCTTTAGTTTTCTCGATTGTGTATGCACATATATGTTGTTTTTTAAGATTTCTTTTCCTGCTCCTGTTTGAGGGAGAGATGTAATGGACACGGAGAAAATAATTGTTTTCATGTTATCATCTGACAGTACTACTATGAGTGTGTCGTCTGTGATCTGGGAGGCAACTTATTGTGCTGCGAGAGTTGTCCGCGAACTTATCATATCGAATGCCTTGATCCTCCTCTAAAGGTAGCATGTAGCTTCAAGCGTTGGCTTTATTTTGCGGTGACATCAGTATCTTCACTTTCGTTATTGATTTTCCTTTCTTTATTCCTTTACTTTCCCATTGAAGAGAATTCCCAATGGAAAGTGGCACTGTCCAAGCTGCTGTTTGAAAAATGATCCAGCTGATCCCATCAACACCTTGGATACTGATTCAAATCATACTGATACCAAGGCAGATGAAGCGTTACCTCATAAATCAAATTCAGAGAAAAGACAACGAGTGTTACGCATCCCTGCAATGTCAAAGAAGAGGTCCTTAGGCAGTAAAGAAAATCTTCTAACCCTACTTGAGAACACAAATGTCACGACTGACATCTCAGCCGCTGAATCAAGAACGCTGACGCAGCCTGTTGCCAGCACTGCTGCTATTGAGGAGGACAAGGAAATTGGGAAACTTGTTTCTCCTTCTATTCAAGCTTCGTCTAATCCCACAGGCACTATTTTGTACCCGGAAGAACAAGTTTCAGACAAGGATCTTCAATTTTCTGGCCGTGGTTCTTCTTCAGATAATCCAACTGTTGGGGAAACTTGCACTTCTCCAAGAAGTAGTAAGAAAAGAAAATGTGTTGAAAAAAATAGTGGCAAACTGAAGAGCAAAGTTGATGACGGGTTGGAAAGTGACATGGAAAAGGGCAAAGTTTTGCTCCAGAGGAAGGCAAAGAAAGCAGCAAAAAAATCCCTTCATTTAAATAAGAAAAAAGGGGCTGAGTGGTTTGCGAAATCTTCAGAAGAGAATGGGAAGAATGGTCCACGGGGTGGAGCTAGGGAAAAGGTATTCTTCCCATGGAAGCTTTACACACAATCTGGTGCAGTTTTATTTTTTTTCTTTTAGATATTATTGGAGGAATATAATAGAAATTCTATCTGCTGAGCTACTCATTGTTAATTCTACTGATATTGTTCATCAAAGATCTAAGTTAAATTAGTTTGTTATTGTGTTCTAGAAGGGCAGACTACCAGTGTGATCTGTGATGTTATTAGAATCTTGCTGAATGCACATGGGTGACTTCCAGGAGAAAGCAGTGATATATCCGTCTAATCTGTCGTTATTTGTAATTATCTGATTGCTTCAGTCTTATTTATGACTTACGTTAATGTCGTCCTGGGTTGAAAATATAGTGATAGAATATGCTGGTTTTTTTATTTGTTGTCAATTTTTTGTTGAGAAATAATTTTTAGTGCTGTCTAATATTTGGGCATGTTCTTTTTTTCCTTCTTCCTGAAAGGATAGGCGTAGACTATAGTAGGGGTCCTGTTAATTTATATTCTCCGCACATTTTCTTGAAAATAATTTTCTCTACTTTATGGCTATGATGTGTTCTTAATGAAAGAATGTATTTTGAATGCTTCTGTTATTTCAGTAGCGTGCATTCAACTGTGAATAATATGATGCAGATGATCGTAGACATGGTCAAAATGAAAACAATAAAGCCACTCAAAGCAGAGTCTCCTTTGGTTGCAAAGAGATGTGGAAGTGATATCATCAGTGAATACCAACAGGTAATTTTTCTTGGATAAAAAAATTGAAATGAGTCGATATTGATGTAACACACTATGAAGGAAGCGATTTATTCTTTTCAGGTTGATCGGATTTTAGGTTGCCGAATTAAAGACAATGCTGTGAATTCATTACTTCCAAATGGGACACATGGCGATGAGTCACGTTCTGTTTTATTGACTGGTGAAGAAAATCAACTAGTACCTCCTGCTACTGATGCTTCCAGAAAAGTATATGAAGATGCTGGATCTCCAGTTAGTCCAATGGATGATCATCAGACCTCTTTAGGGAACTCCGAGAAGGATAAGTTAAGAAAAAGTGACAATTTGAGTCTCCTAGCTGAGAGGAGAGTCTCAAATAAGGACTTGAAATGTGATCATGGCTCGGGCGCGAATGAAGATGCAGGGCAGTTGCAAAAGGAGATGAATGCTGTCAATAAATGTGATAACGCTTCCCTGGCCATCAGTTATGTATCAGAAAATTCTGAGGTGGATAACTCTGAAATGGATACCAAATTAAAAAGTAAAGGAGATGATGATATTGTGACAGGTAAGATAGACTTTCCTAATGAAGCAGGGGTAGATGCAGGGAAAAAACCTGTCCCTAAAGAAACTCCGAAGTCTTCACTGGAAGAATGTGCGACAGAGGAAAAGGATAATACTTTGTACGAGTTTCTTGTCAAGTGGGTTGGGAAATCTCACATCCATAATACTTGGATTTCTGAGTCCCGGCTAAAAGTTCTCGCAAAAAGAAAATTAGAAAACTATCGGGCTAGATATGGCAATTCGTTAATAAATATTAGTGAAGAGAGTTGGAAACAGCCCCAGTGTGTGATTGCTCTCAGTTCTTCAAATGGTTGTGACGAAGCTCTTGTGAAATGGACACGGTTGTCTTATGATGAATGCACTTGGGAGAAGTTGGACGAACCTGTTCTTAAAGAATGCTCCCATCTTATTGATTCTTTCTATAAGTTGGAGCAACAAACGCGGGAAAAGGACTCTCTGCCAAAGCAGGTGATCAAAGGTAAGGTGGGTCGCCCCAGGGAGATTGCTAATCTGACAGAGCAGCCTGTTGAACTAAAAGGAGGTTCATTGTTCCCACACCAGCTCGAAGCACTGAATTGGTTGCGGAAGAGGTGGTACAAGTCTAAGAACGTTATCCTTGCAGATGAGATGGGATTGGGAAAAACTGTGTCAGCATGTGCCTTCATCTCATCGCTATATTTTGAGTTCAAAGCTCCTCTTCCGTGCCTGGTTTTAGTTCCTCTTTCCACCATGCCTAACTGGGTTTCTGAGTTTGCACTATGGAATCCTCAGTTGAAAGTTGTTGAGTATCATGGATGTGCAAAGGCAAGATCGATCATCCGACAGTATGAATGGCATGCTACAGATCCCAGTGATATGTCTAGGAAAACATCTTCTTATAAGTTTCATGTACTCTTGACCACTTACGAAATGGTTCTTGCTGATTCATCTCATCTGCGTGGAGTCCCATGGGAAGTTCTAGTGGTGGACGAGGGGCATCGTTTGAAAAATTCTGAGAGTAAGCTATTTAGCTTGCTCAATTCATTCTCTTTTCAGCATCGCGTGCTGCTAACTGGAACACCACTTCAAAACAATCTTGGTGAGATGTACAACTTGCTCAATTTCCTGCAGCCATCTTCATTTCCATCCATCTCTTCTTTTGAGGAAAAGTTTACTGATCTTACGACTGCTGAAAAAGTTGAGGAGCTTAAGAAACTTGTTACTCCGCACATGTTGAGAAGGCTTAAAAAGGATGCTATGCAAAATATACCCCCGAAAATTGAACGGATGGTTCCTGTTGAGTTATCATCCATCCAAGCTGAATACTACCGGGCCATTCTGACAAAGAATTACCAGATGCTAAGGAATATTGGGAAGGGAGTGGCTCAGCAATCAATGTTGAATATTGTGATGCAGTTAAGGAAAGTTTGTAATCATCCTTATCTGATGCCTGGTTCAGAGCCTGATTTTGGATCAATCGAGTTCCTCCATGAAATGCGGATTAAGGCATCTGCGAAGCTTACTCTTCTGCATTCTATGCTTAAGGTGCTATACAAGGAAGGTCATCGTGTTCTGATTTTCTCCCAGATGACAAAGCTTTTGGATATTCTGGAGGATTATATCACAGTTGAGTTTGGGCCCAAGATGTATGAGAGAGTGGATGGCTCTGTTTCTGTTGCTGACCGTCAGGCAGCCATTGCTCGCTTTAATCAAGACAAAAGTCGCTTTATATTCTTGCTGTCAACGCGGTCTTGTGGCCTTGGGATCAATTTGGCCTCTGCTGACACAGTTATCATATATGATTCTGACTTCAATCCACATGCTGATATCCAGGCCATGAATAGGGCACATCGAATTGGACAATCAAACAGGCTGTTGGTGTATCGTCTTGTAGTTCGGGCAAGTGTTGAAGAACGTATATTGCAGCTTGCTAAGAAGAAATTAATGCTCGATCAGCTCTTTGTAAATAAATCTGGATCTCAAAAGGAAGTTGAGGATATCCTTAGGTGGGGTACAGAAGAACTTTTTAGGGATTCTTCAGTTTTAAAAGAGGCTCCTGAAGGTGGTAATGTTACAGATACAACAGTTCTAAGTTTGGAACAAAGGAACAGAAAGAGAGGCGGTGGTTTGGGAGATGTTTACCAGGATAAGTGTACAGATGGCAGCAACAAGATCTTATGGGATGATTATTCAATTAGGAAATTGCTGGATCGTTCAAATCTTCAAAATGGATCTAATGAATCTACTGAGGGATATGCAGAAAATGACGTGCTTGGTTCAGTAAAGGTATTCTTTTCTTAATAAATGGGGTAGAATATGTATTTCTAGACATGAAGTTACTATATGCTTCTAGAATTGAAGTTCCATGCTTAATAACTTGAGGGATACATTAATGGGCTGTGCTTGTTGTTACCATGAATTTTCTTTTCATTGTTTCAGCACGCTAGAGTGGCCTCACCGAGTTTCTTTTGCATGAGATAGAACCACTCCCACTCTTCAACTAGAAAACATTCTTTTAGCGATTTACACAGGAGTTTTGTCATGTAGTTCTAGAGCATGTTTTATGAGTTTTTGTAGTTCCGGTGCATAGAGCACTTACAACCAGTGGCTGGGTGGATGGGCATATATCTATACCGATTGACCATTGCAAGCAATTGCTTTCCAAGAAGACATTTTCTTGCACAGAACCATTTATGAAATTGCTTATCCACTGAATATTATATAGACATGAGACACTGGAATAGTTGTTGGTGGATCTTTTACTTCTGATCATTTTTCCATGATTATTTCTTCGGAGCTTTTGTTTACTTTTTGCATCTTCCTTTTGGATAAGATACTTAATAAAAGAATTTCCTTCATGAGAACGATATGCCCGATATATGTGAAATCTTGCGGAAAGTAAGAATGGTGGTAAATTTTCTTATTCTCTTGAGCACTTTAAATATCTCCTTATAAGTCGTGGATTTGAGTTAAGCTAACCTGTTGAATTTTTTTTCTCCATTATTATAGTCTCTTGATTGGGGCGACGAGCCAGCTGAAGATAAAGAGGATGGGGATTTACCTCCCGTTGAAGCGGATGAAACATTGAGTTTGGAAAAGAAGGAAGAAAATTTGCCTGATGCCCCTGCAGAAAATGAATGGGATAAACTTTTGCGTGTGAGGTGAGGTACTTCGATACTGTTAGTTTATCTTTCTGTAAGCTCTTGCGTTTTGGCATGGTATGATGGGTGTGTAAAGGACGAAGCAAAGTCATGCAAAGTGAGTGTCCTCACATTGTTTACCTGCCATCATTTTGGCATGGTATTTTTTAATTCGTTTTAGACATGTCCTCGGTGCGGTGGTCATATATTCTTTCGTAGCATCCCCTCTTCTTAATGACCCTAGATCTTTAAATAAGTTATCATCTGAAAGGTTTATGGTTATTTATGTAAGGTTAAATTAAATTTTGGAATTTCAGGTTTGTTTATGCTTGTAGGAATTTGATTTACTTTTGGTGGCCTTATTTTACTGATTCAAATCGGGCTTGTATTTTCTCCATTCTTTTTACCATGGAAGTGCTCGAAGCTCCTAGCTTTTTGGATCCTAAGGAGCTAAATAGGCCAAACTTGTATCGTAATGTTGAACCAGGCAAGCATTGAATTACATAATAAGAAAGAACGACTGATTAATTCCAGTAGCTTTTGCGGGGAAGTTGTTTCTCATATATATTCTTTTGTTATCACTGAGGTGATGTTGTTGAGAATACGAAGGCTATGCTAGAAAATTTATCCGTTGACGATAACATAAGCTCCAAAGGTTCGAGAATATAAAACTGATGGAGCTTATAACCCATCTCACTTTTGAGTCACAATCTTTCCGAAGTTTGTGGAAGGAAATAGTAATTAGCATTTATGCCCAACGGATTCACATTGATACAAAATTGGTGATGCATTAATGGGACTTGCCAGATTTCGACCGAGCGCATGTACGAAAATAATATCATCGTGTTTATTGGTTGTATCATTTCCTTTTCATGTTTATGTCTCTAGTCAATTATAATATGTCTCTAACCGACCAATTCTTTATGTAGATGGGAGAAATACCAATGTGAGGAAGAAGCATCTTTGGGTAGAGGAAAGCGCCAAAGAAAAGCCGTTTCTTACAGGGAAGCATATCCTTCCACTATAAGTGAAGTTCATCATGAGGTACTCGTTCTTGTGCTCTAGCTTTGTGGCTTCACCTTTGTGAGCACGTGATTGCTTCTGTAACCAATTTGGGAAAGAATTTAGATCAATTCGCCGGGTAACACACTTATGAATGTTTCTTTTTGGTGATTATCTTGGCTTAATGCGACAGGAGTGTGTTAGCGGGTTGATGGTGACTTTCTTTCCTCCATGCTTTAGTAGTTTTCCGTATTTTGCTCAGAATCCGCTCAAAAAGCGCTGCAATAAAAACTTAATTACTCAAATGAAAAAAGACATTCTAAAGACATTTTCTGCTTTTACAAATGATTTGGCAAAATGAGTCAATAGTATTATCAATCAATTTGATCAGATGTTAGTTTCCTGATTAATTGATATTTCTATGGTGGTGCTATTCTTAAATATATTTATCATGCTTCTTATATGCATATATTTCAATCTATTTACTGAAGGATAGACTTCTTTCTCCTTAACATAAAGTTGTTGCTATCTTCCGTGATAATATGGATTGAACAATTAGGAAGGCAGAGCTTGTCTATAATACTTGTAGGCCTAGCCTTCTTGACCTTGAGATTATTTTTTCTAAAATTTATCTTAAACACCTCGGGATAGCCTTCATCCCCACTTCCACCATTATCTAATTGTCATTAAATATTCATTTTGTCAATTGGCGAATGGATCTGATTTTCATACCTTGTATGTGATGTCCTGTAAGATTTTTTGTGTAGCTGTGTTATAATCAGCTATACAAATATTATCGTTGGTCTTTTCTTGTCTAAGCAAGCAAGTTCCTGCAGAGTGGTGGTGAAGAGGAGCCATACCCAGAACCAGAGCCGCAACGTGTATATACGCCGGCTGGACGTGCCCTTAAAGAAAAGTAGTAAGTTCCTGATCAATGTCTGGCCTGATCTGTAATCACTCAATAATTTTTCAATTTGAATGATAAAGGGCTCTGGTAGTAGTAAGCTTCTGTTGAATTTTGTTCTGGATTTTGCTTTGTTTGGGGATTCGGTTCTGCTCCTGTACTTTTGCCATATATATCATCAGGTAACAGCACTTCTGGTTGAAATTTGTATCTGTTTTCTGTTGGATGAGAAAAAAATGGACAGACCTTGGACTTCGGTATTCGTGTCAGTATCTCTGCTCTACTGTAGCTAACTTATATAATATCAAATTTACAGTTCAAAGCTCCGGGCTCGCCAGAAAGAGCGCTTGGCTTGGAGAACCAAGACAGAGCAGCCTCAGCCTATCACTGATAGTACATATGGGGAGGGGTCAGGACATAAAGCAACCACTGAACATCCTTCAGCAGAGGTCCCAAATGGTGATCAAGCTGCTGCCCTAATTCAGCCCAAGAAAGAAATCCCAGCAACTGACCCTGAAAATGAGAAAGAAGATGAGTTCAAGGGAAAGGAACCAAACCAAATCATGGTTTCACGTCGCATTCTGTCTGACACCTGTGGTAACCGCCTTAAAGAAGGCCTATTGTATTCTGCCACAGATTCCAACAGGCTGTTGCCAGTTCTGGGACTTTGTGCCCCTAATGCTCAACAAACAGAGTCATTACGCCGGAATTCTTCTAAATTGATACCAAAACAAAGCAGGCCATCAGGATTGGAATTTCCTTTCTGTTTGCCCCCCTTCTCAGAAAGTTCTGCGGGCATGCAATTCATAGGTCAAGAGCCCTTCCAGGAAAAAGTAAAACTGCACACTGCTTCAGGAGAAGCATCAAGTTCTCGCTTGCCTCCTGTGAGCAATTTTACTTTGCACCTTTGTGTGTATGTGTGGACATCTGCATACTTAAGGTGTATCATGTTAGTGCATGTCCATGTGTGTCTGTGCCCATTCCCTTTTCATTTGAATATAGTTAGGTTCTTAACATGATTTACGCTGTGCGTCCATTTGCAGTATCTACCAAAAGTGCTACAGGAGAAATTCTCATCTCGATTAGAAAGTGGAGGCATTGGTGCTTGTGATTATCCAGACCAAATTAACAGTGCTGGTGTTTTCTATGGAAAGCTGCCTCCGAGATTTCCATTTCCAACTGACGGCACCCTTCGACCTTCTGACTTATTGCCGAACTTATCCCTAAGGGACAGAGCTGAAACTGGTCTCAGATTGAGCCAAGATATCCCTTTCATCCCCCCATTGCCAAATTTCAATGCCCCTCCCCAAGATGTGGCTAGATATAATCAAGTAGATGAAGAAATGCCAACCCCTCTGGTATTAAATCAGGTGCCATCAACACTTCCCCAATTTCCTGATAACCACCGCAAAGTTCTGGAAAATATTCTGTTGAGGACTGGATCTGGGATGAGCTACTTCAGCAGAAAGAAATCTAGGGTTGATGGCTGGTCTGAGGATGAACTTGATTTCCTTTGGATCGGTGTCCGTAGACATGGGCGTGGTAATTGGTTGACAATGCTCAGGGACCCAAGGCTGAGTTTTTCCAAGGGAAGAACTCCTGAAGATTTGGCTTCTAGGTGGGAAGAGGAGCAGCTTAAGATATTTGATGGACCGTCTCACCCTCTACCACCTAAATTGAACAGGCCACTGAAATCCTCTTTACCTAGATTTGCAGACGTAATGCTATCAAAGACCTTTGAGGGGCATAAGTTTGTTATGCCGGCGAATTTTCAGGCACATTTGACGGACATGAAGTTAGGCTATGGGGAGAACCCTTCAGGTATGCCTCTGTTTAGTCCTGGAGACCTGTATGGGTTGGAGCATTTTGCACCTATTTCTGCCATCAGACCTGAGCAACTTAAAGCAGGCATAAGCCGTCGTTTCTCTGCTGGGCCTTCCTTCAGCACTGGGACCTCAACCACTGTGCCATTTGAGAGACCATACATGTCATCTTCTTTTCCAATGGGCCAGATGGATACCCTTGGTGCAGATTATACTAGAAACCATGGTCTCCTTGAAAGAAGGGATGACAGTTCTTGTCTCGACAAATCTGCACTGGACAGATCCCTGAACCATTTGCAAGAAATTCGTGAGGGTTTTAGATTTCTACCTGGGGAACCCAGCAGCACTTCTGTAGCGTTGCCGGCACCGAGAAATCTTTCCAATGCCAAAGGAAAAGAAGTAATGGATGCTGATTATGAGACGAACAAGTTGCCGCATTGGCTCCGGGCAGCTGTGACCTTACCAAAACCGTCTGATGGTGACCTTCCGCCTGCTGTATCAGCCATAGCTCAGTCAGTTCGACTTCTTTATGGAGAAGACAAGGTTTCAATTCCCCCTTTTGTGGTTCCAGGCCCGGCTCCTTCAAAACCCAAGGATCCTAGAAGTACTCTTAAAAGGAAAAGGAGGTTTGACAAGTCGCCCCGCACTCAATCTGTTGCCGGTGGAGTCTTCTCAGATGCTGGTGCTTCAGGTTCTAGTCCTTTGGTTCCTGAATTTGGCGAGGCAACGGAAGCATTAACAGGACTCGGTGGTGACACCTCTCATAAAGTGGCCCTGACAGAGGGAAGCAAGGTGAATTCTCCTTCTCCAGCCCCACAATCTATGCAGCCAGAACAATCTGGTGAAGGGTTGAACGAAATTCAATCAATTGCATCTAGTATCGATCCAGATGTACCAGCACCTCCTTCCATTGGAAATCCTGACCTCCCTAAAGGGGGCTTTGTGTTGGTGGATTCTGCCTCTGATATTGATTCAAGACCCCAGCATCATGATGCTTCTTCAGAACCAAAGCCAGCAAAAGAAAGTCCGTCTAGCGAGAGTGAAGATTTTGGTGAGGCTCCACCAAAGTCTTCTCCAGATGATCATCCTGAAATGGTGGGAGATTCTTCAGAGGATACCGGCTAAGATGATGCAGCTAGTGATGCTGATAGGTAGGTATAATATGGAGGTTAGGATAGGGAGGAGAAGTTGCTTTGACTGCATGGTTTGGTACTTGTGACTAAATATAGGCGAATTAATCTCTTTAGACTTTGGAGCAAGTCATCTAAAAATATATGTAAAAGGTTACTGGACTTGTAGGAGATCTTTTATCTTTTGTTATTTCTTTACTTTTTCTTTGATAGAAGGCTAGAATATAATATCAGTACAGAGTGGCCCCTCATATTATTTTCCCTGCATGATCAGGACATTTTCAACCTGGGGATTTTTCTGTATAACAACTTTTGGTTTGGCTAGGCCTGTTGTAACATCATATAGTTATGAACCCGGAATTTGATAGCAGCTCATGACTACCTGAGAACTGCCATTTTGCATGAGTGTCTCTTTCTTTTGATTCCTAAAGTGGTTTGCGGTTCTTTCCTCTGTTGGGTTGATCGTGCTCAATGTGATGGTCACTGTCTCTGCATTAAGTTATGTATTTTACATTTTTACAGAGGTTGGTGTGCTGCCATGATCCACCGCTAAGAAAGGTGATCCTGATCATGTTGACATGGATTGGATGTGAAGAAAAACAATGGGTAGCTGGCCCCATATAGCACAATACATGAGAGGTCTGATTTTGTTATAGTCTTTATATATTGAAGGTGGGTTGTGTTGTTGGGGGGGAGGGGGAAGGTGGGGGGGGCTATTCTACTCTACTCAACTCCTCTCTACTCTGTCTGGAACCAACAGAAAGTTTCTGGCTAATGCAAAGGCATCGCGAAAGATGGTGGTAATTAGCCAGAGACTACAGCGAAGGCTGGCGTTGCGGAGGCAGTAGTTGGGGTCACAAGGGATCTGTTCTTGAAGGCGCAAAATCAGCGGCAATCATCGTAATTGCTGCCCCGCCCTCCTGAGTCGAAGTTGAGCATGTAACTGAGAGGGTGTATTGAATGAAGTTTGCCTGGAGCTGCCGCTCATACTCTTGTTCACCATTTTCCTGCTCCTCTTCTTAAGTGCAGTCACCAGTCTCGCCAAGCAACAGCATTTCCTACCCGACTTCCTAAATGAAGATGTCGGCGGAGGCGACATGGGCAGGGAAGTATCTGCGGCCATGGTGTTTTGGGTGGTTGTCGGCTGCCCGTGAAATGAGATAATGTAGCACAAGTGAAATGCTGAAAGAGTGGAGGGCGGAGGAGGAGGAGGAGAAGGAAAGGGATGAAGGTGAAAGAAGGCCCAATTAATTTATTCATATGCTTTCCATATTCAAAGGATAGAATGGGGATGAAAAAGGGTCATCGTGGAGGACACTTTTTCAAAGTAGGTAGTTTTGACACCTCCCATGTGATTATGTGTGAATTCATCGCGGTCAGCTAGAGTCATTCAAAAGATAAAGCGAACTTTGTTCAGATTTCGGAAGCGTCACAACAAGAAGAAGTGGGTAGAGGTGGCAAACGGGCGGGCTGGCTCGGCAGCTCGCCCGCTCGGCTCGTACTGTAGCGATCCGAGCTTCGGCTCGGCCCGCTACAGTAACGGGCTGGCTCGGCTCGGGCAATCGTCGACGAGCCGAGCCGAGCCAGCTAGATGGGCTCGCGAGCCCCGGGTTGGTGAGCCAGGTGTACCGGGCTAGCGAGCCGGCTCGCGAGCCGGATTAAAAAATTATTTTTTTTTTAAATTTTTTTTTCCAACGGTCAAATGACCGTTTGATTTTTTTTTTGTTATTTTTCAACGGTAATGTTACCGTTTGTAACATTTTTTTTCTTTTTAATTTAAAAAAAAAATTCCGCTATAAATACCACCAAACTCATAAAATTTTTTACAAACAAACTCTTCCTCTCTTATTCTCTTCTTCTCTTGCTCTCTATCAATTAATCGTGATCTAGTGCTCTCCTCTCGATATCGGCAAGCGGCAACAAGCTATTGTTCATTAATTGGAGTTTCGGTGACGGTATCATTTATTTATTTGGAATTTATTTATAAGATTTTGTTATTGTTTGTTATGGATCCACATAATTATAATATTAATGATGATGTTGACGAACTTAGGGAAATAAATACTTCATTTTCAATAGGACAATCTTGTACACAAGCATCCGCATCCACCTCATCGCCTCAAAGAAAAAGAAATAAAACGTCAGAAGTATGGAAACATTTTAAAACGATAGAAATTAAAATTGGTGGAAAGATAGAATCTAGGGCTCAATGCAATTATTGTATTAAAAATTATTCTTATACTTCAGGTAGTTCAACGAGCACACTTGGTAGGCATTATGAAAAATGTCACTTAAACGAACAAAGTAAAGATCCTAGACAAAAAGTATTAGATGCTAGTGGTAGTGGCATATTTTCTTATTCACAAGATAAAATGAGAGAAGGAATAGCTAAACTTGTAGCACAATGCGAGTTGCCTTTAGCCTTTATGGATAGTGTTGAATTTGAAAATTTTATGAAAGAATATGCCACTCCTAATTTTAAGCGTGTTTCTAGAAGTACAATTAGAAACGATATTATTAAAATGTTTAATAATATGAAGAATGAAGTAATTTCATTTTTTGCAAGTGCTCCTGCAATGTGTATTTGTATCACCTCTGATTTGTGGAGTGCACGCAATTCTATAGGTTATGTCGTAGTAACTTCTCATTTTATTAATGACTCTTGGCAATTAAATAAAAGAATTTTAGGATTTCGTAATTGTGAATATCCTCACACTGGTATTACTATTTATAAATATATTGTAACGATTTTACAAGAATATAATATTCAAGATAGAATATTTAGCATAACACTTGATAATGCTAGTGCTAACGATGTTGTTGTTTCACATTTTAAAAACTATTTTCAATTAAATACTACATACGATTCTCTTTTTCATATGCGATGTGTTTGTCATATTTTAAATTTAGTTGTTAAAGATGGTATGACATTTGTTGCACCTCACATTGAATCAATTAGGACAACAATTTCTTATATAATTGGGTCTAATTCCAGGCAACAAGAATATAGAGATTATTGTAAAGCTGCTCAACTAAAACCACGAAAATTAAAAACAGATGTAGAAAACAGATGGAATTCGACTTATTTAATGTTAGAAAATGCCCGACCATATTGGCAGATTATTTGTGCTTATATTAATGAGAAAACATCAAATATTAACCTTGATAAATCTATTTGCGATGTAGCTAATATATTTCTTGACTTTTTAAAACCGTTTTATGATGCTACAAATGAATGCTCGGGAGTTTATTATCCCACTTCTCATCTTGTTCTCCCAATTTTTATAAACTTAACTAGTAATTTTGCAAGATATCGACAAATAGAAGAATTTAGAGAAATATTTAATAAAATGGAAACAAAATTTAAAAAATATTGGCTTGATATTCCTTCTATTTTTTGTTATGCATGCATTATGGATCCTAGATATAAATTAAGAGGAGTATGTCTTATGGTTAATAAAATTTCTCACAATTTACAAACTACTCCTAAAGTTTCTGATGATCAAATAACTAATGGTATTGCCAGTTTATTTTCTTCTTATGAATCTAAATATTCTGATGTTTCTCGTTTACATGTTGGTGTTTCATCACATGCTAGTTCAAGCAGTGGAGGTGGAAATATTGTGCATTCACAATTTGGTATTGAAGATATTTGGAGTCAACTAGAAACAGATGTTCACTCTAGTTCGATGAGAAATGAACTAGACATTTATTTTGACACTCGATATCACTTTTCACGCGAACAAAACTTTGATATTTTAGATTGGTGGAAAACATTTTCCACCACATATCCTATTCTTTCTATAATGGCACGTGATCTACTAACACCTCCGGTCTCTACCGTAGCATCGGAGTCTGCTTTTAGTGCAGGTGGACGTGTGTACGATGAACGCCGAGGACGACTAGCACCCGATCTCGTGGAAGCTCTCATTTGCATGAAAGATTGGAACAACGCCATTACGAGAAACCAACAACAAGAGGACGAAATACTTGAAGTATTTAAAAATTTGGATGTTGAAGATTAACATTGTAACTTTTTTGACATTTTGTACATGATTGACAATTACATGGGTGCCAACCTAGTTGGGATGTATGTAATTTGTAGTGATGCAAATGTCAAATTATTAGTTGTATACAATTTATAAAATTAATTTCATAATTATTATTTTTATAAAAAATAATTTTATTTGTGTCGGTTGAGCTCGTTAGGCTCGGCTCGACTCGGCTCGTGGCTCGCGAGCCTTCTCGGGTTAAAAAAAATTTCGGATTGGCTCGTTAGGCTCGACTTGTTAGGCTCGTTGAGCTCGGCTCGCTAAGCTCGACAGGCTCGATGAGCCAGGCCTTGATAGGCTCGGCTCGGCTCGGCTCGCTCGTTTGCCACCTCTAGAAGTGGGTTATGTTCTATCCATCCTTTACTTCTTATTCAATTCATTTACGGCAAAGAATGACTGACTCTCTGGACATGCCACATCTCTTGGCCGAGATTAAATTGATTGTGGAAGAAAAAATGCTCTTCCTTCTCTGTTTTCATGAAATGGGAACTGAAAATTGGAGAAGGTTTATCAATTAGATAATCATAATCGCCCTAATAATCAGTGAAGAACCTATTGAAGATTGAGAGAGAAGAACGTGTATCAACCAGTCGATTAAAGACCTTTATAAAGCAACGTCATCAAGACATTTGTCTTTTTTTTATTTTTCTGTTTTTGGTTTTTGTTCTTAGGCGATATTCACAACACTGTATCCTCTCTTCATGTTTCCAATGTAAACATGCTTTTCAATTCAATGAAGCCCTTGTTCTTTTTGCTTTATGACAGGCGGCCGAAAAACGACATCACTCGTCCTCGCTCCTTCAACAAGGACATTGACGATCATGGTGAGTTCTCTCCGCGTTCTAACGTTTTAACCACGATCACAGCGACAATTGAACAATTCAATGGAGTTTTGTTCCATAATGACGTCATTTGGCGAAATATTTCGCCAAATGACGCAGTTTGAAAAATATTTCGCGAACTAACCCACCAAAGTCGGCCTTACAAAGGCCGACTTTGGTCCTCAAGGAAGTCGGCCTTTGTAAGGCCGACTTCGGTTTTGGCGAATGGAAGTCGGCATTCACCACACTTAGAAAAAATTTTAGCAAACGAAGTCTGGGACGCTGCATGAAGGAAGTCGGCCTTTGTAAGGCCGACTTCGGTTTTGGGGAATGAAAGTCGGCCTTACAAAGGCCGACTTCCTTAATTTTTTTTTTTGTCTTTTGAATCCTCAATTTTCTTTTGCCTTTTGAATGGGAAGTCGGCCTTAAAAAAAAACAGATAATTGAGGAAGTCGGCCTTTGGAAGGCCGACTTTCATTCCCCAAAATCGAAGTCGGCCTTACAAAAGCCGACTTCCTTCATGTAGCGTCCCAAACTTCGTTTGCTAGTCGGCCTTTGTAAGGTCGACTTCCATTCGCCAAAACCGAAGTCGGTTTTACAAAGGCCGACTTCCTTGAGGACCAAAATCGGCCTTTCTAGGCCGACTTTGGTGGGTTAGTTCGCAAATTATTTTCGTTAGTGTGTCATTTGGCGAAACATTATGGAACAAAACTCCAATTCAATGCGTGTTAAGATCCGACGCATTTGAGCTTTCAACAGAGGTAGGCGTTTATCTCCACAGACATGTTTGTGGACAGGAGCTTGGGCATCAATCATCATGAGGGTGGGAATAAGACATCAAAAGTTTCATTGAGATTAAATGTTAGCGATTGATTAGCTCTTGGGTGAGTAGGATCAAGGCATTACTAAATTCGAGCTATTTGTTCCACTAAATAATATTCATCTGCCAATATGTAAAAGTGCACAAATACACTAATTATCAAGAAGACACCTTTACTGCTCAGACTTGGATCCCCCATGTTTTTTTTTTTCCGTTAAGTTCCCAGTCCCGTCACAATGAAATTTACTAAAAGGAGTCATACCCCATGGTTCTATCTGACTACTGCTGCTTGCCACAAATCAAGGTTTCACTGTTAGAGACACAGAAAAAGCTTCCATGTAGTTGTTCAAACATTTCGACCCCAAAAAGAAAGAGTTAACCGTCTTTAGAAACAACCGGTGTGATACAACTCATCTATCCTCTGCCGAACAGCCATGAACACAAAAGTAAATGCAACATGTGTTATTTTAGAAAGCGGCATCCCTAGCTACTCCTCAACCAGGAGGTCCCCGTGTCCATTTAGCATTGTGGCGTTCGACATTCATCGCATTGGGGGAAAAGAGGGTGAATCGAAAGAAGGATTACCAAACAACACCTTTATGATTCATTCCATAATAACCTTTGCGCCGACAGCTTTCATCTTCTCGATTATCTGTTCGGCTTCTTCTTTCGAAACACCCTTTTTAAACACCGATGGAGTCTTTTCAACCAACTCCTTGGCTTCCTTGAGTCCCAAATCGGTAAAACTCCTCACCTCCTTGATAATTTTGATCTTAGAGGCTGCCTCGTATGACTCTAATTTCAATTCAAAGACAGTTTTCTCTGGCTTCGTCTCCTCCTTGGCAGCCGATGCAGCAGCCTTACCTGCCATACCAGCCAACCCTGTGGCAGCTCCTGCTTTCATGATACCAACAACTGGTGGTTCGGTCATACCGAGTTTCTTCATCAAAATGGAGGACAACTCGGAAACTTCCAGTAATGTTAACCCCGATACTTCATCTACGAGCCTGAAAACTCTTTCAGTTGGAGGACTACGATGCTGAGTAGGATCAAATGTGGCTGGATCATAATCAGCAGGGAGCCTCTTTTGGTCAATCTCCACTTCCTCGTCATCATCTTCCGCTTTTAGAGCAGGTTGAGAGAAGTTGAGGACTCCCAGATTCCATTTAGAATAAGCTATTCCGGGAAGGATCACCTGGTTTCTTTGTAAGCCACGGGGCATATATTTTTTAACTCTAAAGATTAAGCTCATTTCCACCAGATGACTTAGATAACCCCCTCGTCACAACTCTGAAAAATTATCGAGCATAAAAATGCAATATTTGACTTGATAAGATAAGCCCTGAAAGTAAGAAAAGAAAAAAAGGATGACCGCCAGGATTAGTACTATACTCGATCAAAGGGTAAATTTGGATTGGACTAGGACAAAAGAATTCTCTAATTTCCCCATAAATATCAATCGGGTGACGATATATCGAAACAGAAGCCAAGAAGGCACTAGAAACCTGTGCAAATTAGAAATCATATAAAGGAGAGGTTCAATTTCATCATAAAACCATTCCACAACACTCGAAATTTTCCCTAAGATTCGGAACAGAATAACCTGGATGAAGCAAAATGGGAAAATTCCATTCTATCCATATTTTTAAAAACGACCCTGCTAAAACTAGCAGACTAAGGATCCTGAGATGTGTTAGTGCAGCCAATTGTATTAATCCCCCATGGACAACCCATCATTCGAGGAGAACTCGTAAACTCAATCCAGTCAATGAAGGACAGTGCAAAAAATAAACAAGTTGGGCATTCGAAGCCGAATTCTGCCAAAGGGGTCATTTTGTCCATAGATTCTACTACATAAACGGCGCCTAAAGTCTAACCTAGAAAAAGCAGACAAACTTGAAGTTGGGTTTGTTAAGAAATAGACATCAAGTGCAGAAACCAAGCAGCAGCAGCAGGTCAAGGGAGGGTGAGGCAATTATACAAACACTTGGAGGGCGTTTATTCATTACCCTGTTTGACGGCCAGAGAACGTGGCAGTACCTAACTTGGGGAGAGAGCAGAGCCGGTCTCCTCCTCCTCCTCCTCCTCTTGGGGAATTAGAAAAAGACGAGTTCCCAGCCGACCAACGCAAGAAGAAGCAGGAGCGGCTGCCCCCGCGGCAAACTCAGAAAGACCAAAGTCGGAGGAGATCTTTTGGGCTTTTTTATTGGTCCGAAATAGTGGCCCAATAAGCCCATAAACTCCCATATATATTATATATATAGTCTCTCTTGCTGAATCTGTCCAGGTTTTACAAAACCCAGACTTCGGAAAAGAAATGACACACTTACAGTTTCATAAAAACACAGATATTTTATATAAAAATATAAATCTCAGTTTAACAAAACTCCAGTCTTACTACAACTCATTATTAAGGAAACATTGAAACATTTATAAATATTCAAATAACTATTTGTATTCGACTAATTAGTAATAAATACTTAGGGAAATCGTGATTCTTTGGAGTATTAAGCCACTAAGTCGTAGTTTCAAATCATATTTGGAATTCGATAAATTATATATAACAACTTTTTAACTTGATAGATAATATTACTCACAAAAAATCCCCAAACCATACACCATAGAGAATTACTCCCGAATTCATAAGCTTAAATTTAGGATTAGGCTTCGTTTTACAAGTCGATCAGCGTAATAAATATTTATATGTTAAAAAAACTCGACACAGGCAAACTCCATTGCGTACGTATGAATGTTATTAGTAGAAGAGACCATCTTTGTTAAACCCTCAACTTGGTTTGGGTAAAAAGTAGGCTGCAATGCCTTTTCGTTGCTTAACCTGCCGACTACGAGGACGGAGCCAGTCTCGGACTTCTTCTTGAATTTCTGGTGGGAGTTCATCTATCACCGAGTGATCAATCTCGTCGACATCGTACTTCCATTCATCCGCTCGCAAATGTTTTTCTGCACTGCTACCACTATTAGCACAAGCGCTCCTCTTGATGGCACCATCTCTACGCTGATTCAGTTGTGGAAGGCCTGCACCAAAAATAGGCAAAGATCGAGAGAATAAAATCACAAACAAACACATCAGGAGCCGGTTTTGGAAGTAACAGCAGCACCTATGAAACGTAGCACCACAGCCTTGGATGGACAAATCATTATTCACCTGATGACGATGGTGCCCCCGAAAAATGCAATGATTTGAAACATCCCTGCTTCTTAATGGGGAAAGGTGCATCCCCGGGACTGAAGAATCTCAAAATTGTGGGCATTCTCTGTAGAAAAGTAAACTTAGGTTAAAAGAGTGCAGAACCACCAAGACGGTCGCGGTGTGCAGAACCTCCCCAATCAGCTACCATGCAAGTCATCAAGCCCACATTACAAAGGATTAACCTTAAAGAACAGAACATTCTAAAACTGGGGAGAGATATTATGCTTTCTCGGTGCTTAAGAGGGTTCAAAGATATTGACAATAGTGAAATCATTCCAGCATTCTTTGTTGTTAGCACAGTTTGAAAAGGGACAGCTTGCACCTGAATTGGGGCAGCCTCTCCAGTGTTTTCCAATGCCCTCGCACCCAAATTGTCATCCAGAACACAAGCATCTTCCTCTTGAATTAGGGTCTTCACTTCAGTCAATTTAGAACCCCCATCTCTTTCACTCTCTGGATAATTCAAACAGCCGATGTCAATGTTATTCTATAAATGTCATCTCAAATAAGGATGAGGTTCAACACACTGACAATGTTATGATTGCCAAACAGAAACAAAATGGAAACATGAGCCAAAAACTTGCCTTCTGTTGGTTTAATTGAAGCCGCGATGTCACTATCTTCTGTAAAATATTTCAATATTGATGATGTTCCCTTGGAAAAGAAAGCCCTTATCATAATTAGTGAAGTCCCTCCATAAGATGTACTTTTACCACTTAATGATCTACCCAGAAGAAAATTGCACTAGATGCAAAATATAAATATTTTAATATATTCAAATTACATCGCTTTCACCACATGAACTTTAATCCACAACACACAAGAGACTATGCATGACCTCTTCGAGTATCCTTCAAACTAAAGCATGACAACTTGTTGCAAACATCACAGTTTCCAATCCTTCAAAAATGTAAACTTTATGATATCAAGTTTTCAACTTACAGATGGTATACAAACAATTTTACTGGCTGAAAGAGAGAGTGTTGTGATTCTCCATTCGTTCTGTTTATTTCCAAATGCGTTAACCCCAAAGAAACCTAAATATTCGCGTAGACCTGATCGAAAAAGGGTCATGGCATCTTCCTGTACTTTAAACAGGCCATATCTCAAGGGACAAGATTTGGAAGGAAATTTTTTTGTTGAATCTGTGCCATTGCTCTGTGTAAAGGAGTAGAAAGGTAAAAATGTTAAGATCAACAATTGTAACTTCCTCAGACGATAAGCCAAAGAATTAAGCAGTACAGAATTACTCACTATAAATGCTGTGGCATGCAAAGTCAGTGTCTGGGCAATACGTTTGTTCTGCTCCAAATCAGAATTGAGGCGTTCACAAAGATCCTCAGAAAGCTTGTTAATCCAATGTTCAACCTACACCAGATTGCCCACAGGATACAATATGAGCCAGAAATAGGATCTTTAGTTCTGAGGCATGCCCCCCCCCTTTCTTGACAGATAGCAAATATGCACATTTGCCATTTTTCCTGCCAGAAATATGACCCTGTGCAGTCATGCATTCCCCCACAACTAAGTTTGCATTTCTTCCAATTCTAAAATCTCCAACCCTGATTGGGCAACACATCAATATTTTTAGTGACAGAATGATATGTGAAAAGAAAAACAAATCTGCTGTATATGAGAGCCTTTGTCACAGGAGAAAAGTGCTTACTGAATGCAGGATCCGCAAACTCTGGGGACCAGGAAACCTCTTTCCGCTACCATGACTCTTGGGAAGAAGGCGGCTTTCAACTTCTTCTCCATTTATTCCTCTAGCTATATTCCACAACCAAGTGCTGACAAATACAATATTAGAATGAAAATGGAACGTGATGAAAAAGTAAACGAAAGCCTCTAAGCCACAACAAACCTACATGCATCATCGTGCAAATTTTAGCAAACTTTCCTAAAGGTTGTAGCATAATGAATTCCAAAAGGCCATGTACAAACCCGTTGTTCATTCCAAATTTTTCCTGCAGCTTTTGCTCGGTGTATTTTGAGAGATCTCCAACAGTCCTTATGCCTAATTCATTTTGCAATTGATTCCCTAGTTTGCCACCAAGTTGCTTCCTGTGATAAAGCCAAATAAGGTGGCCAAGGATATTCATCTTAGAGTAAAACACAGAAGAACTACCACGAATAGGCACCCACATAATTCATAAAAAAAAATCAGTCAAGCACTATGAAGCCCTTCTGGGCGGTGAATTTAAAGCAACTGAGCTCCAGACAGCGACTAATTCAACGCAGGAAGGCATTTGATCTCGACCTACTATTTCCCATATGTATTCTACTATGTTGAGAAACCATTACATCGTGGGAACATATTTGAGACCCTCATGTGTTTCATCCTCTCTATCTTTGCTCCCAGCTCCTTAAAAATGATGATTTCCACACTTACAAGCATATGTTATTTATCCCTATATATGTCATAAGAACTCCAAATTTCCTCAACCAAAAAGTTAAGTCGTACTCTTTGAATTGACCACACATTTTTGCTTTTGATGTAGCCTTGGATAAATTCATCTTGCTGAGAAAAAGTCTCTGTAGTTACTTCATTATGACTAGTTTTTAGGAGAGAGTTGGGGCCGATTGGATTGAATTGATGCAAGAAGCACGCTTGGGTCAGGAAAGGATGGGCGTATATATACATAATTATAGCTTTTGAGATACTTAATATTCATAGAGTGGTTATTAATACCCTCAAACAACGACCTATCACCCAAGAAACAAGTACTTACATTTTCTTAATAGGTAACAGTTCCAGAAATTCTTTCACAGCTGATTGAGGCACAACAGTTTGTTGGGCCGGCTTATGCATCCCACTAGCAAGTTTCGCAAGCATCTGGAAAAAACTTATAAGCAAGACATTGCTATCAGTACAATCCTTGACCAAGATGTTTATTAGGGATCTTCTTCTAGGCGCAATAACAAATATTCTACCTTATTATGAGCTATGCCAGCTGAACAAGTAAACTGAGTATCTTGCAATACTTGCTTCCTGAGATCCGCGACAATAAGGACGCCGCAAGCCAATAACTTATCCCGGCAATCAGCATCACCTCGGGAAATCCACTCTTTCACTCTCTGTTTGTGATCATCTCCCTGCTAGACACAAAGTCAAACAAGTGCGCAGTGAAAAAGAACGATGGTAGCGAAACTAGTTCACAGGAATTATACAATAGTAAAGGAAAAATTGTGTGCAAAACATGCATTTACGTTGCAGGCCTCCTACATCTAAATTATATATATTAACATCATGATTCCAATTAAACAGCACAAAGAAAAGGCCTATACTTTTCAAGCCCAAATAAATTATGGAAGATGAGCCGAAGCTTTCTCTAGTGATAATTCCTAGGCTGAAGAAATGGTCCCAGGATGAAAGCATGAAAGACCTGTAATAATTTCTCGTCTCATCCAAGTGGAAATAACATAGGAGCCTTTTCTATTTCTCTTACCCAACTTTATCAATTGAACAAAAGATTAGCTTTACTCAACCAATAATAGGACACACACTCACACACACTATAGCAACAGTTCAACAACACCTACGCTAGACAGACCCCATTTTCATCTCAATGAAGGAAAAAGAATGATAAGGACCCTGACTTTTCAGTAACAATTATAAGATATGAATGGCAACAAACTGACTCCAAACAACAAACCATGCTATTAAGCCCCAAAATGTGAGAATTTAGAGCTTCTTCGTCGATCAGCTTCTTTTCCAACTGGCCCGGAGGATATTCAGCTAGCAAAGCTTCTGCGGCATCAGTGAGGTCAAGATAAACCTCATCGATGGAAGCACGCTCGCATCTACCTCTCCTAGCAAGAATAGATACTACCTGACGTAAAATTAATTCCACATGGATTCATTAATTTCACGTGAATTAGAATTGGGGGATGGGAGTAGGAGGAGGGGTGGGTGACCTCTGATCCTGCTTCTCGATAAGTACTCAGGTCAGCTTTGCCACGGGCTACAGGAACTTGAACCAAATGAATGTTGGGGCAAATAGCTTTGGCCTCGTCTCCTCGCATGGAGCTGAAGGGACCCGGGACTTGAGTCAGGTACAAGGAGCAAGTACACAGGGAATCAAACAAAGCACCCACCAAACGGTAGAATGTGGATCCTCTTGTCTCACCGGGTAACACCATAAGCACGAGCTTCATAACTGACGGCAATTAACCCACCGCCTTTCCAAGAATTGTACTGGACAACAGCGGCGGGCACTCCCCTGAGCTCGGGTCGTTTCCGCTGCTCCACTATCAGGAGAGAGATATTCAGACAACTAAAAACCACAAATTAGGGAGAGAGGGAATGGGAAAGGGACCTTGTACATAAAAGCAATCGAGGTCGACGTGGGCAATGACCCTGGACTCCGACGACGACCCTGCTTTCGCCACCGGCATTATTTGCTCCTTCCTCCTACTCCTAAAAATCGCCAAGGGACTTTCTATATATGCTCAGCGAGCCAGTTTTGTTACACGAACTTTAAATTCTACAATCGAATTCACCGATATTTTTATTTGGTCAAAGAATTCTACTTTTAAAAATCGAGCTCGCTAAAAAACTTTAATTCTTGTTCCATTAAAAAAATTCGACTTTTAAAATAGTTCTGAATTAAACATTTATAAAGTTGAATTTTGAATACTATTTTAAAAATTTTAAAAATAAGTATTTGAAATAGTGAAATATTTTCGCCACTAATTCTGATTTGAAACAAAGCTCATAAAAAAAATGCAACAAAAAAAATTACTCAGCCATCATCGCCAAAAGACATCGTTACCGAAGTGATAAAGACCCATATTGGTGGTGCTCACATGAATAAATTGTACCTTGGTAAAGCGTCGAAATAGAAATTTCACTCAATCGTGAAATTCCATGGAAATTCCGAGGTGCTCAGCTGCAACTCCAAGACACGAACTGCATTCTTCATGAACAGGAGCTCTTCCATGGATATCTCCTCGAGGACTCAACAGCACCTCAGGTGAGAGAGACCATTAGTGTCCATGCTCGAAATAACAAGCCACTACCCCTATCTGTTATTACCAAGGAAGACATGCTCTAACGTGCTGGATGATTTTAAGACATCTCTTCCAATATGTAAGAAAACAAAGCTTGTGCTCCTCCTTGTAACTGCGACCAGAATCCACTCCTCGCACTTGCCTCCCAGACGATGCCCCATAACGCTACGCCATTGACTCTAGTATATGATGATTCGGAGGGCCGAGACCAGATCGATTCATTAGCTGCAACTCTTTGAGATTCAAACTGCAAAGATCAGACTCAATAATTCTTTGAGATTCGAACAAGGCGGTAAACATAACTTCAGCTGTGAGGTATTCTATTTTCCTTCCCATTTTATTGGTTGTTACCAACTAAGGACACGGGTGGATAGCGGTTGATCATGATATCACTGGGGGATTTCAAGTGTGGCGGCATGCTGGTTGTGCTCGTCCTACCAGAAGCTGTGGCTCCCACTGTCCCGTCAATGGTGGTTTCACTGGAGAAGTTTGAGTTCAGATGCTGGGCCTCCGCCTGGATCAATACCAACAGATGATAATGGGGAGCTCCCTTCATCAGTTAACCTCTACTTTGACTTACCCCTGGATCTGATCCGGGGAACAAAGAATCAAAACGAATCTTGAAGGGAGTGCTAAAGGAATGGCTGCCAGAGCTCCATGTGACGGAGGCCATCCTGGCAGGGGTCATCCCCTCGCTACATCCGCTTCTCGCCATCATCCCAACCTGCGTTCTGCGTGACTCGTTTTCACTATGCGAAGCCAGGGCAGAATTTGTGGCATTCCCAGAAGCACAAACCAACTGACAACGAAGATAACCAGAGATATATAAAGATTTCTGCCATTTCTTCTGTTGTTTTTATGAAACTTGTTTTTGGTTTTATATATATCAAGTGGGTCTTGGGAGCAAAGCAAATGCTGGGCTCCATCCATAGCGGCCGTTTCTATTTGTCCGGTGTTGTGAGACGCAAGAGCTATCAGTATTACAAGATAATATATATGCTTATCAGTGCGATTGCCATCGGCTTCAGGATTAGTCCACTTATTATGAAACGAAGGACTACACCTGACACGACAGTTGTGACCTCCCTACGCCTTGCTACATGCTTGATTGGTGAGGGCAAATCCGAGACATGACCCCGAAACTGGCCAGGCTTTCAGTTCTTGGTGCTAGAAGAAGGTAAGTCAAGAAATTGTCGACTTCAAAGAAACAATTAGTGAAAGGAAAACAAGGTCAAAAGTTATTTGAATGTTTGCAGTGAAATCTAAGCCCATAGCAATAGAGAACGCCAGATAAAGATCACTAAAGTTCCCATCTTCGAATCCTTCCCAATTTGTCAGGCTGCTGCTTTGGTCCTTGGATGAATTCAAACGGTCCTCTTGAGCGAGAACTCAGTCACGAAAAAAAGAAAAGGATTGTTTACTCCAAGGAATCGGGATATGTCCTCACGACATCTTCGATGGGCGCTCGGCAAGTTGGGCATTTGCCACTGGTGAACTGCAATTTGACCGCACACTTGAGGCAGGTGCACATGTGGCCACACCTGTATCATAGACGACGAGTACAAGGTCAACAGTCTCGCAAGTCCCATTTAAAGGGAACATGCACACGCACACGCACATGCACATCACACATCACCTGTAAAGAAGTGAGTCTACTGGCTTGTCATAGCAGATGCTGCAGTAGCCACGCTTTCTGCCATCGACCCTGGCTGCATTCCCCGACCACCCCATGGGCAAGAAGTACTCAGTGAGCCCTCATAGATTAGAACAGAAGAAGTGTGTATATATAGACATATTTTACTCGTAAAATTCACCTAGATCCTATTATCCCTTTGGCACATGAAACCAACAACTAAAAATGATCTTCGCGAGATTCACCTGATGGACTGATCTCTTGTTTCAAAGAATAATGCTCTGGGGCCTGCTTATCCATGCAGGTCTTTATTGATCTTCTCAGCTTGGACATCTCGCGTTGAAGTTGCTTCATTTGCCCTCGTAATTCATTTATGAGCTCAATCTCCTGATTATCCATCCAGAAAGAAAATAAGAAATGATCGCAAACATTATACCCAGCAAGAAACAGAAGAAGTAGATGAAGGAATGAAAGGAAAACCATGGAGAGATGGTTCATCGATCTGGTGTGCTGTATATGGTCCATATAATATGCTTGAGACTGTGGTGAACGAGCAGGCGAAATAGAAGCAACTGGGTCATCAAGATCATTGAAGCCCCACGGTCTCCTTGGACACTCTGCATATGACTCTGAGGATAAAGGGCTCTGGTGGGAATGGCCGCTCGCATCCCGATACTGATCATCACTTCCTTCATCTTTCTCTTCCACCATTCCTTGCTCTGGTTCCCCATCCAACTGCTCCTGCTCTTCTTCATTTCCGTGTTCATCCATTACTTGAGCAATGTCCTGGTGTTCGGCGTCTGGTGCTTGGAATGCGTCCTCTTCCCTGTATTGCATCGGCTGATTGCTGACCACTACTTCTTGATGGCTGGTCGAACAGCCATCAGTACGTGAAATTGGAAATATTTGAAAGTTCACATCGAATGTACTGTCCTCTGGTTGAGCAATGATATTAGTTTTCTTCCGTAGCATCAAGTCATTCATCATCTCCATGAAATCGCTGGATAGGAAATTGGACACCCTTCTCCTGGATATGAAAACAAATAAAGTGTCAAATTTTGATAGACATTACTAACACTAAACCATTGCGGTCGATCTTCAGTCGATGTGTGAATTTATACGCGCCGGAGAACTTGGCATAATGTACTGTACCTCTGAAGGAGCTGACGAATGTCCTCTTTTGTGGATTCTTGTTCTAGCATCTCCTTGTACCATGACTGTCGGCGATCCTCCCAATAGCTCCTCGGGCGGGATATCCTGCTAATCCAGTCATAGTTGCTCTCTGATAGCAGCTCCTCATCAAACTCTTCCTCCTCTTCAAACCAGGAAGAGGACATTGAACAAGCATCCATTGATTGCTGGCGTTCCAGATTGGGGTCATCATAGTTCACAAATTCGCCCATGGTATTCGAAATCCTTGTGTCCGAGTTTCCATCGTCTTTGCCTATGGTATCAGACGTCCTTCCATTCGAGTTCCAGACATTGTTGCCCATGGTATCCGACACCCTTCCTTCTAAGACTACATCATTTTTGCCCGTGACCTCCGACACCCATGCATCTAAGATTACATCGTTTCTGCCAAAGACCACCGACGTCCTTGTATCTAAGATTACATCATTTTTGCCCATGACCTCCAACATCCTTGAATCTGAGTTATTATTGTCTTTGCCCATGGTATCCAACGTCCTTGCATCTGAGATACGGTCACCTTTGCCCGTTTTACCAGATGTCCTTGCATCTGAGCTTTGATCATCTCTGCCCATGATATCTGAGGTACTGCCTTCTGAGTGTCCATCGTTACCCGTGGCATCAGACACCGTTGCACGTGAGTTTACGTCGTCTTTGCTTTCAATGGATGTTACTGGAGATGGCACTGCAAACTCTGGATGTGGATCAAGGTTTCTTCCTCCTTCCTCATTATTTTCTTCTGATGCCGGGGAAGTGTTTTCCAATGGAGACGATCTGCTTATGATTGGGGGCCGAGGGGCTTCACGATCAGCAATCACATTTTGCTCTTCCAGATCAGGCACTGCTTCTGTCCGAGACTTTTCCCTGTTTCATTATAAGTGACCGGAGTGAATAGAAAAAACCAAATCACCCCAGTTTCAAAGATTGGTTGCATTCCCTACTCGATTTATGAGTTTTATCGATGTAATTCAGGGTCTGGCAAGAACATGCTTTTGTGTGTTGGATGGACCTAAAGATACCAGGTTCAGGGAAGTGGTTTTTAACTTACCAAACAGTGACGATCCTATATTTTCCTAATGAATATAGCTGATAAAAAGTAACATTTTCATGAAACGGCACCTCGTTCGCTGGGTGATCGGACCATTTGATGCACCACTCCAGCTGGAACCGCGAAATAAAGTAAGAGGGTGCTGCTCGCGTGCAGCCACCCCACGTTGGAGAATTTTGAGCTTGAGGTTTGCCTGCATTTGTTGATCAGTAAAATTCTTTTTGAAAAGGCGTGTCCTCCTAGAAAGAAGAGGGTGGACAGGCTAATGATGGTAGTAAATTTGACGTACCTGGATCCGACCCTTTTGCGAGAACCTTGAGACCGCTCTACGGTCCGACAAGCTTTCCAGCTCCTTGTGCCTGTCACGTTCCATCTGCATGAGTAAGTCTGAAAAGGCTTGCCTTCCTCTGATCCTGGGAGAACTTGTTGCTTGCAGAAATGGTTTTTGGCCAACTACGGCCAGATCATTCGGAGAAGCACGTTCCCGCTCCCTATAGGGAGAATTGGCGGTAGGAGATGATGGCGCATTCTCATGTTGGTCACCTTTCGATGTCAACCTCTTAATGATATTGGCTACCCTGCCCCTCTCGGTATCTGATGCGCTCAAATCCTGACTTTTAAATGTAGGAGAAGGGTCTCCGTGTCCAGTTGTCCCATCGAATTCCCAATCTGCCGAAAGCTCCTCGTTAAATTGCCGAACCGCTTCGGGACTGGCAAGAGTTTCTTCCCCAGGGGAATGGAATGCATTCTCCGGACAGCTCAAGGCAGGGGAAATGATCCTGCTGCTGCACCTTGGGGAGTTGGTGCTGTTATTGCTACCGGTTGGCTGAGACAACCTCGCCTCCCACATCTGCACGAGGGAAGACGCACCTTTGGTCGAATTGTCCGACGATTGAGATGGGGAGGTTTCCCCCGTGAACAGGGGTGCCCCGAGCATGTGTTGATCAGATCCGAACAGATGGTTGGCAGCATGCGCGTGCTTCTCAATGGCGGAGACCATCTCCCGAGCCTGTTGGGAGGCCCATCGATCCACAACCCGAGCCTGCGTAGGGGTAAGGGCAGTACATTCGCCATCTCTTTTGACAGGGCTCCTGCCACACCCGGTCCTACATTCCTTGACGAACCAGGGATCGATGAGGTCGTTCATATTCTGGGGTTCCTTGGCAACATCAGAAATGATGGCAGGGAGGTGATCCCTGACCAGGGTCTTCAATTTCCTGTGGAAGGTATTCTGGTTGGTCATTGAGGCCTTGTCGGGTTCAACGAATCCATCTTGCCTGCCGCCGCGATCCTTGAGGACATGTGCGAAAGGGGAGAGGGAGGGGATCTGCACCTGAGAGGATGCCATCGTCAGGAAGATCGAGATCAGGCGGAGGAGGGGATATGGCCCATCAAGGGGGGGAAGAGGGGGGGGACAAACTGAACAAAGGCAATAAAAAAGGAGTCGTCAGGGAGGGAAGAGTTTAGGAGGGAATCCAGCCTAAGATGGAGCTGTACAAAAATCTGAGGAGGAGGATACCAGCTGAGCTATATTTATGCAACCCCCTTCTTTTAACAACCTCGTATGATGAACGATGAGGCCGTCATCATCATCATCTTCTTCTTCTTCTTTTTTAGTGTATTCTTTTCCTATAATTGGGGGGGTGAGGGAAGAAAAGGGTCAGAGGATGGAGAAAGGCTAGTTTCTGGGAGTAGTAATACCGGCAAAAACTGAATCGGACATGGAATTAAGGAAGAAGGAGGAGGAGAAATGAATACTTCTGGCTGCATGCACATTCTATTAGATTTGGCAGGAGCTTTACGGTTGCTCTTCCGTTTACTAACATTCGGGGGGTAACAACAACGGATCGTCTAGTTTTATTTGGCAGAATTAAATAAATAAATGGAGGCGGAAGAACGGGATATGTTCCTCTCGCCGCTCCCAGATCCATAGTTCTTGCAGAAACACCATTGCATGCAACTTGTTGGATATTCGCGCCACCACCTCTCATTCTTCACTATTTGAGAGAATGCACATCCATTGTATTTGACTGCTTCCCCCGAGGTCGTCATCATCCTCCTCCTACGAGGCCAGCAAGCTCCAGTGGTAACAAGCCTTCCCAGGGCAAAGCTAGCCGGGAAACTATCATGACATTTTGCCCAGACAAGAAAAAGAAAAGAACAAAATGTTGAGTGATGACACCTCCCACCCAAGCAAACTAGAGGCAAACAAATCCTAGGGAGGGAAAATCCGTTTTAATTCTCTAAACTGGGGTGTTTAGATAGTAAACGACATTTTGGGCCTCCAGCGATTGGCTTTGTGGACATTGAGATCGATAGAGGTATTCGCCATAATAAGGATCGATGGTGGAATGGGTCGATGTAGTACTGATCGACGGACAGCGTGATCGAAGATAGAGTTCAATCGACCACCTTCAGTATCGACAAGGGACCTCAACGTTTGGAGCCTGTGTACTCGAAGAATCGATAATGGCGTCGTTGTAGTAGTCAATCGATAGGTAGTCAGCCCCGATCTATTGTAAACACACGACAATCATTTCATGACCCCGAAGGGATGCTTGATTGTCAACCTATCTGTTCGTTTCAAGTGTTGTGCAATGGTGTAAATTTTTCTCTTTACGCTTAGTGAATTCTTGTTCTTTCGTTCGTTTGTTTACTTCACTGACGACTACATTCTCCAACACTTTGAGTCACCGTTATATCGCGACGTGTTTTGCTACGCAAACACGTTTTTGGCGACCACAGTGGGAGCCGGAGGCGAAGTTTTGTGTGTTAGTACGGTATGCCAACAACCAGGAGTGCGGCAAACAGAATGGCTGATACTCATGGTGATTCAGAGGCCAATTCTGGGCAGGACTAGACTGCCAACAATGGCCGGAACCGTCGAAATGGGCAACAAACTGCCCAGAATATGGGGCAACAAAAAGCCCATAATTTTGGACAACAAAATATTCAAACGCAGGAGCGGGAGACTCCCCCTGTGCCGAACACTTTGCCGAACGCGCCAGAAATAGTCTCTCTAGACATGTTTCTGCAGATTCAGGCCAAAAATCGAGAGAACTTTTTGGAGTTGCAGAAACAACTCAGGGGTTGGCCGCCAGAATCGATACTGACTACTCTCCCGAAACTGCGACGAGAAGGGCTGCTATTCGCGATGGAAAGCACATGGTGAGTTTTGATCATGAGACCACTCAAGATCCCCCCCAGCAACACAGGATTATCGACGGGCTGAACCAACTCGGCCACGCTATGTCTCTGATGATCGAGGTGACTTTGTGACCCCTGATCGATTCAATCGTCATAGTGATTTTCGTCGATCTTGATGATGACGCACATGATCATTATCGACCGCAGGCATATGCACCTCCTCATCGTCGACGGGAGAGTCATTACAAACGGTCTACTGTCGACAACCCTATTCGTGGGCCGCAATTAGAAAGCCAACCCCCAAGGAGAAACCTTTTCGGTGACGCTCCCAGGAAGGTTCCTACCTTTGATAGAGAGCTTGACAGAAATCATCTGGGAAGGGAAATCCCTAGAGTCCTTCTCATGCCTGTCGATCCTGCTGGCTACAGGGACATCATTGCCCGAGTAGTTGAACAGATGGTCCCAGGTGCGATGCGCAAGGAAGAGATCAACCTCTACAGGACGCCCTATCCTGAGTTCATCAATCGAGATTATCCGTATCCGAGGGGCTTCATGATCCCTGATTTCACTTGTTTCTCTGGCGAGGATGAGATGACACCGATGGAGCACATAGCTCGATTTACTCATCAGACCGGTGAAGCGTCGAACAACGATTATTGGAAGCTTCGACTCTTCCCTAATTCGCTCACTGGACCAGCATTTGCCTAGTATATTCATCTTCCACCGAACTCAGTGCAGAACTAGCAGGACATGCGGATGCAGTTCATGCAAGGCTTCGCCGCACTTGATTCAACCATCACTCTAGTTGAATTGGCTAGGATGCGACAGCAGCTTGGAGAACTTGCAGTGACTTTCCTGCAGCGATTCAGAAAGGCTCGACTCAGATGTAATACATCGTTCAGCGAAGATGAAGCTTTCGGTGTAGCTCAGGAAGCTCTCGATATACGAATTCGAAAGAATTTCCAAGGAGAAAAATTCAGAGATTTTTATGAACTCTCTTTGAGGGCCACCAAATATGAAAATTTACTCAGAGAAGAGTCGAGGGAGCGTACGGCATATCAAGTCGAAACCACGCTTGTGGAGGTCGATATGACTGAGTTTGTCAAAGGTGAAGCTACTATTTGCGACTCTCTGTCGAAGAAAAATTTCAAAGCGAAAGCATCTCAGAAGTCGAATGAAGAGAGAAAATACTCTTTCGATATTGAGAAGGCTGAGGAAATCTTTAATTGGATACACAAGCAAGATCGAATCAAGCTGAAACATGGCCATCGACTCCCTCAAACTGATAGGGAGAAAAAGAAAAGCTATTGTAAATGGCATTGGTCTTTTACCCACGCCACCCGTGATTGCTTTACCTTTAGGAATTTAATTCAGGATCTTATTGAGTCGAAGATTATCTGTTTCAAGGAGTCAGAAGTGCTATGTTCCATCGATCAAAAAACTTTTACTAATTGTGAAGTACATACATTCGACATTAACATGGTTAATGTTGTTCGATGTGCTTTTCAGGAATCCAATGTTTCTGGAGAAACTTATGTGGTCAACAAGCTGTTCAATAGGCTTCTGGACAAAGGGGCATTCTCTTGCCCAGCGGCTGTTTCGAGGCTGAAGAACGAAGTTTGCTGGTGGCATATGGATGAGACTCATACCACTAATAAGTGTTTCACTTTCAAGAAGTTCCTCCGATCACACCAGATAGAAGACTAGTTCGATCTGACACCGGTGGAGAAAGCTGTGATAGGGATTTCTCCCAGGGAGCCTTCGAAGGCGTCCAATCGAAACCCCAGGGGGAGAGGATCTGCACCTGACGCTCACAAGGTCTTTCCTGATAAGGGACATGTCGTTTAGAACGCAAAAGCAGCACCTCGCTGTCCCGAGGCACAAGTGGCCCCGCTGACTGTCAACAGCGACGCGAATTCTTCTGCTAAGTCCAGTGACTTATTCAAGGAGACTGTCAAGAGGGGCAATGTGAAGGATCGACTGCGACCTCCTCCACGCCTCGATGAGCAAGCCATCAAGGATGGACCCCCTATAGCACAGTTTCTCGATAAAGCTGACACAAGTCGTCGATGCATTTCTATCCCGAGGAACAAGATATTAATCTCTCAGCTGTGCAATTTGTGCTCGTACAATTACCTGCAGAAACTTATTTTCATGTCTTCAGCGAACAAGTTCGACATCATCCTGGTCGACAATCCAGCTCAAGGTATGATCGACGCTAATACATTATATTGTATGTCATTTTTTGTTCATAAAGAGGAGGAAGGGCAGGTACCAGGATACGATCCTCACAAAGGGGAGTTTGTTCAGGTATATCCTGAATACTATCGATCATGTCGACGTCGACTTGACTTTTCTCGTTCTGACGATGATGAGTGGAGACAGGTGAATAACCAACGGTCTCCGCTTCCGTCTAAGAGCAGTAGGAAAAGAAAAGAGAGACGTCGAAGAGGAGCAGAGGAGAAACGACGAAAGTCCGTTGACCCTGCAACGTTAGAAGGAGGAGAAATCGATCGTGATAATATCTTTATAGTGAATGATCTTGTTCGTCATGATGATCATTCTAAGGAAAAAGAGAAGGAATCTGAGGATGATGACATCGAGGAAACCTTCGATGATTTGGATTATAATCCGATCAAGTTCGATGTCCCAGACAACCCGGTAGAGTGTAATGTAATTATGTTACCTACAGAGTTTGCAGGACCATTGATCGATCAATCTATCCTAGGTATTTTCAAAACTTCGACTCCTCAAGTCGTTTGTTATCCCACGGACTTCCCCGTAAATTGGTTTATCAAACCTACTCTTTCGATGCAATCCCAAATGCATTCTTTATATATCGAAGCAGAGTTCAATGAGGTCTATTTGAAGAAAGTTTTTGTCGATAATGGTGCGACGGTCAACGTGATGCCTCTGCGTACCCTTAAATACTTGGGGTATGATAAGGCTGATGTTACTAACGTCGATGTAGCCATAACGGGTTTCATTGGCCTTATGTCGAAATGTGTAGGCATTTTTCCACTTAAGTTGAAAGTTGGGAGGTCTACGATGAATCCTGCTTTCTTTATAGTAGATGTCGCTACAACTTTCACCGCTCTCTTGGGTCGAGATTGGCTGCATAAAGCAGCAGTGATTCCTTCTACTTTTCATCGAGAACTTATGCTTTGGCTTGATTTTGAGGTTGATGTTGTTAAAGCTGATTCGTCTATTAATACTTGCTTTAACCCTGTCGAGATCTATACAGGAAATATCATCGGAGCTGTCGATGACATGAGTCTGAAGAAGAGGTACTCTCTTGGAGATCAAAATGTTGGACCTCTGGGAGCATCGACAGGAAAGTTTGAGTACCTGGTTAAGTATGGAGGTCCTCCTCATCCTATAGTTGATGCCCATTCTGAATGGGATTCTGACGTTGTGTCCCCGGTTGTCGAAGCCGAAGCACAGGCTAAGAAGGAAGCGGAACTTGCTGGAATCCTCCACTCTATTAAAGAGGCCGCCGGATTGCTCCCTACTATAAGGAGGAAAATGTCGAACCCGTCGACGGAGAGACTAGTCCTCGCTCCATCAATAAAGAGAAGGATGATGATGGTGATGACTCAGACTTGGAGCCCGAAAGACTCCTCCGGGAGACTGAAGATGCTTGATAAAGATTAAGAAGACGTGTCTTGGAGCGTCTGCGAGTGTATAGGCTAACTAGGCCTGTAGTTAGTCTAGAAATGTGTTTGGGAACCAGTTCGCTGAATGTAGATAGTCTCGATCAACGTGCTGAAGAGGATGAGTCAAATCCTGGCTTAAAAGTGTGTGTAGATTCGACCGGTGTTGTAATTCATCATGCTATGAATAAAACAACGTATTGTGAAAAAAAAACGTGTTCACGTGATTCGCCACGATTTTATCGCGAGTTTCCACCGGAAACCGGGGGAATGCTTACAGTAGCAAAATGTGGCAAAAACAATCTAAATTTTCTTCTTTGATGCCATGAATTATTTATTCAAAGTCAACCAGACTCAACAGAAGCTTCGATTACAATTTAAAAGAAAAGAAACCCCTAAATCACGTCGCTTGGAGGAACAAACAACACCATTTCATTAATATTCGTTTATCTTTTTTTTTTTTTTGGGTGGTTGGGGGTGTTTATAATTCCCATCCCAACCCCCAAACTAGACGTTTTCTTTGACGTCAAGAGTCTTCCTCTCCCCCTTCTAAAAGACCTGGAAAAGCTCCTCCTCCTCTTCCTCCTTGCTTCGCACTATTTTAAGCAAAACCAAAACTGAAAGAAAAGGAGGCCGATGCTACTACCTATGGTTTCGGCCAGGTTGTCCCTGCTTCTGCTGGTGGCTGGTCTGTTGTTACTGGCCGTAGGATGCGTTCGGTGTCATTTCGTTGTCGAGAAGAGCGGCATAAAGGTGATCACACCTCCGAGGTTGAGGGCCAACCACGACGCTGCCATTGGCAACTTTGGTCTCCCACAGTATGGCGGGAGCATGCTTGGTTCCCTGGTCTACCCCGGGAAGGATCCCTCCGGCTGCGAGCCCTTTGATGGCGATAAGCCTTTCAAATCTTCGTCCTTCCATCCACAAATCCTCCTGCTCGATCGCGGAGGTAACCCCGTGTGATCTCCCTCCCCTGTTTTGCCCTCTCTTTGTTTTTTTTCCTGGTTGTTGGCACATAGAATATTTTGTAGATGTGACAGTAAACTAAAATCCTCCCCAAGATGAAACCAACCAACTTGTTATTGCTCCGTTTATTTCCGCCAACCTTCAGTGTATGGCGTCTATGTCAATCGGCAAATCGCTTTTTACACGTTCGGAGCAGGTAACAAGATATGGAGCATGACCCTCTTAAGTGAACTTTACAGGTTGCTATTTCGCGTTGAAGGTGTGGAATGGTCAGCAAGCAGGAGCCGCTGCAGTTATAGTGGCGGATAACGTAGACGAGCCTCTCATAACCATGGATTCACCCAATGAGAGTAATGACGTGGATGGATACATAGAGAAGATTCAAGTGCCATCCGCACTTATTGATCACTCTCTTGGTGAAAGCTTGAAGCAAGCTTTGCAGAAAGGCGATGAGGTTCTCATCAAGTTAGACTGGAGGGAATCGATCCCCCACCCAGATGAAAGGGTGGAGTATGAGCTCTGGATAAGTAGCAATGATGAGTGCGGAATTCGGTGTGATGATCAGATGGACTTTGTCAACAACTTTAGAGGCCACGCACAGGTCCTCGAGAAGGGGGGTTACACACAGTTCACTCCGCATTACATTACCTGGTACTGCCCCGAGGCTTTCAAGCTCAGTAATCAATGCAAGTCTCAGTGCATAAACCGCGGGAGATACTGTGCACCTGATCCGGAGCAGGACTTTGCAGTAGGCTATGACGGGAAGGATGTGGTGTTTGAGAACCTGAGGCAGCTTTGCGTTCATCGTGTTGCCAATGAGATCAATCACTCTTGGGTTTGGTGGGACTACGTCACTGATTTCCAAATCAGGTGTTCCATGAAGGAGAAGAAGTACGGCAAGGATTGTGCCGAGGGTGTGATCAAATCTCTCAGTAATATCCTTTTCTTGGAACTCCAGGATGGCTAGAATCTTTTCCATTAGTCCGCTACGTTTCTCTTCCTCATCAGGCCCTTTTTGTTGATCAGATTTGCCTCTCGACAAAATCAAGCAATGTATGGGTGATCCCAAAGCCGATGTCGAGAATCCACTCTTGAAAGCAGAACAAGAACTCCAGGTGCATACATTGTTTTTTCATCCAGTCCTTTCTCTTGGTCCAGGAGAGTGTGGGATGTTCTCAACGAATCTTCCATTCTTTCTCTTTTCCTTTCGATTAGGTCGGCCGAGGATCTCGTGGGGATGTCACCATCTTGCCTACTCTAGTCATAAACAACGTTCAGTATCGAGGTATGCCGTTTAGTCCTGGCTGTGGAGCAGAACACTGAGCGACACAGTGATAGAAAATGTTGTCAGAAGGAAAACAATGGACGAGCATAATCTTCAAAACTTGTTGGTTTCATGCTTCTCTTTTTGTCCTCTCCATCCAGGAAAATTAGAGAGAACCGGTGTCTTGAAGGCTATTTGTGCCGGATTCAAGGAAACCACCGATCCTCCCGTCTGTCTAAGCCAAGGTTAGTTTACTCTGCCTCGATGAGAGGATAGTCGGATGGTTCATGGCTGTCTTTTCTTGTACGTCTCAGAAGTGGAGACCAATGAATGCCTTACCCAAAATGGTGGCTGCTGGCTTGATACCTCGTCCAATGTTTCTGCTTGCAAAGTAAGCTTTGCAATTATCCATTTCACCGATGCTCGCATTACCCTCTTTTCTTCTCTCAATTTTTTGATCGAACAAAAACGATACACTTGCAGGACACCTTCAGAGGAAGAGTATGCGAGTGTCCTCTTGTCAGAGGAGTTCAGTACAGAGGAGACGGGTACGCTTACTGCGAACGTAAGCATCTATTACAGAGAATGGACTTATAACACTTCGCAACCCTTTTAGTTAAAGGTTTATCTAGGCAGAAAGTTTTGGTGCTGTATTTAATTGGCTTGATGACAGCTTTCGGACCTGGAAGGTGCTCGATCAATAATGGAGGCTGTTGGTCAGAGACCAGAGAAGGGACAACCTACTCGGCATGCACAGTTAAGTGTCTTGTCTGCTTGTCTGCACGCTTTTTTATCTTCACATAGTAATCTGCTCGATCTTACCATATCCAATTTTTTTTTTTTTTAAAAAGCAGGATTCTTTGTTGTCTGGATGCAGCTGTCCATTGGGGTTCAGGGGAGATGGTCATCAATGCGAAGGTGTGTGTTGCTTCCATAACCCCATCACCACACACTTTAAAAAATGCTTTGTAACTGAACTAAACTTCTGTTATTTGCTTCCAGACATTGACGAGTGCACGGAGGGTTCAGCTTGTCAATGTGAGAGCTGTTCATGCAGGAATACATGGGGTGGATATGACTGCAAGTGCCCAGGAAACTGTATATACCTGGCACAGCATGACACATGCATCGGTAAGACGAGAAATCATCCGTACATGCAACATGAGTTTTAGGGCCCTGATTAAATTGGTTTCTAACCTATGATGACTACTCAACTCTTCGTTTCTGTTCTTCCAGACAAAGCAGCATTATCTGATCATTTGGTGCTATTTTGATCAATATGACTTAAACAACATAAAATGAGGTAACTGTGGCTCCTTTTGATTGAATTGCAGAAAGGAATGGATCTCGACTTGGGTGGCTTATCGCCATCACGGTTTTGGCAGCGGTGGCTGGACTGTGTGTCGCTGGATATATCTTTTACAAGTACAGACTCCGGGTAAGCTGAAATGGTTCATGCAGATAGGAGATCTCAATTTGTAACCAGAAGATAGGTTGTTTAACATTGTGCGGTTGCATGTTCTGGTGCAGTCGTACATGGACTCTGAGATAATGGGGATCATGTCCCAGTACATGCCTTTGGATGACCACCAAAGCAGTGGAGTTCACTCGGAAGGTCAGCCATTGCGGGGAGGACCAACAGTATGACATATCGGAGTGTCCCCCTACCAATGGCTAGAACTGAGCCAAATAATCACCGTATATTAGAGGTTGTTCTATACTGTATACAAGCAGTAAGCAAGCGGAAGTCATTTGGGTGTAATCATCAACCACAGGAAAACCTCTATCCATGGAGGATATTGAGCTTGGCAAAAGAAACTCGCACTGCAGACCGGTGAGATGTAAGATACGAGCATGCATATGAGAACCAGCTCTTAATAAAGGACTCTTGTAAATCTCCAGAAAGAAGTTCGACTAACTCGCTTTTGCAGATTGATATTAGTTACCCACTAACCTTGCCGGCGAGATAAAGGTTCAATCATTACCATTTTAATCATCTTAATTGCCATAAGAAAATACCAAAGTGACAGGATATTCCATCATCTCACCCCTACTTCATTAGCCTAAGAAAGATCGAACTACAGGCTAGAAGATAAAGGGATTTAACAGGAATCATGGGATCAACATGAGTAGGAAGGATCCACTATATTCAACAGAGAGGGTTAAAACAAGTTAAACACCATAGGAACTCTGCCTACTTACGACACATACTACACAGCACAAGAACAAGCCAAATTTGCGGAACGTGATTTCCCTACCAGTTTATACATGCCCATGACCTAATATCCAATAGGTAGCAACAAACAACAGCAAAATAGCGCGTCCTAGTCGATCATGTGTTTTTCACATCTCCATGACCGGAGGAACCAACTGCTGCAGTTGATGGACGACGTGAGACATTCTTGGCCTCATTGAGGGAACATGCTGCGTGCAAGTATACACAAGGTCCACAACTTTCTGAATGACTCCAGTTTCCGGGATTTCCGAAGACGAGGAAGATATGTAAGGATCTAAAAGCTCCAGGTAGCGATGTGCCTGCACCAAAGGTGTCGCCCATTCAAAAATACTTTGCCAGCCAACTGAATCAACCGCCTGCGCAGGTTTACGTCCACTTATTGTCTCAAGCAGCAGAACCCCAAAGCTATAGACATCGCTTTTAGTTGTGATCTCATTTCTGTAAACAAACTCAGGCGCAAGATATCCATGAGTACCACCAGCCATCATTGTTCTTTCGTGCATAGCTTCCCAAGGCACAAACTTTGAAAGACCCACACCCATAAGATGAGCCCCAAAATCTTCATCAAGCAACACGTTACTGGCACGAATATCGCGATGCACAACATGTGGCTTCACCTTATCATGCAAGAACCTGGGATGAAATAGAAAATGGTCATTACTTGCTACAGGGCTATACTTTGTAATGAAAAGCTAGAAATAAGAAAAGATGAAGAAACTTCTCAGCACAATCGGCAGAAATACCACACAGGCAACATACGTCAACAATGGAAAAAAGGCATCTTTATGGTGAATAGCTAGAATTATTAAATCTTGCAGGAGACTTGGTGCTAAAAGCTAACGTAATTATGCAATGGACCTAGCTTATGCTGAGTAAGGACGAGACAATGATTAGGTAAAAGTAAGTACAGAAGACCGATCATGTTAAAACAGAGCAACCATAATAGAGAAGAAAAGAAGAAAAAAAGTTGATGCTATACTTACGCAATGCCTTGAGCAAGTGTAATTGAGATTTTCATTCTCATGGCCCAGTCCAAGCTCTTTCCCCCTCTGGGCACATGGTGTAACCATCTATCTAGAGGCCCATTTGCTATAAACTCATAGACAATAAAACGATCGCCGTGATCATAGCAACACCCTTTGATAGCCACAAGACTTGGATGGCGAAGCTTAGCAACTCTTCCAATATCAGAATAGAATTCCTTTTTCCTCTGAAAGCTAGATCTCTTCAATCTCTTCACTGCAACCTTTGAACCATCAGGTAAAACACCAGTGTAAGTGCCACCAGTCTTTGCATCTCCCAGGAGACGGCTTCCGTCGCTGAAGCTTTTAGTTATCGACCTCAATTCATCCTTGTTAAAGAGCTTCCATGAAGGCGGGACCAGGGCAGAAGAAGAAGAGGGATTGGCAAATTTACGGGATCGCTTGCGCTTCTTACTATGCTTGTACAGAAGAAGCCACACGACAACAGCCACTGCAGTGCAAAATATTATTCCACCTACCACTACGAGTACGATGAAGTATTCTCTGTGACAATGCACATGACTGCATCGGTTATCTGCAGTTGGAGAGAAGACGATTCACAATTAATATTCCCCTGATATGAATGAATTGCTAAAACAGCAGTCGAACAATTGAGCAACAACTGAACATGCACACATCTGACAAATGACCAAGGTGAAGATGGAAAATTGGATCATGATTTTGGATGGGGCTACTCAATTGATTTTGGATGGAGCTACTCAATTGATTTTGGATGGAGCTACTCAATGTTAGCTGCTTCGTTACCTCTTTCAACCATACAGACAAAGGAGTGAAGGTTTTGACATTCTTCAACGGCGAGAGATGCAGACGTGTTAGCCACCATCGTGCAAGAACCAGCGGAAATGTTGGATGGACAGCCCATGCTGTTGCAACCGGGAGATAGCAGATTCCCTGGAAGTAAGGATCCATCCCAATAGGATGAGTTGTCGGACCACATCCACCAAGAACCTTGAGAAGTATTCACGAGCTCGCCTCCGACCCAGCAGCCAACGCTTGTGGTGTTGTAGCACAGGGAGTGGGTGAGATTCAGCTCCATCCATGATGACAATGCAGCCAAGTGACCACCATAGAAGTTGCAGGTAGATTCAGAGTCATTCCAGGACAGGGACTTCCCAAAGTAACCGAAACACTTGGTGCCGGAGGGAGCAATGACCCAATCAACAGGGCAGGATGCTATCAAAAAGACGAGGGAGAAATCATTTTACACACAAAAAAAAAAAAAACACTTGGAATCTTCTAAATCTAGGAATCAGAAGCAAACACCTTTTTTTAGGGGCGAGACAAAGAAAGCGCTAAAAGAGAGAAAAGGACGAACCTTTTGTGAAACCCTTGAAAGAGGAAACAAAGCGGCCATCGAGAGTCTCATTGAAAACCTAAAATAAGGGGTGGGAAGGAAAGTGAGCAATGAATAGCGGGGAGTTTTGAGGGGGGGGGGGGGGGGGGAAAAGAGCAAATCTTACAGCGGAGGAGGGGCGGGGGACGAAGTGGGAGAACAGCAGCAGCATCAGCAGCATGAGTGGTGTCATCGCCCCCATCATATCTAGAAGGGAAGAGAATGGTGAGGGTTTCATCCTTTCAGCTTCATTCTGCTCACCAACATGACTCTGTCCGACCAACTGACTTGACTTGAGCGAAAACAAAAGCCCTTTGACACTTGGAGTCGGAGGACTGTGAGTTTTGTTCAAAGCGAAAACTATTTCGCTAGCTACTTATTTTGACTAAATGTTAATATCAATTTTATTTAATTGTATTTTAAATATTAATTTTATAAAAAGATTTTAAAAAGTCGATATTTAACTAAGAGAATTAGTTAAAGGATTTAAGGTGCTTTTAATTATATTTCGTAAAAAAAGTTTTCCTATCTAACTGGAACAAAACTCTAATCATAATTAATATTAGGCAAAATATCGATTTTTGGCCCCAAGTATTGACAAACTTTTCGATTTTGCAAATCGTTTAAAAATTTTTCAATTTGTCCTTAAATCGATGACACTTTTGTATGAGGCCTTATTTGTGACGGACGTTAGATTTTTGACGGAAATGTTGGTGAATTATTTACGTGGCATTGACATTATGGGATAGTCAGCAACTGGGACGACATGGAGAAGATCTGGCACCACACCTTCTACAACGAGCTCCGAGTCACCCTCGAGGACCACCCCGTGCTGCTCACCGAGGCTCCCCTGAATCCCAAGGCGAATCGGGAGAAGATGACCCAGATCATATTTGAGACTTTTGATGTCCCCGCGATGTACGTCGCCATCCAGGCCGTCCTGTCGCTCTATGCCAGCGGTCGGACCACCGGGATCGTTCTCGATTCGGGCGACGGGGTGTCTCACACTGTGCCCATCTACGAGGGGTACGCCCTCCCCCACGCGATCCTCCGGCTCGACCTCGCGGGGCGAGACCTGACTGATGCTCTGATGAAGATACTCACCGAGAGGGGGTACTCGTTCACCACGAGTGCAGAGCGGGAAATCGTCCGCGACATCAAGGAGAAGCTTGGGTACGTAGCGGTAGACTTCGAGCAGGAGCTGGAGACCGCCATGACCAGCTCCGCCCTCGAGAAGAACTACGAGCCTTCCGACGAGCAGGTCAAACCAAACCTAACCCCGATTTCTAACCCAAACCCTATCCCCAATTTCTTCCCCTTTCTTTTTCCTAATTTTTTATTTCCCAGCGCTTGCCACGTAGGCCAACAAATTAAGTAATTCACACGTCGGACGCCATGTAGGCTAAGGTAACGGAGGCTAATTGACACGTCGCGAAAATCTAACGTCCGTCACAAATAAGGCCTCATACAAAAGTGTCATCGATTTAAGGCCAAATTGAAAAATTTTTAAACGATTTGTAAAATCGAAAAGTTTGCCGATACTTGGGGCCAAAAATCGATATTTTGCCTTAATATTAACAGAAAAAGAAAAGACGGGGGAGGGGGAAGGGTTTTCTTTTTTGGAATCGGAGCCGAAACCCTAATCCCCACCGCATCATCGTCGGTACCACCATGCAGGTAAATTCTTCACTTGTCTTCCCCACCCAAAACCCTAAGCGCCTTGTTCTGAAATTGGGTGGTTGTTCTTTTGCAGGCGAGTGACAGGTTCAACATCAACTCTCAGCTCGAGCACCTCCAAGCCAAGTACGTTGGCACTGGCCATGCCGATTTGAACCGATTGTAAGACCCCTTTCTTTCTTGTTTCTACCAATTGCTTTTCGAGGGTGTTGTTGTTGTTGTTGTCGTCCTGAATCATTCATTGCTTTTTTCTTGCCGAAAAGCGAGTGGGCCGTCAACATTCAGAGGGATAGCTATGCTTCCTACATCGGCCACTACCCTATCCTCGCTTATTTCGCCATCGCGGAGAACGAATCCATCGCCAGGGAACGCTACAACTTCATGCAGGTTCCCCCAGTTCTTCATCCTATTTAATCAAACTATTCTGGTTTTCCCAATCTGAATAAGTTCATAGATTTTGTTTTGGCGATTATCTGGGTTTTCTCGCTTTGTCTACTGAGCTGCTTGTATCTTCCACGTCTCCTGAGAAACTCTGGTTCGTGTTATTAGTTTTTACATGATTTATCTGCATCGTGATATGGTTTGATTTTTTGGAACCATTCCAAATCGAGCTTACAAGGAAAGTGTTCTGGATGATGGAGGAAGCTGTTTTTGTCTCAGGACATACATTTCGGTGTCTCTGTAATGTCCCCTTTAAATGGACGATCATACTGAATTCTGTGTTTTCATAATGTAGAAAATGCTTCTCCCATGCGGGCTTCCTCCGGAAAGAGAGGATGACTAATTGAGGATTCCAGGACTTGTTGTGGTCACTCTGTAGTTGAGGACTAGGGATCGATCCGTTGCTTTGGTACGTGGATTGTTCGGATCTTTCCACATGAACATGTGAATCAGACGCACTGTGCCTTTTCCTTTGCCTTTAGTCTTTAACTTGTGAGACTATTTATAATGTTTAGAACTTTAAGCTGTTTCGTCTTATAGACGATGCCTGATTTGGGCGTCGTGCGTGTGTGGCGTGCTATAATCGAGTTTAGTACGTTTATCTGGGCAGTGGTTGCGAATGCAGCTTGGCAATGGTTGCGAATGCAACTTGGCACTTGTCCTGATATAGGGTGCATGCTTGGGCATATAGCTTTTTGAAACCGGAAAAGGTTCTCTCCACTTTGAATCTGGGAATCACCCGAGGCGGTGTTTGTCGCATGCATGTACGCCTTTGTTATCTTGGACTTTGGACAAGGATAAGGAATCCCTCATGATTCGTGCCTATCTCGTGTGCTCTCTCGCTAATATTGACGGATGGTGATGGTGGGCTCAAGGAATGGGCTCGTGAATCACTCTCCTCGCTCACGAAATTGCTTGCACAATTCGACAAAAGAATCTTGCTGGATTGCACATAATTAATTGTCTGATAATGGGGTCGGCGGAGAAAGTTTGTTTCGATGGATTTTCACAAAAACTATCGTGAAAAACGTGCGTTATAAATACCACCCTTTCCTCATTCCCCAAGTGTTGCACGCAGACGCGGTGAGAAGAAGACATGGCGATGGAGGGAGCGAAGAAGGCCAGGGTGAGCTCCATATTCATATACCCGATCAAGTCGTGCGGGGGGATCTCCGTCCGCCAAGCCCCCATCACCCCTACTGGTAAAATGACATCGGTCAGATTCCATCTTCTCCCCCTCCCCCAATCCTTGGCTTCTTCTTGGGATATAGTCAAGGTCTTGTCTTCTGCCTTTGGTAGGATTCCGCTGGGACAGACAGTGGTTGATTGTGAATCAGAAAGGCAGGATGTACACTCAGAGAGTCGAGCCCAAGCTGGCTCTTATTGCCGTCGGCCTCCCCGATGATGCTTTCTCCGAGGATTGGCAACCTACCCCCAATTCTTACTTGAGTACGTGCGCCCTTTCTCTTTACGAGCAGAGTCATAGTGTCCTATTGATTTTGGCTCTCAGGACTGAGAGCTCCTGGCATGAACGAGCTGAAGGTTCCTCTGAGTAGTCGTGGCGAGGTTACCGATGGCATCTCCTGCTGGGAGTGGTCCGGCTCTGCCTTAGATGAAGGACAAGAGGCTGCTGATTGGCTAACCAACTACTTGGGAAAGCCAAGTCGGCTGGTTCGTTTCAATACCGGTAAATGCCGGTCACGTCTGTGTTATTTCAACTTTATGCTTAGGAAGCCACATCGGGGGCTGATATCTTTTTGTACCCACATCATGTTCAGCCTCAGAAAATCGACCGGTGGATCCACAATACGCCAGAGGACACAGGGTGATGTTCTCTGACCAATACCCGTACATGCTACTGTCTCAGGTCAGAGTGAGATGGTTAACATCAAACTTTGTGGGAAGCTTCGGTGTTTTCTGAATATGGTCTTGTCAATTACTGTTCTGCAGGGATCACTGGATGCACTTAACCGACTTCTTAAGGAGCCAATTCCAATCAACCGTTTCAGACCAAAGTTCGTTTCCTCTTCCACTTTTGTTCACCGCTAGCTGTTGTGCAATCAAAAGCAATGATATTCAGATACTCAGAATTACTTAAACTACTGCATCATGTTGTTTTGTGTCCGCTTTAAAAACCAGCATTCTAGTGGATGGCTGTGATCCCTTCGCAGAGGACTTGTGGACAGATATCAGAATAGCGGAGTTTTCATTCCGAGGGGTGAAGCTATGCTCTCGTTGCAAGGTGAATCGCCAAGCAGTACAATTCCTTGTAATCTCATTAATCCGTGAGAAAATATTGCTGTTTCCGGGACTCATTCGACCATGCATTGCATTGCAGGTGCCCACTATCAACCAAGAGACAGGGTTGGCAGGACCGGAGCCGAACGAGACCCTTAAGGAAATTCGTTCGGATAAAGCTCTGCGTCCGAATGGAAAGCAGCAGGGGAAGGTATACAACAATACCCATATTGCTTTAAGGAAGAGGGACAAGACCTTACCTTACTGGGGTTGGTATGTATATTGTCTGGCAGATTTACTTTGGGCAGAACCTAGTTGTGAAGGAGGATCAATGGGGGACTAAGAAGGCGATGATCATGATGGTGGGCGACCCCGTATCAGTCGTCAAGATGGTTAGGTCGGCTGCAGAGGCCGCAGCTTGATCAATCTTTGCAAAAGCTTAGAATCAAGGAAATAAAATCATGTCATGTGTCCCCCTCGGGCAACCAGACACAACTCCTCTACTGGTTTGATCACGAGAGGAATAATGTGGGCAATGCTAATACTTGATAAAAACAAGATTTATGTATGTATGTTTATGTGATATTGTCATCTTCAGTTTCTTTAATTCCCACAAATTTTATTTTATTTTATTTTTAGACCGCAACCGCACCCCACCCAACTCAACAAAAACAAAAAGAAAGAGTGTGTGATTTTGGAACTCAACCAACCAACCAACCAACGACAGAAATAATCACCGGCGACGACTCCCTCCGCCTCCCCCTCCCCCTCCCCAGCTCGATCTGAAATCCCCCCGCGACTCAAATGGCGGTAAGCTTTTCCAAATCCAATGGGATTCCCCCTCACTTCATTCAACATTCCCGGATCTATCCGATCTTCCGTGGCTGTTTTGGTGTCCCCAGGACTCTTCCGGGACTACCCTCATGGATCTCATCTCCTCCGACCCTGCTGCTGCTGCTGCCTCCTCCTCCGCCAATAACAGCTCCACCACCTCCGCTGCCCTCCCCACCGCCCTCGGCAAGCCCGTCGCTTCCGGTGCTGACAAGAAGTCCAAGAAGACCACCCTCCTCCAGATCCAGAGCGACACCATTTCCGCTGCCAAAGCTGCCCTCGCTCCTGTTCGCACCAACATCATGCCCCAGAAGCAAAAGAAAAAGGCACCCCCCCACCCACAATTCTCCCCTTTCTCTTTTTCCTTATTTATTTATCTCCTTTTCTATATTAGTCAAGTAGGTAAATTACAGCCGAAGTTCATTATCCAAGTACAAAATGTTCTCCCGAGTATTAACTAGGTGTAACTGCAAGCTCATGATGATATAGCTGGAGCAGATTATATCACTAACGCCTAGTAGATAGCACAATTGTGGCTTGTCGCACCATAGTTAAACTCTGTTGTGATCGGGCGGAAACTGGAGATGGATGGATTTTTGTTGATTTGATTTATCTGAAATGTGTGATTGAGGACTAGGAGAATTGATCAATGCATTAGTAGCATATAGGGTTAGAAGCGTGATAACTTTCTGGTTCGCATAATTATATTATATTCTTGACTGTAGAAACATGAGGAAAATGTTAATATCAGTTTTTCAAAAGCTTGCCCCTTCTTTGGAAGGTTAATATTTGAATTTGTTTGATAGGCGCTGATAGCTTGTATTATCCCCATCTTCTCATCCCATGTGGTGTGATGGTTTTTGCAGCCCGTATCATATGCTCAATTAGCAAGGAGTATTCATGAACTCGCAGCTACATCTGATCAGGTAGGCCTTCTGGCAAGAGTTTATGCAGATATTGCTCATCAAATGTGTTGATCTTTTTATTCATTTTTTCTTTCTTTATTCTTTTTGACAGAAAAATTCTCAAAAGCAATTGATAAATCATGTCTTTCCGAAGCTTGCTGTCTATAACTCTGTCGATCCGTCTTTGGCTCCATCTCTTCTCATGGTATGTGGTTCTTGTATGTCTATCCATCTTTTGACTGTAAACGCTATCATCGCTTCGTTTTTCTGCAACTTTGCCTGGCGAAGTTCTCATGTGGTTAGTTATACTCTAAACTTTATAGTGGCGCAATAGTTTTTGGTTCCTTTTTCAGTTTTGTTGACAAAAAAATTGTGTTGAATGAATGGAAAGGAAGGTTCTCAGATTGTTTAATTTGCAGAATTCTTTTAAATTTCTAATTATTAAATTTTTGTTGATAGATTGACTGCACTCACATGTAACACATCTTCAAACTGGGAATGAGTGTACTGAGGCTCTTAATGTATGACTATATTTTTCCCAGACTCACATAATACTCGCATAGTTTGGTAATTACACATTATCATCTTTACTTGCAGCTCAATCAGCAATGTGAAGACCGCACTGTCCTGCGTTATGTTTACTATTATCTGGCTAGAATCTTATCTGACACGGGGGCACAAGGTTTGAATCCTGGTGGAGGAATCCCGACTCCTAACTGGGATGCTTTAGCTGATATTGATGCCATTGGAGGGGTAACCCGTGCTGATGTTGTTCCACGAGTTGTGCACCAGCTGACGATTGAGGCTTCAAATACCGATACTGAATGTACACCTTATGCTACTTTCTCTCTAAATAAGCTAATTTTCGTATGCAATGTTAGTGTTATTGTGTTTGTTTTATATTTCTTATTTTTAGTGTGGCCTTCATGATTGGTTTGATGTTTTTAATAAATTTAGTATGATAAGGCCTTGCACATTTGGCATTAGGGTTAGAAGGAATAACAGCATTTTCATGGACCAAGATCCATCTTTTGGTTATAGGAGATGTCTTTTCTGAATGACAGGCATATGGTTGAATAGTTCTCTCTAAATTGAGTTAGGGTTATCCCCTTGCTCCTGACTGTCCTTTTTAGTGTAAAAATATAACTACTTCTATGGTCAATGTAATGGCTGTCTTCCTCTTCTCGTGAAGTTCATGCACGAAGATTACAAGCATTGAAGGCACTAACATATGCGCCATCAAGCAACTCCGAGATATTGGCCAAGTTGTATGAGATAGTATTTGAAATCCTCGATAAGGTATGTTCTATTCAGGTTTGCCTTGGCTGAAAAGGAGTAACTATGCTGTCATCAAAGCCTTTGAATGATTGAACGTTGCTTCCACTTGTAAATATAATGTTGATACATCGTCTTTCTTTCTTTCTTTCTTTTATTACATTTCTAAAGAGTAGACCTTTAACTTCAGGATATTTACTCGATCTATGAAAATGTCAGACTAATCTGAGATACTTCTTTTCCTTCTGAATCATCTTTTGCAAATGTTATTAGAAGGGAAAATGTTTGATGGTTACCGTAAGGTATTTGGTTAGTAGAAGGGAAGATATTTGACAGTTAACATCAATTATTTGGTTTCCTGAACTCTATCTTTGAAAATCTCCAGGTTGGGGATTCTTCTCAAAAACGTAAGAAAGGTGTGTTTGGGGCCAAAGGTGGTGATAAAGAGGTAATCAACTCATTTCTTTGAAAATAATTCGCATGATGGATATTTTTAAGTTGCAAAGGCAATGCAACGCTATAATATCGAGAACTGTTAATAATTAAGCTTTTTATGCTACATTCCTCCTAGGAAGTACATTAGTCTTTATATTCTGATCAATTTGTGGTTCATCTTTTGTTGCATCTTTCTTTTGCTTTAATAGCTTGGCAGGAAATGTCAGAATGAGTTGCAGTCAGGAACTACTTCACTCTTTCAGTACACATAATTTTTCTAATGCACATTGAACATTTTCGTGTTAACTTTGTCTGGCTTTATAGTATGTTGGTTGCTGAAAAACTGGTAGATTAAAATCAAATTTCCACAGAATTTGACTTCCATTTCTGTTAGTTTTCTAGAATAGCAAACAGACAATTGTAACTTTGAATAGAACTAAAAGAACTATTGTGAGAGCCCTTTTATTAGTCTTAGGTGTCTCAATGCTTAGAGCATTCCGGACTATTGAGAGTGACTGGAGCATGAGGGCCTATACACAATCTTGCAAATAGGCTAATTTCCGTGTATGGAACCTATGACAAATAGGCCTTGGAGATCTAACTTTGTGTTCCACTAAGGCTCTCCCTTACTTTCTAATCTCACTACAAAAGTACAACTTCTTGTTAGGTCTTTTTGTCCTTTATGTCATTATGACTTATGAGTGAATCTGGTGAATACAAGGTATGGAAAAAATTTTAGTTTTTCCTTTCTTCTTTTCATTCTATTCTATTGCTTTATCGTTTAGTGAAATACAAAGCAGAGTCAATTTCCCTTTCGTACATGATAAACATGAAATGTCCGTAACCTTTTGTAAGGCATTTCTATTCTAAACCTTATTAATTTTATGTATCAAACATAAAATTAGTGTCTAATGATACATGTTCTGTTTTGAACTTTCAGTTTATAATCCGAAGTAACCTTCAATATGCTGCTCTCAGTGCTTTAAGAAGACTTCCTCTAGATCCAGGAAATCCAGCATTTTTGCACCGTGCCGTGCAAGGGTAAGTCATCTTGAACTTTGTTTTTTTATAATAAAGTTGGTGTTCTTGCTGGCTTGTAGTAATTCTTTTGAGTTAGTCACATCTATTTTTTCTCGATGTATATAATTTTCCTTGGCAAACTAGAACTTGTGGAATTGGTAGGATTCCGTTGAATGCTACCTTTATATTTTTGATCTATTTGATTTCTACTTCTTTTTATAAGTTTTCTTTAAATTAAGTTTGAACTCTACATTTCTTTTGCTGCTTTGAGTTCTTCCTGCTTTTGATATCGTTAAACATTATGAATAATTCTGGTCATTTTCGCCAGTGTTTCCTTTGCTGATCCTGTTGCAGTGAGGCATTCTCTTGAAATCATTTGTGACCTGGCCACAAGGGATCAGTATGCAGTGGCAATGGCATTAGGTGTGTTGTACCCGTTCTTCTAGTTTACGAACACCTTTATAGTTTCTCATTTTGTTGTAGTTGCTTATTAGATGACCTGATGCTTAAATCATTGTTATTTTGCAGGAAAGGTGGTAGCCCCTGGAGGTAAATCCTGATTTTGTTCATGCAGTTTAGGCTACCATCTGGTAGGCTTGTGAATTGAAATGTTTATTTTAGGCTAATGATGGATCCCATCACTATTAGACCTTCTAATTCTTTGTGGAGCGAACTTTTTATTGGCTGGATATAATAATAGTCCTGCATTTTGATGTGTATATACGATTTGCTACTTGAATTAACCATCATCGCTGATGAACTGATGCTCAATTTCATGGTGAAAATTGGAAAATGGTCATGTGTATAACGGGTAAATGTGAAACTGTGCTAACATATACGATTCTGGTGTACATGTCATACGGTTCTGCTGCTGAATGTTCTTACTTCTTAATTCATGTGTATCAGGGGCTCTGCATGATGTTCTTCATCTACATGATGTTCTTGCCAGAATTTCCTTGGCAAGGTTGTGTCATATAATTTCCAGGTCTCGTGCACTTGATGGTGAGCTCATGTTTTAGTTTGCAGAATTAGATATTATTGATGGAACCTGATTGGATTGTCCTTGGGGATTTTCACTGATGCAGAGCGTCCTGATATTAAATCCCAGTTCAACTCTGTGCTATATCAGCTTCTGTTGGACCCCAGTGAACGAGTATGCTTTGAAGCAATCTTATGTATACTTGGAAAATATGACAACACTGAAAGGTCAATTTATATTCTTGCTCCTTTTTCATGCCATTACTTTTACTGCAAAAGTCCTCTATAACCTGAGCATGCATTTTCCCATATAACAGCTGCTAACTGGTGATGTGCTTCCTTTTAACGCCAGCCTACATGATGTCTGTCTCATGTGGATACAATAGAGAATTTTCAGTTGAATTGGTTTGATGAAAGTGTTATTCTTTGATTCAGGACTGAGGAAAGGGCTGGCGGCTGGTATCGTCTTACCAGGGAGATCCTAAAATTACCAGAAGCACCTTCGGTTTCATCTAAGGACTTGATTAGTGATGGCAAAGATGCTCTTCCCCCAAAACCAGGCAAAGATAAATCTTCAAAAGCAAAACGCCCGCAGCCCCTGATCAAACTAGTGATGAGACGGTAAGGGTACTTTCTTTATTGCGTAGTTGACATAAATCCCAAGCTCGTTGTGATGACTTCATTTATTAGAACTTTAATGAATTGTCCTTGAAGTTATGTTGTTCATATCTGTCAGACTGGAGAGTTCGTTTCATAGTTTCTCCAGACCAGTGCTTCATGCAGCTGCAAGAGTTGTTCAGGAAATGGGGAAGAGCAGAGCAGCCGCATTTGCTTTGGGATTGCAAGATATTGATGAAGGCGTTGATGTAAATGCATTTGCTGAGAACATGGATTCTGATATGAGTGAAAATCCATTTTCAGCAGGTCTTTCTGTTTGTATAGTTTCTATTTTGTTTAGATGGTTTTTCTCTTGTGTAGATTACTACGCTTCAAGCTGTTGAATTCCTTACATCCTTCTTTGAGGTTAAAAGTTTTCTTTATTATGTGACTCTGGTAGGTGCACGAAAAACTTCTTCGGTATCTAATGGGGCTGGTACCAAGGACACAATAGCTAGTTTGTTGGCTTCTTTGATGGAAGTTGTCAGAACAACTGTTGCATGCGAGTGTGTTTATGTTAGAGCAATGGTCATCAAGGCTCTGATCTGGATGCAAAGTCCGCATGAATCTTTCGAAGAACTAGGATCCATAATTGCATCGGAGCTTTCAGATCCATCTTGGCCTGCAACACTTCTGAATGATGTGCTGCTAACTTTGCATGCACGTTTTAAGGTAAAATCTTGTCACCAGTTGAACTATCATAAATTGATTTTCTTTGACATCCTAATTATTTGACGGGAAGACATTCTGTGACACAATGTTTACCCGAGTTTGGCTGTTTTTTCAAGTGTTCCACTCTTTAGCTTTGCGTAAAATGCATCAGTTGACTTTTAGTTAGGTGCTTCCATTTTCGTTTCAATTTGAAACAAGGCAGTCTTTTTCATTTAGGTTTTGCATACATGTTCTGGGAAGTTTTAGTAGATTTAGATGGCTTTCTTCTTAACTAGAGTTGTTTGACTCCTTAGGGTCTACATTTGAATGTGACAGATTGTTTAAGGATCTCAAACTTTCTGCAGTCTTTCATTGTTGATGTGAAGTTTGTTACTTTCAGTACTTATTGATGTATTAAGTTGACGAAAGTAAGCATTAGTGACATAAAAGTATTGCAACTTTAAGCTAGTGAATAGAGATTCTATCAGGAAGAAGGCAGAAAATTCCAGAAGTGGATGGGTTTTGGGTGATATTTTTCAATCGATTAAATGGTTGAGGACCTTAGTAACTGTTACTGAATATTTTGATCAAGAGAAAACATCAATTACTACCTAATCAACTCACAATAGTGGCTTTGGCTTTACGTGCAGCTAATTCCAGTATATCTTTATCCACATTGTCATGAGATCCAGGGGTAATCAATACTTGTATTAAAATCTTCAGCAAAAAATTGCCGTCACTTCTTACTGGGTGCCTGCCTTCCAACTTTGACTAATATATCAAGTTTGGTTATACATCTTTTATATATGTTCTTTCTGTCACTTATCAACAATTTGATATTCATTTCTTTTCTTCAAAAGTTACTAATGACTGCTTCCTATATTACTGTAGCTTCTATGGTACTTACCACATTGGTTTCTGAATTTCTTCAGGCCACCCCTGATATGGCAGTTACTCTTCTTGAAATAGCAAGAATTTTTGCTACAAAAGTGCCTGGCAAGATAGATGCAGACGTGCTTCAACTTTTATGGAAGGTGTCTCATTTTTTTTTTTGGTGGCTAGGAAGGTGTCTCATTAGTTATCTTTTTGAAAGTATTATGTTTTTGGACAATTGAACAATATGTTTGGTCCTGGCTGTGTTATCCAATTGTTACTGGAGCTTTGTTCCCCATTAACGGCAAAATAATTTGCCCAATAGGACAACAAGTTTCAAAATTCCTTAAATAGATCGAGAAATCGTTGTTCGAAACAACGAGTTTGGGGCTCTATTTAGATTTTTTTTTTCTATGGGAGGTGAAATCACTATTGGGAATAACGAGTTCCTTACAAATGGAACTCGATGTTCCCAACAATGATTTCTCCACCCTATTTGAGGAATTTTAAAACTTGTTGTCCTATTGGGCAAAATATTTTGTGGACTAACATTATAATGGAACAAAGCTCCTCATTATTGAATTGTTTGGCATCATAGTGTGATTAAGTCTTTTCTTTGTGCCCTGCATTTTACTCATTTGATATATGTTCCCCCTGCTTCCTGGCTAGCGGGATAGGATTAGTTTGATGGAAATCTATCATTATTCAACTCCAAACTTCTTACTTTCAGCTTTACTGATGAAGTATATCTATTTGTAAAAGATCCATATCAGTTTTGACAAGTCAGTCAGTAATATGCTCCAATTTCTTTGTCTGGCATGTGATCTCTTTCTATCTTCTGGTGGTAACTAGTTAAAATACAATGTTATGCTAAGTGACTAATTGGGATTAGTATTACTGTGCTTGCAGTAAAATTTTCTTTTCAAAGCTATTTTGATTGAACGAGCTACTTTCTCTGTCATAATATTTGACAAGTCATTTTATCTGCAAAACAGACATGTCTTGTTGGTGCTGGCCCTGATGGCAAGCACACAGCTCTGGAAGCTGTTACTGTAGTTCTTGATTTGCCTCCACCGCAACCAGGGTCAATGACTGGACTCACATCAGTGGACACTGTATCTGCATCTGATCCAAAGTCTGCTCTTGCACTTCAAAGGCTTTTCCAGGCAGCAGTAAAGCTTTTGACCGTCAGTTAATTAGTGTTAGTTTTTCCTGTAAAGTAATCTCATACTGGATATGTCTTGGTAGGTCTGGTTTCTTGGAGAAAATGCCAATTATGCTGCATCTGAATATGCTTGGGAGTCTGCAACTCCACCTGGTACTGCTCTAATGATGCTAGATGCAGATAAAATGGTTGCTGCAGCCAGTTCCCGTAACCCAACTTTAGCTGGTGCATTGACTCGTCTCCAAAGGTGTGCTTTCATTGGGAGCTGGGAGGTACAAATTCTTAATTTGGTTTTCCATCATGTTTTCTGTCTGTTCGAGCAGAACCTAATCAAAACTTGTTCCTCCATTAATTTTCAGTACTTGTGGTAAGCTATGAGGGAAGGACTTTAAATATAAATCATGGATTATTCCACCAGTTGGCTAATTTTGGCAATGATTTGGCATATTGACATGATGTAGGGATGTGAACGCTCCTTGATCGCTCAACCTTCCCCAGAATTTTTGTTTTTCAAACAGCGCATTACGTATTGCTTTAGATCATCCCCAAAGTGATCTCTAGATACTTGGGTTATATCTACCTTCCAGATTTTGAATGGTAGTTTGCCATATGATCGTTCTCCTAAAAGTATTTGCTTTTGATTGGCATCCTTTATTCCTTGATTCCAGGTTCGGATAATTGCTGCTCAAGCTCTCACAACCATGGCAATCAGATCCGGAGAGCCATTTAGGCTCCAGATCTATGAATTCCTTCATGCTCTAGCTCAAGGTGGAATGCAATCTCAATTCTCTGAGATGTATCTTAGCAATGGAGAAGACCAAGGGGCTAGTGGCACAGGCCTTGGAGTCCTAATTAGTCCAATGTTGAAGGTTCTCGATGAAATGTATATGGCTCAAGATGAATTGATAAAGTAAGAATAGGTTCACTATATTTATCATTGGACAGTTTTTACATGTTTGGTTGACTGGAATTCTTGAAATTTCAGGGACATTCGCTACCATGATAATTCAAAGAAGGAATGGTCCGATGAGGCATTGAAGAAGCTGTATGAAACCCATGAAAGATTGTTAGATCTTGTTTCACTATTCTGTTTTGTTCCAAGAGCAAAATACCTGCCCCTCGGTCCAATAAGGTACGGCTTCACTTCAAATGCATTGTTTGTGTCGATAGTCATCTGAATATCCAATTTATTTCGGTATTTCATAATTCTTGGCATGTGAGGGGGTGAAATAAGAGGATTATATCCGCAGACATGAAATTCCACAAACATTGGTGCGCGTGAAAGTTGAAATTGGTATAAGCCCATTAACATTCGAAGTGTAATATTATCATTTGACATTTTAGCTTTTTCAAGTAACATGTATTTAGCAATCTAATGAGGAAATGAAGATTACTTCTTTCCACTGTATTTCCTCTCTTTTGTGGGCAGTGCTGATCGTGGTAATTGCTAATTCTGAAAGATAATGCTAGCCCAACCAATAGTAACTAGTTCTTTTCTTTACCTCTCGGATAGTGGGGTGCAATATTGTTAATTTTAATTTCATCTATTCTCCTGTACCTAAAAAAACTTATTCCTGCCTATTTTTGGAGTCTAAAGTAACTTGAATTTTTACATGCGATATTTTACGGGATATTGTGAAGTATCCTACCTTACCCAGCCTCATTGATTTGTCTGTATTTTATTTATATGTTTCCTTTTCTAGGTTATGAATGAGATTTCTCTTGTTTTCTTCTTCCTTCCCCTACATTCTCATTGTTCCTTTGATTACAGTTCCAAACTTATTGACAAGTATCGAACAAAGCACAATATAAGTGCTTCGACTGGTTTTAGTGATGTAGCCGTGGCAACCGGGATTTCTGGTCTTATTTATGAATCTAAAGAAGCTCCTGCTGCTGAGGCGGACACACTTGATGATGACCTTGTTAATGCTTGGGCAGCAAATCTTGGTGATGATGGGTTGTGGGGAAAAAATGCTCCCGCAATGAACAGGGTACTTTTTATCATTATGTTATTTTATCAGCTTCCTTTCTTTTGGCTTGTTAGTTTACTCATACAGGATACAGTTAATATTGTGACAATAAGCCTTGCATGTTGTAGCTAAATCAGTTCCTGGGGTCTTTATGTGTCAGGTTAACGAATATCTTGCTGGAGCTGGAGCCGATGCTCCGGACGTTGAGGAAGAGAACATTGTGTCAAGGCCTTCTGTAAGTTACGATGATATGTGGGCGAAGACATTATTGGAGACGACAGAGATTGATGTAAGTGATTGTTTACCAGTATCGGTAGGCCTCAGATATGGATGTCTTACAATTGACTTACAAAATTATTGGGTGTACAGGAGGATGATGGCAGATCGTCGGGCAATTCTTCCCCTGAGTCAACCGGATCGGTTGAAACATCAATATCGTCACATTTTGGCGGAATGAACTATCCTTCATTATTTAGTTCGAAGCCATCACATGGTACTTCACAGGATAGATATGGGGCGAGCCGATTTAGCACCGCATCTACAACCGGGCCCTCAATCTATGAGGGTTCAAGATCTCCGGTTAGTTTCAAATTAACTTCCTGTATCTATTCTTGATGTAATGACATGCCTCCATGTATGCTTTATTCTTTTTGCATGCATGACTTTTATTTTCTTTTAGATAAGAGAAGAGCCTCAATCATATGAATCTTCTGTCATGCAACGCTTTGAGTCATTTGAAAATCCGTTAGCCGGACAGAGCATTGATTACCAAGAAGATAACAGAAGTTCTTCTGGGAACCTTCAATCTGGAATTGCTTTATATGACTTCACTGCAGGTGGAGACGATGAGGTAAGTGTCAATCTCACTTTGGTTAAATGTATGGTTTTTGAAACGAAAAACAAATTTGAACTTAAAAAAAATTGCAGTTAAATTTGACAGCGGGCGAAGAGGTAGAAATCGAGTATGAAGTTGACGGATGGTTCTATGTAAGTATTTATTGTTTCGCAAATAGAACAGGTCTTCATCTTGTGCTACACTATCAATCTCTTCCGGAAGAACACTTTCTGAATTCACCGCATTCTCCTTTTTAAAGGTAAAGAAAAAGCGCCCTGGAAGGGATGGCAAAATGGCTGGGCTTGTGCCTGTGCTCTATGTCAGCCAATCGTGAAACAATTTCCCATGGAAAATTCTTTTGGCAGCGGGGGGGCCCTCAGCTAGTTAGGAACCTAAAAGTGATCAGAGGCGCTCGAGCTTCTGTTCTTTGGTGTGACTTGCTCCTTACGCCGCCTGCGAGATGAAAGCTTGAAATCCACTAAACGAGAAAGAAAAAAAATGGTGTGGACTGGGGGTGTATTGAACAATGTCATTTGCGCTGCTTTTATATCGACGGAGATGGTAGACAGGAGCTTGGGACATGGGAGTTGCGTCTTTTATGTTAGAGTTGAAACCGGTGGTCAAGGGAGTGGTTAATGTACAACGTGAATTTGTTAGCTGAATCATTATGGTAAGTAAGTGGAAGAATGATGGGTGTTATTGGGGAAAGTGTAACTCAGCGAAAGAGAAATTTGGGAAGTAAAAGAGGCAAGTGGAGAAGGCATCCAACGTGTCCCAAATTTACTTACTACTACTACTACTACTATTAGTACTAGTACTAGTTTTCATTATTATCTGCTTGTTCTCTTGTGTTTTGTCCTGAGGGGGGGGGGGGCGTGCAGTTCAGAAGATCACAAACTATAAGTCATGGAGTGAGACGGGCGACAGTGAGTGTGACAGTAGTCTCGGCCTCCAATGTCCAAAAGAAGAAGAAGATGAAGATCTAACTGACAAGATGGAGGGAGACACCCCGGATTCGGGATTCTTTTGATATTGCTTTGCTTCAAGGGATACCAAACTTCCCTATTTTGGAATCCCCAGCTTTTTCCCTCCCTTTCCCAAATTGGGATGCCTGGATTTTGTCCATTTTTAGGGGGCCCAACGATTGACGCTACGAATCAAACAAATCCCTCAAACTGTCCCACCTCAGATGTCACTTCATCACTTGTCCCATTTTATTCATCCCTTTGCCCACTTCCTTACTAATATACTCATGTTGCATGCCTCCTGGTTTTGCAGTTACATACATACATACATACACTCGCTACAAGACAAGACATTGTTTTGTTTCTCATGAAAGTTTTTGAGCCGTCTTTTTTTTTTCTTGCATGAACTGTCCCTGTCGGTTTCCTCCCTTTCCCCGAAGGGGAAAACCACTACCTCAAAAGGTGACAAGAGTAACACTTGATATATTATTATTATTATTATTATTATTATTATATTCTATCCTCACTATATAAACAAGCATAACCAGTAAGTAGTGTATCCAAAGTCAAACCCAATCCCATCTTATTACAAGACAAGCAGCATCCCTTAGGCATTCGAAATGGAAACCTTCGATCCTTCCTTGTCCTTCCCCTTCTCCTACATATTCTCAGGTGTCCCCACTGCTTCCACCACCAGCTTCATTCCCTCCTACCCCCTCGAAACTTGTTCATCTTCCTCCTCCTCTTCTTCTTCTTCTGGACCCTGGATGGACTCTAGGATATGGAGTAGGCTCCCCCTTAAGCTCCTTGACCGCGTCCTTGCCTTCCTCCCTCCCCCGGACTTCTTCCGTTCCCGTTCCGTCTGCAAGCGCTGGTACTCCCTCTTGTTCTCCCCCGCCTTCCTCCAGCTCTACCTCAGTGTTTCCCCCACCCGCCCTTGCTTCATCTTCTTCAAGCACAAACCCCCTGGCAGCTTCATCTACCGCAACGACGCCCCCGATAACTGCAAGCTTTGTGCCGCTGCCCCAGAGGGATACCTCTTTGACCCTAGTGATGCCTCCTGGTATCACATCAACTTCTCCAATATGATACCCCAAGGCTTCTATCCTGCTGCCTCCTCTGGAGGGTTGATATGCTGGGTTTCAGAAGAGGCCGGCCCGAAGAGCCTCGTCCTCTGTAACCCTCTTGTCAGCTCCTTAACTCCGCTGCCACCCACGATGAGGCCGCGCCTCTTTCCTTCGATAGGGCTGAGCGTCACCCCGAGCTCCGTGGACGTGGTTGTCGCGGGAGATGACCTGATATCCCCGTATGCAGTAAAGAACCTGACCAATGAGAGCTTCCACGTAGACGGGAGCGGGTTCTTCTCCCTGTGGGGAACGAGCTGCTCCCTGCCAAGGCTTTGCTGCCTGGAGTCCGGCAGGATGGTGTGCGTCGAGGGAAAGTTTTACTGCATGAACTATAGCCCCTACAGCGTGCTGGCCTATGACGTGGGAGGGAACAGCTGGTCCAAGATACAGGCGCCAATGAGGAGGTTCCTGAGGTCACCAAGCCTGGTGGAAAGCAGGGGGAGGCTGCTGCTCGTGGCGGCGGTGGAGAAGAGCAAGTTGAACGTGCCGAAAAGCCTGAGGGTGTGGGGGCTTCAGGGGGACGACAACTGGGTCGAGATGGAGAGGATGCCACAGCAGCTCTACCTCCAATTCGACGAGATGGAAATGGGGAAGGGATTTGAATGTGTGGGGAACGGTGAGTACGTGATGATGATGATAAGAGGAGGGGGCGCGCCGGTGATGCTGGACATGGGGAGGAAGAGGTGGGAGTGGATGCCTCCATGCCCTTATGTCGACCATGCCCATGATGAGCTGCATGGGTTTGCTTATGACCCAAGACTCGCAACCCCGGTCACTGCCATCCTCGACCACCTGACAGCCCTCCACTTACAGTCATTCAGCACACAGTAAAGCGTTAATGGACTCTCGTCTGTCCTAAGCATATCGCTCAGTCGTCGTTTTCACTCACCATGCACACAACTCCAGAGCTCGGGTCTGCTAGTTGGGATGGTGTCGGGGCTTTTCTAACTAGTGTTCTTGTATTACCATCTACGGCTTTAACCCCCGTGTATTTGTTTTTGTGAGCTTCTCGGGTTAGACTTTAACTACTTTATCCTCGTGACATTAACGGAAAACGCACCTTTCAGGTGAAGGTTTTGAAAACCTTTCTCTCCAACTCTTGTAATTTTTCGACGCCAACGCTTAGACGGACTCGATGTATGAAAATTCATCTCTTTAACTAAATGAATAAGGGGTTTCGTAAGATAAGCGGAAACTTTGACCAACTGAGCCAGAAGATTTATTTTGTTTAAGTCTTTAAAAAGCGGGTTAGGGGGCCGCCCCCTGTTCGCTTGTTTGAGATACTTTTACAAGTGTTAAAGGGACGGATTCTCAAAACCCGTCCCCCACTAATGGCGGATTTTTTAACGTGGATCCAATCCCACCACATTAGGACGGGTTTTTGAAGAAAGTAAAGCAGCGATCACTAGAACAAGCACAATTTCTTGAGACCAATCGATCATATAAAGGCACCACGTTAATCCATCATTGATAAAGGGTGGGGAGGAGGGCAGCCTTTGCTTGCACATAAAGATGGGTGAGATTAGACAAAGCACATGGTGGGTGGTGGTCTTGTTCTTTTTAGTTAGGAGGGCGTTTCTTCTTCGTCTTCTTCTAGGCAACTTCGACGAATGAAAGTGGCACACTTCTTCGTTGTTTCATGTGTTTATGCTAATTCACTAAAATCAAAGCACATTTATGCCAGATACTCTAAAAACACTGGTTGTATTGCCAATTTAATTTAATTCTGTTTCTCGTCGGTCCAGACTAAAACAATCTTTTAACAAACCGAAATGTGTGTGGTGTCTTAAAATAACTATGGCGAGGAAATATACAATCGGAATTTGGGATATAATGAGTTTTGTTCCTTAATGACGTCATTTGGCGAAATATTTCGCCAAATGACGCCATAAGCAAAATATTTAGCCAACTAACCCACCAAAGTCGGCCTTTGTAAGGCCGACTTCCCCACACTTGGAAAAATTTTGGCAAAGGAAAGTGGGGGACGACGCATTGAGGAAGTCGGCCTTACAAAGGCCGACTTTCATTCCCCTAGACCGAAGTCGGCCTTTGTAAGGCCGACTTCAATGCGGTCAGAGCAAAGTCGGCCTTACAAAGGCCGACTTCATAACACTTAGAAAAAAAAATAAGACAGAGGAAGTCGGCCTTACAAAGGCCGACTTTCCTCAGAAGTAAAAAAAGAAAAAAGAAATTTCGATTCCACTCACACCTGTAATACACATACTTCAACGCAAGTGTCTTCGAACCAACTAAACTAAACTCAATTCAACTCAACTTAACTCAAGTCAATTCAACTCAGTTCAATATAACAATAATGCAACAAACTAAAAAGGAAGTACATAGGAGAAGTCTAAATAATCCTAATTTCTTCGGGAGCGCCTGGAGTAGAAGAATGATCCAAACCTCCTCCGAGACTCCATCTGTGTTAGCTGAGAAGAATCCTCTGCATCACGAACGGGTGGTGGATTCCTCCTGTTCTTCCTTGGTGCCTCGGGAGTGGATGACGTAGAAGCATGTAATGCTGGAGTCGCATACGCATCCACCGGAGTCGGATCCATTACAAGAGACGAATATACCTCGTACTCCTGCGATTGCATCATGAACGAACCGACGTCAAACATGTCAACGTCTCGATGCTGATCCGACACTTCCTCCTCCTGCTCATCTTCCTCCTCTGCTCCTCTTCCTCTTCTTCCTCCTCCTCTACGTGAGGTTCATTGGCTGGCTCAGCTTCCAACTCGTCGTCATCCGCTGGCCCTTCAGGACGTCCATACAAGCGCATAGGGGTAAACTCTCACAAGAAGTTATGGCCCCTGCGAGAGATACCGGCGATATGCTGTAACTCGGAAGGGTCACCTCTCTCGGATCGGATGGAGATGTCCCTCATTTGTTGCGTCTGCGAACAAAGTATATCAATACAATGATTTATGCATTAATGAAGGTCAATAGTTATTATACTTACCACTATGCTCAGCATGACGCCCGTGTGAGATAGATGTGGACGGGAGTGACGCATATACCAGGTTATGTACTCCTCGTCTTGTTCCCAATGTAAAGGAACGATGTGGCTCGCCCGGTGATGCCAGAGGTGGACGTACTTCTCGTGGATGTGCAACCAATTGTCCGATGACTTGCCACGCATGTCGATTTTGTGGATGCGTGCTTCAGCGTCACACTTCCCAGGAATTAGTTGCTCGTCTCCAAATTGCCGAATGACTCTGTCCGGATAGTGCCATTCGACAATTGAGAAGCATACCAGCGGCACACATGCTCGCCAGCTGTCTTCACCGTCCAAGCAATAATCAAGAAGCCTGGCACGGACATCATTCGTATATGGATGCCAAACGACCTGAGAAACGAACAAACATAACCAACCAACGAAATTTCGACAACCACAAGAAATTGAAAGAACATAAATTCGAAGTTAAATACCTGGCGAGGACTCTGTCTATCTAGAGCTTCTCTAATAACAGAGAGGACATGCGTCGCCACAGCAGTCGTATCAAGAGCTGCTCCCCATCGATATCAAGAGGCATTCCTTGTCTCTGTCTGCTCCGTCGCCTCAGGGGAGATAAGTGTGGAAATCTGTCCCACGCCCATGTCTGCAGCAGCACTAAACAACCAACCACCTGAGATGCATTCTTGTCTGCCGCTCTACATAATTGTCTGTATAACCAGGCTAGACAAGCTGATCCCCAGCTGTAGCTACCACATATCTCAAAGTCCTCCAGTAGCGGCAACCACATCAGATGCACTAGGTTGTCCGATTTATCCGAAAAAACCATAGATCCTATAAGCTGAAGTATGTATGTCCTGGTATGCATACGTACCTCTTCTTCCGGTGCATGTGAATGTAAGACGTCGAAACGGGAAGCTAACCAACTCGTCTTCACCCTTCCCGCCTTCATCTGACTTCTTCCCGGAACGTCGCCTAGTAGATGAGTGCAAACCGCTGCGAAGTCGAAGCTGGTGTATGAGATGACGGGGTCACCCTCAATCGGCAATCCGAGCTGAATCGCCACATCCTCCAATGTCACGGTCATCTCTCCATGCGCCATGTGGAAAGTATGAGTCTCCGGCCTCCATCTCTCCACTAATGTCGTGATAAGCGCATGATCCAACTGAATGAATGGTAGCTTCGCTACTCCAAAGAAGTCGGCCTGTCAGAGGTATGCATCCATCCGGGGGTCTCGAAGTATCTTCTTTACGCTACTCTCATGATGCCGACATTTCAAAACATTGTTCTGCATGAAAAATGAAATTTCAATGGATTAGTAACATAACTCAAATTATGCGAATGTCTTGTGGTCTGATAAAGATACCTCCGTATAAGATGAATCCCAGACAACAGAAGAACGATGATGCTCCTGTGAGTGCAGTACAGACGAGTCTTGTGGTCCTGGCTCCATAATATAACCTGCAAAGAGAAATGTAATTTATTTCTGCATATCGAAGTGTTTATAATAAACGTACAAATGAAACATATGAAGTTTAAGTCAAGATAATCCAATTACACCTTACAATTTCATTTATTTGGACAACTACGGCGATTATGTCCCTCGGTTTTACAAGGACCACAAGCCAACTTGGTCTTCCGTTCCCTTATATCCATTTCATTGTGAATTCTAGTAGACCTGGGCCTCCCTTTCGGTCGTGCTCTTTCGGGATTCGGAACGACAGTTGGAAATGTATACGCATCCCAATCTTCTTTACAATCAAATGAATGCCATGTGGATGAGTATACCGCCTTCTGATTAGCCCAAGTGTAAATATTGTGAATGGAATCCGAGCTATCCACGTCAGTCGAGGCAAAACAAGCAAGGGCATGAGAACATGGTATCCGATAAGTTTGCCATTTCTTGCAGGAGCACCTCTGGTGTCGCAGGAAGACGTTCTTTGTCTTATAATTCCCCTGGATCGTGATAGCGAACGTACCTTCACCGCGATCTAGAAGGGTGACCTGGTGATTTCTGGCTTTCCTGATTCCTCTTTGAAAACAGTTCATGGCAACTTTAGTGAATTTCTCCTCCTTCTTTATCACCGCATCAGCTTCATCTGTTCTACTAATCCAATAAGCACAACAATTGTAGAAGGTCTTCCTCACTAAAGCAGAGACCGGAAGCGATCGAGCACCCCTTAGAACAGCATTGTAGCTCTCGCTTAAATTTGTCGTCATTATACCCCAACGGTGGCTCCCGTCGTTACTGAGAGTCCACTGTGACTTATCCATCTCGTCGAAAAAGTCGGCTGATTCTGGAATAGTTCTTAAAATGTGACGCAAGTATTGCTTCATCTTTGGAGGCATACATTTCCTTGCAGCAATAGCTAGGCATTTCTTTCCACGTACATTCTTGTATCTCGCGTTGAAGTTACTAGCTACATGGCGTAAACAAAACCGCCACTGTGCAAAATGTGGCGTCCAACCTACTTCAACATCGTTTACCGCCGCTAGAATACCAGAATGCATATCTGAAATCAAACATAAGCCCTGACACTCATCGCCAACCACGTAGCGTTTAAGGCATTTCAAAAACCATCCCTAGGACTGGTAGCTTTCCTCATCTACGATTGCAAATGCTAGAGGTACTATATGATTGCTGCCATCTAAACTACAAGCAATTAATAACTTATGCTTGTATTTTTCATTTAAGAAAGTCCCGTCAATACTGACTACGGGGCGACAATAACGGAATGCCATTACTGAGGGACCAAAACACCAGAATACTCTCTGAAAAACAAACTGCGAATCACCAACCATGTATGAACCTCCCCAATCAACGCAAGTATTAGGATTTGTGGCACGAATCGCATTCAACAAATGTGGCAACTCGTTGTATGATTCATCCCATGAGCCATAAATAAATTCAATAGCTTTCCTTTTCGCATCCCACACCCTTCTCCTTGGTACTTCATATCCATATTTCTCCTTCACCAAGTTGCAAAGAACTTGAACTTTAACTTCCGGACTATCACTTACAAACGACCTGAACATAGGTTCCATGAAATTTGAATCCAGACGTTCATGATCACGAGATAGTATGGGATTGACGCAACTATGAGATTCACCAACTATTCTTACCATAAACTCATCATCCTCTTTTGGTTGTATCGCCCTTAACCTCCACTTACAGCCCTTCTCGAATTCAGAACAACATAGATTCCACAATGTCTTCGTAGATTTAACAACTTCATAATTGCAATGCCTTAAAATATGAAAATTGTTCACCGAATTAATGAGCATTTTCTTATTCTTGAAACGCATTCCCTTTCGAAATTTGTCAATAAGGTCAGAATATTCGACAAGATGATGCACATCCCACTCCTCAAATCGCTCATGCACGTCATCGAGATATTCATTATAAAAGGGCAGAGGAGTCTCCTTCGAGCGACTTCACGAACTGGACCCTTCACCAGATTCAACAACGGTAACCATATCATTGTCGACATTCTCATCATCCGACATCTCATTGCCGGCATTCACATCATTAAAAAACTCAGCATCAGTGTCGACATCTGGGTCAGAATTCAATATATCTTCATTCACATTGCCTTCATCTTCCATCAGAGGATTAGAACATTCTCCAACAGTATAAGTGCTCTATACTTCAACAACGACAATTTCGTTTCCAGCTACATCCTCCATACGATGATCAACTTCCATCGGAATATTATAACAATGTTCGTCTGGAAAACAACGCTGCATTTCCTCCTCAACCATAGGATGATCCAATTCCACATTAGTCTGTACGGCAACCATTCTATCCTCCACAGTCTCAGTTTGACGACGAACACCCATACGACGATGGTGTTCCACATTAGGCTCAACATCCACCCTTCTAGCTTGAACATGCGGCACCGATACATCGGACAACACATAAATTTGTTGCATATTCCGTGGATTTGCAATAGCAAACTTAACAAGCAACTTCACATCTTTATCCACTTTAATCGAAACAATATAATGCTGCACGTCAACATTATTTAACGCCAGAACGGGATACCTATGCGCTATCTGTAATGAAATTGCCGATTGCAAACCGATAGCTTGGCATATCAAGCGTTCAAAATTCTCGTAATTGACAAATTTCGGAATTTCTGTTCTTGCTATTGAACCATTTTCATAACCAACTCCGTCAGCTCCATTGACGGTATTTCCATTATAAAAGATCAATAGCTCAACCGACGACATTGGAATAAAAAACCTAAATCAATTGAGCTATCAAATTAGAACATAAAGCTTAAAAATGAATACAATTTAGTTAATATACATTTTGTTGTTACTTAATAACGACCTAATTAATTACAATAATTAAATTCTTACTGTAATTATACTTGTTTAGTTGGTAATTACATTCGATAAGGTCAATTAAACACTTTCTTATCCTTTATAAACCATAATTTACCATAATTTTCATAAAATAACATTAACACTAAACTAATTATACTTAACCCTAATTAACAATTAATTAGTATAACTAAACGGTAATTACCTATACAAAACTGAAAATTGCACTATTACCGTATGGGGAACGGAATTGGACGGTCGGAGACGAGATGGCGGAAGCACGGGCTCGAGGACGGTCGGGAACGAGGCGGAACAGTCAGAGACGGGAACGGAAGCACGGGCTCGGGGACGGAAAATCGGGGTGAGGGGCCTTCAATCTGGCGACTGCGGGCAGCTGGGGGGCGGAGGTGGGTGGCTGCGGACGTATTTTTCCACGGGGAGTTCTGTCTCCCCGAGTCTAATTTGTTTTTTTTAAACCATACCGAAGTCGGCCTTACAAAGGCCGACTTCCCTAAGGATGAAGGAAGTCGGCCTTTGTAAGGCCGCCTAGACCGAAGTCGGCCTTTGTAAAGCCGACTTCTATGGCGATGAAGGAAGTCGGCATGCGGTCAGAGCAAAGTCGGTCTTACAAAGGCCGACTTTCATAGTGATGAAGGAAGTCGGCCTTTGTAAAACCGACTTTGCTCTGACCGCATGCCGACTTCCTTCATCGCCATGGAAGTCGGCTTTACAAAGGCCGACTTCGGTCTAGGGAATGAAATGCGTCGTCCCCCACTTTCATTTGCCAAAATTTTTCCAAGTCTGGGGAAGTCGGCAAGACCGACTTCTATTTCCCTAGACCGAAGTCGGCCTTACAAAGACCGACTTTGGTGAGTTAGTTGACGAATTATTTTGCTTACAGCGTCATTTGGTTAAATAAGGAACAAAACTCTTTCTTTAGGGGAGTGCCAAAAATTCCTAAAAATAAAATCACGCGGAAATGGCATGAACTCAGGCTCAGCCCCCTTTTTATCTGGTTCCATGTTCGTCGGCTTCTCTTCCGACAAAGACAGAGGGAGAGAGAGAGAGAGACCCGCACAAAATAAAAATCCCCTTTCTTTCCTCCTTTGTTCGTCGTATAAAACTCCGCCGATTTACGAGAGAGTTGGGGGAGGAAAGGGTCTCGCCCTCTCGAGTTTTACGTTGGAACCATCTCCGGCGTCGAAACTCTTCCTCCCTTTCATTTTCCATTTGAACTCCCGTTCTCCGATCCGATTTCCCAAATCGCGCCAGGATCAGTCACCTCGAAAGGTTTGGGCCCCCAAAAAGATTGGATTTTTTCCCACACCATGTCTCTCTCTCTCTCTCTTTCTTTTTATTACTGTAGATGGATTGGCAGTGTTGTTGGGCGTTGATGTTCGGTTACGGTTGAGCTGTTTTCGTTTTCTGTTTTCTTTTTTTTAAACCGGATTTATGTTTGGGCTACTGCTTTTGTAAGTGTTGTTTTAGATCCTTCTTCTGATTCGTTAATCTGGGGATGGTTTCTCCCCCTTTTCCTATGTGTGAATTTCGTGGGGAATCGCTTTTCTGGGAGGTGCCCGGAATCTGGTGACATTGGAATGATCACCGGAACTTAAACCGTCATGGGTCAGTTGAGAATTTACAGATTTTTGTCGGGAAGATATGCTTTGATAGGAATTGGGGAGTTCCGAATTAATGTGGTTAATTGTGTTAGAATGGGGGTGTCTGATGGAGGATATTGGCGTGTATTGATTTGAGCATGCGCCGAGATATTAAGTGTGCGATGGGGTTGTGATAATCAGGAGTGGAAAATGGGTGTGGATCAGTCATCTATCTCTTCATTCTGATCAGGTTTCATCCACTAAGTAATACCCTTTTGCTGGGGAGGTCAATCGGTATGCTTTGAATGTGACGAAGGTAGGGTGAATTGGATCAGAGATATGTTAATCCAGCATATCACTCGAATCATATGGTTTTTCTTGTCTAGGTGTCTCTCATTTTTGCCACTTCAGTAAGCACTTCCTTGTTTGGCATGGTTCTGGGATTGCTGAAGATAGTCGAACTTATTATGCTTTGGTAGATGATGCCTGGTTTGGTCCAGAAAAAGAGAAAGTTCTTTCATCCTACACTACTTCAGCTGTTCATTTTTTATCCATTGCATTGCCCGCTGTTCTTTCTCACCTGAATTTTGATTCTGCTGGTCATAATGCTAACCCTTATGTTGCTCACTGATCTAATTGGTATATGCTTCTCATGCCAGCCGTGTCTGACATCCGGAGCCGAACAGCGCATGCTTTTTTGGTTTAGCAAGCTTGGGTGATCATCGGGTTGTTATAGTTGAAGAAATATACTGCAATGTCTTCAATGACTAAGGGGGATAGGAAAGCAGTTCTCGACGTGGGAGCATGGATGTTCAATGTTGTCACATCTGTTGGAATCATCCTTGTAAATAAAGCCCTTATGACAGCTTATGGGTTCAGATTTGGTATGTTTCTCACTGAGTTCAACTGATCATTTTCTATAATTTTACTTACATATTTTGTAAAAGCTATTGCGATACGTTGACCAAAATGGAGGTAAATGGTCATCAAGCCAGTGATTCATAACTTTTTCACTTTGATGCGAGAAAGTATGCGAAAGCTTTATCACCTCATTCTGCCTGTTGTGTACCGAGTGGTTTAACTATCAGTAGCCAATAAATAATTGTTTCATGGTGAATACAGATGCCAACAGACTTTCTGATTGACTTGTCTGTGATTCTCGGTGATCTTGCAGCCACAACGTTGACAGGGCTTCATTTTGCCACAACGACCTTGTTGACTTTGGTCTTCAGATGGCTTGGATACATCCAGTCCTCTCATCTACCTCCAGTTGAGATTATCAAATTTGTACTGTTTGCAAACTTCTCAATAGTCGGAATGAATGTCAGTTTGATGTGGAACTCCGTAGGGTTCTACCAGGTGAGTCTCTTGTTTGAATTCACCTGGACCTTGTTTTTGCATCTGGCGACGTCTTTCGGAGCAACCATGACTGACCATGGATTTTCAACTACAACCTTTCCTTTTACAGATAGCCAAGCTAAGTATGATTCCCGTGTCTTGTTTCCTGGAAGTTGTGTTGGACCAGGTCCGTTACTCTCGTCATACTAAACTCAGCATTGTGGTAGTTCTCCTTGGTGTGGCTGTGTGTACTGTCACCGATGTGAGTGTGAATTTCAAGGGATTCCTTGCTGCATTTATCGGAGTTTGGAGCACTGCTCTTCAGCAATATGTACGTAAAATGATCCAGAACCCTTTGCTGTCTGTATCTTTTGTTTTTTCCAGTTTTGTGGTAATGGATTTTTCGCTTCATTTCTATTGTGGACAAAGGCATGAAATATGTTATCTTGGAATTCACTTTTTGATGGCGATGTGTCGGGTGCTTTGTAGTACGTCAATTATCTTCAAAGGAAGTACTCGATCGGATCATTCAATCTGCTTGGACAAACTGCCCCAGTACAAGCTGTATCTCTTCTAATGGTTGGACCGTTCCTGGACTACTGGTTAATGAACGAAAGAGTTGATGCCTACCACTTCACTTTTGCGTCAGCGGTGAGTTCCCTTTGCCTCGGCATGATAAGTTTCTTCATTCACGAAACATCGAAACGGCAGAACATCGACAATAATCCTTTTCGGGCAGGTGTTTTTGATCCTCTCCTGCATCATAGCAGTGGGAACCAACCTGAGCCAATTCATCTGCATTGGCCGGTTTTCCGCCGTGTCATTCCAAGTGATTGGGCACATGAAGACCATCCTCGTCCTGGTACTTGGATTCATCTTCTTCGGGAAAGAAGGCCTAAGCATACAGGTCGTGTTAGGCATGGTTGTTGCCGTCATCGGGATGGTCTGGTATGGAAACGCATCGTCTAAGCCAGGCGGGAAGGAAAGGGTTGGCTACTTGAGTCCTGTCCAGAAGAACAACGAGAAGCATGAGAACCAAGGCCTTTTGGATTCTACCAATACAGAGGAAGAGGTTTAAAACTCGGATACAATTTATTTCCTGCCATACATATAGGTAGAAATACTCCATTACCAATACTAAAACTACAGCAGCTTCATCAATATGATAGCTTATCTCCCCCCCCCCCCCCCCCGTTTTTTGTTTGTGTTCTTTTGTTATTTTGCTCTTGTTCCAGCCAACAAGAGTTTGTACCAGAAGAAATGCAATGGCCAGTGCTCCTGGATCAGAAATTGCAATGGCCAAGCTTTGTTGCCTTGTTTATTTTGTGGTTGTTGTAGCATGAGGACAGAAATAATACATGGATTTTGAGAGGGGGGGGGGGGGGAATAGTAGTCTTTTGTTCTCCAATCATATTGGGAAGGGACACACTTATATAAAGTGACCCTAACTAAGCTAAGAGCTCAACGAGAAATACAGAACGATTTCTTCAATCCGCACGGCTGATCTCTTTGAATAGGAGGAGCTCAACTCTTTAACCCGCTTCCAAATCCAACATTATATTAATAACAATATTTTATATACATATAAAGGAGAGCCTAAGAAATCAAGTATTTTATTTATTTATTTATTCTTATATTTTGTATAAGCCGTAAGAATAATTCAGCTTCATTAATTTATTGTTATTATTATGATTATGATTACTATTTCTATTTCATTTTCTTTATCGGAAGAAGGGAGAGGATGATACAAGAAAGATCCAGTTGGAGATAGTTCAACTTGAGTCAGGTTGAAATGGTGTGGGTCGATTAATAGAGCGAGGGAATTTCATCGATCGAGATGAAGTCTCGGTCCACTTCAAGTGAGTGACAACTCGAGAAAGCCTTCAACAAGGAAGGCCAAAAACGCTCTCGAAATTAAATGGATGGTCAAAACCATTGGATCGATCTTGTCGAGAAGGTCCAATGCGGGCTATATCCCAACTTGAGTGACCGAGTCGAGAAGGAAAGGAGTTACCATATTTGACGAACCTTCCTCCGTTCGATCGAGGTAATTAAAAATGAAACCACGAAATTATGAACGTACGTTTTAAAATTTTTACGTTAAGAAATGACATAAAGATGCCCTGCTGTTATCAAACAAAGATATTAGTAATCCAAGTATTGTATATTAGATTGATGAATTTTCAACAGTTTTATCTCGAGGTCGTTATTATATTTTTCTCACAAAAATGTGAATCATTTTTTTTTTTAACAAAAGAACAATAATCGAGATTTTATTCATTTGATCCAAATTGGTGTTCCTATGGATGGAAGTGGAGATGCTTTCCATGTATAATTACAAAAATTTGAAATTTAGTTGTGATTACAAAATAATTAACGAAATAGCTTAAATTTCGTTATAAACTCATAGTTTTCACGTCACCTTCTTTCAATCCCATGCTGGGTTCGCTTATTGGTAAGGTTTATTTTATTTCATTTTTTTTATGTCCCGGGATTGCAAAAGCAAAGTGACAAAAGGAGAAATTTCTTATTGTTTTTATTTTGAATTTCCTTAATTTATGTATTTTTAGTGTTTCGAAAAACTTTTTGTTTTATTATTATTTTAATTCTTATATAATTTTGTCACTAATTTTTTCTTTTAATTCTGATCAATCTTGAATTTCTGCCAAAAAGTTTTTTTGCTTTACAAAATTTAAAATAGGTGAAAATTAATAATAAAATTATATAATAAACTAAATTAATAAAAAAATAGCTAAAAATTCGATACCGATTATTTACCGATCAGTTATGGTCGGGGTATGAAAATCGTTACGTTTCCGGAAGAAACAAACGGTTTCCCCTAGTTAATCGTACCAATCCATCCCAACCCCCCAATTCTTCACCGCCCGCCCTCGAATGGGCGATCTCCGTCCCTCCTTCCCCGCAACCCACCGCCCATCTCCCGGTTTGATTACTCTTCCCATTCTGAGACATCGTTTTGTTTTTTGGTTGGATAGGAAGGCGGTTGGTGCTTAGGAATCTATCTGATCATTTTCTCGCAGGAGTTTCGGGTTTTCGTCTTACTGTGCGAGCTTTCCCTTCTTCGAGCTCTCAACCTTTTGTTCTTCTTCTTTGAATTAAAAGAAGAAGAAGATTATTAGTTCGGAAGTAAAATCGACTGGTTTTAGCTGTTATGGAGAATGTCGGCATTGCGTTTTATTGGCGAGTCCATTTGTTACTACTTCCTTCATCCTTGTCCCTAAATTTAGTTGAAAAACCGATTTAATAACATTACATGTTAGCTAGCGACTGTTTGGCATATAGTGATCCGTGTAGTTGATTCGAGAATTTATTATTTAAGGTATTGATGATTACTACTCCAATGGACAACATCTTGGAGGCCCTTTTTCACTACGTAAGCCTCGGGCTAGTGCTTTATTTGAACTAGCCCTGAACCAGGGCGGAAGGAATAGCAAAAGCTAGTTGGGTCGGAAGAGCAAGCTTATTCTTTTCGGGAAAAAAAGGTCTGGGAGAAGGGGGAAATTATCATTTAGTTTTTTTTAACGTTTTTCTAGTAGATCCCCCTCTCCTTCAACTCCATTAAAAACCATTTATGAATCCTCTTTCGGATTGCACCCATAATCGCAAGTTTTGGTTCGAATGAATCCATTGACACAAATAGTTCATGGGAGAAAATTGAGTTATTTAGGAAAATGCACATATATATTGTGCATTTTTTTTTATCAGTCGATCAGATGTTGTCTATGTGGAGAATGTCTGGTTAGTGACAGGTAAGTGTATGATATGCACATATTATCATATCCCGACGAATATTTGTAGAGATGTTTTTATCCTTCACGCCTGATATTGCCAGAAAATAATTTTATTGTTGCACTAAGGGGTGCTGCCTTATATACAAATGCGGGGCTTGTGGAAGCTATAGCTAATGCAATCTTTTTTTTTCTTTTTCTCAAATAATTTTATTTTCCTACATCTTCCTTTTCACGGTGGTTGCTTTGTGTCTCATGGTGAAAGCAGTATCTCTTACTTTGTTTACTTGTGCTGTGACAGAAGTGGGAAATGGGCTACTCAGATTGTGATCAGGCTCCTGTCATGCTGCAGCTGCAGAAATGGGGTCCTTCTCCGCTTCACTCCAATCTCTCAGAGTTCCAGGAGGCTTTCATCTCCCCAACTAGGCAACTTCTTCTATTGATTTCCTATCACCATGAAGCTTTACTACTTCCTCTGCGTACAGTAACTCCACCATGACAAATTGTGATAAGATTTTGCGTCTCCCTAGCAATATTTAGATTGATGACGGTTCATTTCCCTTTCTTTGAAAAATATCCTGCAGGGAACAAGTGCTCAGAATATGTCAGTGGCAGGAACTTTCTCAATCCATTCCCATCATCTTACGATGGCCATGATGCACTGAGCATAAAAGATCACTTCCATTCGACATCTGACTTATTAGGGGCATGTGATAGCAAAGAATTGTTTGGTAGTACTCCCCAGAAAATCGTAGTTATCCCTTTATTTCTGATGTAAATTCACTGGCTTGGGGTACTTACGGTGACACTTATGGTCATCAGCTGGTTTCTCCCTTCAAGGAATTCTTAATTGTTTCCGGAAGCCATGGTGTCACAGTTCATGCATTTTGTTGGCATGATGACACTACTAGCAAGGTCAGAAATGTTGGTGACTCTCATTTGGCTGAAGGGAGGTGGACAGAATGGGGGCCTTCTGTCTCAACAGCTGCCAGCGTGGAGGCCAATTCAAATTATTCATGCAACGAAAATACAGATGGATTCAGGCAAACCGATGGCATGTCTAGTAGAAATGAGTCAAAGAAGTGGCTTCGATCTTACTTTGCAGAGGTTAAAACAGTGAAAGAATCTGATTTGTTTTTGGGTGAGGTTTCCTGCAAGGTCATCTTATCCGAGCACTGCAAAGGTTGTCTCATTTAGTCTCTTTGGAGATACATCTGATGACCCTAATCTGGGTGAACATGTGACAAATGATCGTGCCAATCATCGTGGTGTAAATCTTGATCCTGGGGATCGTGATTCAAATGTTAGGTCATCTGGCACCAACGTTAATTCCTGTTTCATTTCCACTTTATTGGGTTCTCAAAACACAAGTTCATACCACTGTTCTAAAGTTTTTTCTTCCGCCTCACACCAGTTACTTGGGTTTGCTCTACAATTGGCGGACTACAGTTCAGCAGAGGGTGGCTATGTCAGCAAAAGTGGCAGGAAGAGGAGTTTCATTCTTGTTGGTTGGTTGTCCACTGTGGGACTACAGTGGGTTTCTCATGTGGATCTTGAGGATACACCTGTTAGTCCTGCTGGTGTTTGGACAGATTTTTGTTTTTCTGGAAGTGTTCTTGTTTGCCTCTCTTCCGCTGGCCAGATGTGTTTTTATTTCTCAATGTCCTGTCAGTTTGTGGGACATCTCAATATTTTACAAGCATGTCGACTTAATCTTCAGTTGAAAGAATATCAGGCGAAGAGTACAAACCCAGAAGTTTGTATTGAAACAGAACATATTGGGGATGTTTGTGAGTCAGTGTCTGAACGTGGGCCCCATTTTACCAAAATGAAGTTTAGAAGGTTAGTTGCTGCCTCACACACTTCCCTACTAGGAGCTATTGATGAGAATGATATTACATATGTCATAAATGCCGCAGATTACCTTTCAGATACTTTCTATCCAAGATCAAGCCTTCTGCCTGATATCCATAATTTAGGTAGCCTAGCCGGGTGTGCAGTCAATGGTTATGACATAAGCCACACTTGTTTGCCAAAAGTACAGCATACTGAAAGGGTTCTTTCAGCAACATCTCCCCTGTTAGGTGACATTGGAAGTCTCACGTGCCAGAAATTCCAAAGAAATACCAAAGGAAAGCCAAGTGGCACCTTGATACAGTCAAAATATAGGCGCAGTATCTTTCTTCCTTTGGATGGTTTTACGAAGGATGACTGCATTTGTTTATCTCCCTTGGGAATCACACGGCTTGTGAGAAATAACTGGAATGAGAAACACTGCAGTCAAGTTCGGCATCGTCATTTGTGGGTGGATTCAGTTTTTCATGATGATAAGTGCTTCCCAAACAGATATGGCCCTTGTAGGAGAAAGTGAAGATCATCCAGTTGAAGTAAAAGTTGGATGCAGTTTCCAGGGTTGTTTATATGTGCTGACTCCACAAGTCTTGCTGTAGCTCTTCCTTCTTTATCAGGTTTATTCGATTGTCGTGTTGATCCAATTGAGCTTCCAAAAGGAGAAAGACCAAAGGGAGTTGGGGAACTTATTGATGTTGGGCGAACTTTGTTGCTTTCTCACTGGAAAGTTCGTGCTTTGAATCAAGTTATTCTCAATGAAGGCCTCCATGTGGTGGACAGATTATGTGGAGAAAATGGTGAGACTTATTTTTCTTATTTGCTTATCTTCTACTTGTAGTAACTCATTGCCATTTGTTGTGACAGTAAATATTGTGAATTGGTACCAAATGTCTTTGAAGAATTTTATGGCCAGCAGAATCTCTTTTTACTTTGTAATTGTTCCTTTTGGTTTAAAGTTAATAGAGAATATGTAAAGTCAGCCTCTGCCTTGCACTTGGGAGTCCGTTTGGCAATTGATGAATAGGGTTGTACTTATAGGCTACAACTGTATAAAGAGTATATTTGTTTTTTTCCTCCCTGTCTTTAGTTTATTAAAACTGCATCTTTCTTTTATATATGCTTTGTATATTCCAAGAGTTAATATTTGGCATTACAGGGTGGGACTTCAAATATCATCGAATGCGTTAGTTATAACTTGCATTGGCGTAAATGAAGTTTGATGAAATAGAGCAGTAAGATGCCAATTCATTTCTTTTGTTGCATTGCATGATTTTCTATTCCTACAAAACAAAATAGCATTGTATATCATAAATTGGAAAGACTGAATCCTTAAGTACTGTGCTTTTTTTTGGGATCTTTCCTAAGTTAACTGCTTCATACTTTCTATTGTGTTTTTAGGATTAAGTGTAAATTTATACATAAAACTTTTGTCTAAGGTTTCATTTAGAACTAGAGCTTTGAATGAGGCAAAATGAGTCCTTCTGTAAGAATGAAGTGCTAATATCGATCTACTCATCAATAAGTTTTAAGACATTTTGGTTTGTTTTCCAAAATCTTGTGTAAAAATTTCATTAACATCGCTAAACTGATTTGACCTGTGTTAATTGCTGTTTAAAGAAGGCTTTTCAGATGATTGCAGGGAAAAGAGTTGCTGCTGGTTAGATGTGAAATAGTTCTTTTGGATATATTATCACGATTTATTAAGTTATCGGTTTTTATTCTCACTCTCCGTCATTCATTAATAGTTCTTTTGTGCATGAAAAGATTCATATGTTTTCCAGGCAAAGATTTATTTAGTCTGCATGTACAACTATTTTGCTCCGAGTTGATGTGGTATCTACAAATCCAGCAGATGAAAGTTTTGGCGCAAATTTTATATAATAAATGGAAGTTAATAGATGTCCCCCACCTTTTGAATGGTGTAACCTGAAACGCTTTGGCCATTTATGGTCTAATCTATAAAATCCATTTCTACCAAGAAAAAGGGAGTTAGTAGATTTCTCTGTTGTTTCAATCGTTTAGTTAGAAGTTTGCCGTGTGGAACTGTTTTGTTCCCTATCGTCCAATATTTTAACTTTCCAATTTCTGATAGAAAGAAGTATTTCAGCTGATATTCTGAGTGCATGACCATGATGGGGGGGGGGGGGGGTACAATTTCCTTCTTTGATAAAATGAATTTTGTTGATGAACAGGTCTCTAGAGATGCTTCTATCTGTCAATCTTTTTGAAGAAGGTATTATGAAGTTGTTATTTCATGCAGCTTTATTAGTATCCAGCAAAGTTAGTATAGATAATGATGTTGCTGCCGCATTGAGTTAAGAGCAGATTCCACGCTTGTCTTATACTTGATGTCTCATTTCAATAAAATTGAGGATTTTTACTATTGGCAATGTGGATGAATAGTGAAACAACTCTCCAGATTTTTTTTGGGTAGAATGGGGATTTAGATTAGTAGATAAATCTAGCATTCAGTACAACGTTGCAAAATGTCAATTACACGGAATGTCTTCATGTAATAAGATCAAAATGTAGTCAGGAATTTAAAGTGGCTTATTCTGTCTCAGGAATTTTAGTATTAAATGCTGCTTGTGCATATGCTTAAGTGGCTGCTTGCCAAATAGGGAAACAAAAGGAACTGGGACAATCTTTCTTTTGTAGGATATTTTCTGGAGGTGATGGATCAAATAGTCAACATGAACTTGGAAGATTTGCTTGAGCATGCATTATTTTAAAGATATCGTTTTCATTGAAAAGATGGTTCTGAAGTAACATTTTTTTTTTGCTTCTTCTCAGGCTTCTAGCCGTTGCGTCTTCCTTTGCGACAAAAATTCTTCGAATTTGTGGATCGCTACAGCAGAATGTAGAAGCTTACAAACTAATAGGCTGCTGTGATCAAGCATGTACTCTCTCTTCTTTTATAGGAAGAATGCAAAACAAAACTGAGAAATTGAAGACGGTTAAAGATATGGCATACCTTTTGGAAGTCATTCGTAGTTTGCAACGTCGACTTGGCGTCAAAGTCCCAAGGCCAGTCAGAGCGGTATGATCGCAAGTGGATATGTATGTTATATTCCTGGCTATATCGGATCGAATGTAGTCACTTATTTCTTCTCTGTTTGCAGGAAAACGAGAGGGAGGGTCTGATTTTGGTGAGAAGTGAGTTAGAGCATGATGAGTCAGGACTCTCTATAGCATCTGTCAATTTGAAATCTCACAGGACTTTTGGTGATCATGCAAATTCACTCTCTGCATTATCACAAGTTGGCGACGACAAGACCTTGGCCTTGGCGCCAGTAGAATTTTATCTATCTGCCCCAAACGGTGAGAATGTTGGTGATTCAACTGCTATTGTTCCTCTTGGAGCAGAGAGGTTAATCCCAAGAAGAAATATTATCCCAGCAGAGAATCCAATGGAGATGATGACGCGTTGGAAAACAGAAGATCTAGATCTAAAAACGGTTGCGAAAGATGCATTATTCTCTGGCCATCTTCCCTTGGCTGTTCTTCAATTGCACCTAATTCGATAAGAAATATCTATCCAAATTTGTGAGAGTGAGGGGAAGTCCCCCTGAATGGGATCAACCTTCCCATTAGATGGGAAACCAAGATCCCGAGAACCAAAGTTAATGGGAGACCGAGGATAGGGATGCTGTTTGCATAGGGGTGAGCGTTCGGTATTTCGGTATTCCAAAATACCGAATACCGAAATACCGAATTTTAAATACCTAAAAATTTTGAATCCCGAATTTAAAACTCGGTATTCGGTAAATTACCGAATTTTAATTCGGTATTTCGATAAATACCGAATACCGAATTTTTTCTCTTATCTTAGTAATGTAATCAAGTGAACCAACAATCAACAATATTCAGATTTTCATTAAACAACAATAAAACGACATTGAATCCACGTTCGAATAAGAAAAAGGGAGTTTTGACACTTTAATCCAATAATGCTAGGCAAAACACATTTTCTTCATGTCCATTCATCAAGCGATGCTGTAGCAGATAAAGAACGCTAGCAAGAGATGTAAAAATATGAGCAGTTCAACAGGCAGCGCACGAGATAAATACCACGATGTTGACACCCACACCACTTATGTGTTTGTAGTAGAACAATGTCCCCTTGATTGTGAATCCATAAATAATGCTGCCATTTCTAAAAAATGATCGAAATCTATAAATATTAATATATAAATATTATTAATTTTGTACAAACTAAATATCTTACCATCATCAAATTTTTCTTGTTCCAATGGGTCTTATTCAATTCCTTCTTGTATATTTGATCCACGAAACCAATCTTGAGTACATAGAAGAGCCTCCACAATCCTAGGCCCCAAAGAACTATGAAATAGATCAAGGATACGTCCACTTATTAAGTATAAGAAAATATTAGGAGAAAAAATATGATAATAAAGAATCAATGTACAATAAGATAAATATGAACCATGACCTGTACTAAATGCAGATTCCGATGCGACGGTAGAGATAGGCATGGCCAAAACATCACGAGCAATTTGAGACACAACAGTATAGAGCATTGACTTTCCAAAAAGCAAGAATGTCAAATTTCACACTGCTCTTAGTCACTTCTCTATCTTCAACCAAATATTTTTGTAACTCAGACTTGCCATCTCCAACCCTTCCATCTTTCTTTCTTTTGTCAAAACGTTCTAATCTTTCCAACATTTTCAATTCACTATGTAACACATAATGGGATTCAAAGTACTTTGAGCTGCTTTGATCACAGTTCAAATCACTATCAATAGTATCATCTCCATATTCAACCACCCATATATTCTAGTAGTCATCAAACAATGTATTCAATGTACTCTTCACTTTTCCAATCAATGCATCGACTTTATCACCATACATATCATTCAAGCAAAATTTTAAGTACTCCACCTTTCAACGAGGATCAAAGACAATTGAAATGAACAACAACATATTCTTCTTTTCAACATTTCCCCAATATTTCTCATACTTGCATTTCATATTGATAGTCATTATAGCCATTTCCAGATTAGTGGACGTTTCTCATTCTTTCAAACACTCATCAAGAGTCACCATCTCATGGATAAAACAATTGGAAGTAACGAACTTTCAAAGTAAGTTCATAAAATTGCTTGAAAAGTGGGACTAATCTTCGAACATTGTCCCAATCAAATGAGTCCGGGACTATGCATATACCATCTTCATTTTCAAGAGCACTTCTTAAACATGCATTCTCATCATCATATCTCACAAATACTTTCTCATACTTAAGTGCAATACTTACCATCATATAAGTAGAATTCCATCTAGTTGGAACATCTAGAACCAAAGCACACTTACTTTCAATATTTTCTGCCTCAATGCATTCTTTGAACTTTGCTTTTCTTTGATAAGATCCTCTAATGTAATTCACAATCTCCCTAACTCGTTTCACAGAATCAGAAATCAATCTTAACCCATCCTTGACAATCAAGTTGATGATATGAGCAACACACCTCACATGAATTAAATCACACTTTAAAACACTTCCAACCTTGTTGCAATATTTATCTTTCAGAAAGCGAACAACAACATCATTTGAACTGGCATTGTCCACCGTATAGTAAAAATATTCTCCAATCCCCAATCTCGCAAGCATTTGTCAATAGCAAATCCAATATCCTTTCCCCTATGGGAAGAAACTTTACTAAAACTTATGACCTGTTTATGTAAAACCCAATTCTCATCAATGAAATGCACAGTCAAACACATGTAGTTATTAATTTGCGCTAAGGAAGTCCACGTATCAGTTGCTAAACAAACTCTTTGCTTTGAGTTTATGAAAGACCTTCTCAACTTCTCTTTTTCACTGATGAAAATATCAATAAAATCAAATTGAATTGTCCATCTTGAAGGTACTTTAAATTTTGGACACACAATGGACATAAATTCAATAAACTCGGGGCGAGAGACGAATCTGAATGGCAACTCAACTGTTATAATCAACTTAGCTAAAGACTTTCGAATTGTTTCGGGATCGCACCTGAGATTAGTTATAGTGTTTCCACTAAGATCGCCCGCTGGTTTCAATGCAAGAATACTTTGAGATGTATCAGCTTGCTGAATCCTTTCTTTGCATGCTTTACTATGAGTTTTCGGCCCAGAAATTCCATTTTTTGATGCATCAGCTCGCAATTCCGCTTTGCAAAACTTACATCTAGCTATCATGGCACCATCTTGAGTTTGAAACCTCTCATAATCACCCCAAAAGGCTGACCGTGGGGCCATTTGCCTTCTGTTTTTACTAGATGTTGCTGTTGAATCCGATTGACTTGATGGCGGTATTGGCGGAATCGATGGAATACTTCATTCTCCTGTCATTTCTGTGTTACTGAAAAAAATAGACAAAGTCAATAAACAAAGGTTATTGGAACAAAGGATAACAAGGATAGCAACTTACGAATCCAACGATAGTGGCAGTCGCTGAGGATAACACAAAGGATAACAACTTCCTCATTTCTCAGGCTTCTGCTACAGCTGAGGATAACACAAAGGATGGTAAGGTCTCACCATCGCCGATAATATGCATTTCATGGATAATAAATAAAAAACATTCAAAACTAAGTTGCTTCCCTACCACTAAAATCTATCATCAAGTCACCGACTAAAATCAAGAACATGATGCGGACTACATTAGAAATGTCACCAGATATGTTTTCTTTGGAACCCCCCCTCGGGTACTTAATCTTCAAGATGCCAAATGGGTGAAAGAGAACTTTGCTCATCTCATATTTTGGTGAGCCGAAATAATCAATTCCAAACTCCCTCCGACTACAGATTCGCCTCAAACTCATCCGAAATTCAACTTCCAATCCCATTCGGAAGAACATTTCCAATTCCAAATCCCAAAGCAAGCAACCACACGACTTAGAACAAAACCCATTTCATCACACACCAAGAAAGTAATAAGACCACGTTAATTTCCCAGATTTTTCTTTTAAAAGCGATCAACCAAGGGAAAGGCCCTCCGAAGCTAAACCCAGGCTCATTTCAACAAAGAAAAGAAGAACAGCGCTGCCCATAAACCCTCCACAAGGTCAAAACTTTTCATAATGCACGACGACAACAACCAGGAAGTGGCAAAACCCTAAAACGCAAACCAAGAACTGATCCCGTTTCTGAAATCGGCGATCCCCGAAATATTCTAATAGAGGAAAAAGCAACAGACGATGAGGACTAGCAGCCAAGGGGCAGCAATCCAGAAGGACAATCAAGAACATATACGAAAGGAAGGAGCTGGGAGCTCCAATCGAGCTGGCGTGGCGTTGCTGCGGGATTTATGTGAATTACCAAATCTGAGAATCCAAGGGAACGACAAACCTAGCTTCCTAATCCAAGAGTTTTGCTGATGAGGAATAAGCTTGGGCTTGGGCTATAGACAGCTTGGGCTGTGGGCCTGTAGTTATGTGTTTTATCAAATGTTTTAACCCATAAAATTCGGTATTCGGTATACCGAATTTTTTTTTTCGATACCGATTCCAATACTAAATACCGTTTTAACAAAAAAATTACTTCCAATTTCAATCCCAAATACCGAAATACCGATCTCGGAATCCCGAAATTTTAAAAATTCGGGATTGGGATTGGTATTCCGAAATTTTTGCTGACAATCTGAGCTGGGAAGAGGCATGCCCCTGTGGAGGCATTCTCGCTCACCAGTTTGACAGACACCATTGCTTTGGCAAAGTACTGCACTCCCTTCACTGCGATGGGAACATCGGCTTCCTGTCATAACGGAATATCCCCCACTACCTCTCAAACAATCCAAGTGCAATGCTTTTCATGTCTTTGTCAAGTAGGCTTAGTAGGTAGACGTCCAAGCTATCAGGACTCAGTGGGGTCCCTTCGTTCTTAGCTATCTTTATCATAAACCCGTCATATAATCTCTTGACTAGAGTACTTACGAAGCTGGTTGTCAAGATGCGGGTAGCTCAAACTAAGACTAAAGTTATGGATAGACTAAGATAGAATGATAAATTGTCTGAAGTACTAATGTGTGTGTTCTTCTTACCAAATGGGGAACTTCAATTCTTGATGTGATCGCTTTTGAAGGGACAATTAGTGGGTGTTTTGTTTACATTCTTATCTCGTCTTAACGGCTGATGATCATCCATCGCTTGTCATTGCGCGTCGCTGGGAAGTCATCCGTCGCCCAGTATTCACTAGACTTTCTTTCGCCTAAACTTTGGCCTATCGCTTGGTCTGGGGCGAAGAGTTTTGTTCCTTGATGACGTAATTTGGCAAATTATTTCGCCAAATGACCCCGTAACTTTCAAAATTCGTCGACTAGCCCAGTGAAATCGGTCTTACAAAGGCCGATTTCTTGAACCCCATGAAATCGGTCTTATAAAGACCGACTTCGTAAGACTTAGCCAAAAAAAATTTAGGCGAAGTGTCGTTCCCTGTGGTCACGCTGAAGTCGGCCTTACAAAGGCCGACTTCTTTAGGGTTAGAAAAAGAAAAAAATCGTTCGGGGGATAACAAATTCCTAAAGGACCCGCCGCCCCCGAGATTCCGTCCCCGAGCCCGAGATTCCGTCCCCTTGTCGATCCAAGCCGCCCCGTCCCCGACCGAGCCCTAGGTTCGTGACCGACGCCCGAGTATCGATGCTCGACGCCCTTCCTCAGTGACCGACGCCCTTCCTCCGTCTGCTTTACGGTAAAAGTGTAATTTTCACTTTTATTTGTGTAATTAGTGTTTAATAATTAGGTTAAATTATGGTTTATTTAGTGTTTATTTGATTATATGGAAATTATGGTAAGTTATAGTAAATTATGGTAAATTGTGTCGGTCTGTGCTTTAGTGAGGAAGACCTTTTATAATTGTGTCGCATATTGGAATAACAGAAGAGATGAGGCTGATGCGGCGATAATTAGAGGGGAGAAATTCACTAAAGTTGCCATGGACCGTTTCAAAAAAGGAATTAAGAAGGCCTGAAATTACCAAGTGACCCTTCTAGATCGCGGTGAAGGTACGTTCGTTGTCACAACTAGAGGGAATTATAAGACAGAACGTCTTTCTGCGACACAAGAGGTGCTCCTGCAAGAAATGGCAAACCTATCAGATACCATGTTCCCATGCCCTTGCTTGATTCGCCTTTGTTAACGTGGATGGCTCGGATTCTATTCACAATATTTACAATTGGGCTAATCAAAAGGCGATATACTCATCTACATGGGTTTTATTTTACTGTAAAGAAGATTGGGATACGTTTTCATTCCCAACTGTTGTTCCGAACCCTGAAAGGGCACGACTGAAAGGGAGACCAAGATCTTCTCGAATTCACAATGAAATGGATGTGAGGGAACGGAAAACCAAGTTGAATTGTGGTCTTTATAAAAGAGAGGGACATAATCGGCGTAGTTGTCCAAATAAATGAAATTGTAAGGTGTATTTGAAGTATCTTGAATTTGCTTGATATGTTTCATTTGTACGTTTATTATAAACGCTTCGATATGTATCTATAATTTACATTTCTCTTTGCAGGTTGTACTATGGAGCCAGGACCACAAGTACCAACCGTATTGCACTCCCAGGATCAGCTTCGTTCTTCTGTTGTTTGGGAGTCTTCTTATGCAGAGATATGTTTATCATACTTATTATTTCGTTTATTTTGAGTTTTGTTACTAATCCATTGAAATTTCATTTTTCATATAGAACAAAGTTTTGAAATGTCACCATCACGAGAGCAGCGTGAAGAAAATACGACGAGACCCCCGGATGGATATCTACCTACGACATGCCGGATTTTTCGGAGTTGCGAAGCTCCCCTTTATTCAGTTGGATCATGCGCTCATAACTGAATTAGTGGAGAGATAGAGGCCCGAGACTCATACTTTCCACATGGCGCATGGAGAGATGACGGTGACTTTGGAGGATATGGCGATTCAGCTCGAATTGCCGATTGAGGGTGACCCCGTCATTGCCTTTACCAGCTTCGACTTTGCAGCCGTATGCGCTCAACTACTTGGTGAGGTTCCGGGAACAGGTCAGATGAAGGCGGGAAGGGTTAAGATGAGATGGTTGGCCTCCGGTTTTGACGTGTCAGATCCATATGCACCAGATGAGCAGGTACGCATGCATACCAGGGCATACATACTGCAACTCATAGGATCTATGGTTTTCCCCGATAAGTCGGACAACTTAGTGCATCTGATGTGGTTGCCACTATTGGAGGACTTCGAGGTCTGTGGTAGTTATAGCTGGGGATCAACTTGTCTAGCATGGTTGTATAGACAACTATGTAGAGCTTCAAACAAGAATGCATGGCTGGTTATCTAGTATTGTTACAGACGTGGGCGTGGGATAGATTTCCTCACTTATCTCCCCTTAGACGCCGGAACAGACAGAGGCAAGGAATGCCTTTAGCTTATCGATGTGGTGCAGCTCTTGATACGACTGTTGTAGCTACGCATGTCCTATCGGTGATTAGAGAAGCACTCGATAGACAGAGTCCTTGGCAAGTATTTTCCTTCGACTTTATGTTCTTTCAATTTCTTGTGATTGTCGAAATTTTGTTGGTTGGTTATGTTGGGTCGTTTTTTAGGTTGTTTGGCATCCATACACGGATGATAGACGCGCTAGACTATCGGATTACAGCTTGGACTGTCAAGACAACTGGCGAGCACGTGTGCCGCTGATCTGCTTCTCCATTGTTGAATGGCACTATCCGGACAAAGTCATTCGGCAATTTGGAGACGAGCAACTGACTCCTGGTATATGTGATGCTGAAGCACGCCTCCACCGGATTGACATGCGTGGAAAGCAATTTGATAATTGGATGCACATCCACGCCAAGTACATCGAGTTGTGGCATCACCGGGGTAGCCACATCGTTCCTTTACGTTGGGAACAAGACGAGGAGTACAGTACGTGGTACATGCGTCACTCTCGTCCACTTCTATCACCCACGGGCGTCATGCTGAGCATAGTGGTAAGTACAATAACATTATCTTCATTAATGTATAAATCATTGTATTGATATACTTTATTCGCAGACGCAACAAATGAGGGACATTTCTGTTCGATCCGACAGAGGTGACCCTTCGGAGTTACAGCACATCGCCGGTATCTCTCGCAGGGGGCATAGCTTCTTGAGAGAGTTTACCCCGATGTGTTTGTATGGACGTGCTGAAGGGCCAGCGGATGATGACGAGTTTGAAGCTGAGCCACCCAATGAGCCTCACGCAGAGGAAGAGGAGCAGCAGGAGGAGGAAGAGGAGCAGGAGGAGGAAGAAGAAGAGGAGGAGCATCGAGACGTTGACATATTTGACGTCGATGCGTTCATCATGCAGTCGCAGGAGAACGAGGTATATTCGTCTTTTGTGATTGATCCGACTCCTGTGGATGCCTTTCGAACTCTAACAGCATATGCCTCTACGTCATCCACTCCTGTGGCACCAAGGAAGAGCAGGAGGGATCGACCACCCGTAGGTGATGTAGATGACTCTTCTCAGCTAACGCAGATGGAGTCTCGGCGGCGGTTTGGATCCTTCTTCTACTCTCGGCGATCCCGAAAAAATTAGGATCATTACGTATTTTGTATCGACTTTCTTTTAAACTTCTCCTGTGTACTTCTTTTTGATTTAAGCCTTTGTTAAAGATTGGTTGCATTACTGCCATGTTGAAGTATTATGTGTATTATAGGTGTGATCGGAATCGAATTTTTTTTTGTCTGACGGAAGTCGGCCTTTGTAAGACCGACTTCCTTTATTCTGAACAAAAGTCGGCCTTTGAGAGGCCGACTTCCCTCGGACCACACCAAAGTCGGCCTGGTAGCCATTATTATTTTTTGCTAAGTGTCACGAAGTCGGCTTTTGTAAAGCCAATTTCATGGCGTCCATGAGGCAAGATGGAAATCGGTCTTACAAAGGCCGATTTCCTTAAGAACCAAAGTCGGCCTTTGTAAGGCCGATTTCACTGGGTTAGTCGCCGATTTTTTTGAAAGTTACGGGGTCATTTGACAAAATAATTAGCTAAATGACGTCACTAAGGAACAAAACTCATAGGGCGAAAGTCTTCGCGGTATGTGGGTCTTTCCCCATGGTCTCATCTGGGGGTATTCCGAGCTTTTCCCCGTGGTCTTACTTGGGCCAATCCTGAGTTCCAGGCCTGATCCGTCCCACAGGACAACAAGGCGTGTGATCCAGAATTTCTGTTGTCAAACAGAGCCCACACTCATTTCTATACCCTCAAATCAACATCGAATTAGGATTTTCTCCTTCAACCAAACTTTCAGATAATCATCTCATAGCACGTCACATTAGATAATTATGACCTTCAAGTAGAATCGGGTAATGTCATTAGAATAATGTCATAAATAATTCAAAATATCGATTTAAGGCTATAAAAAGAAATATTTAAAAATTAAGACCACAAAAGAAAGTCGGCAAAAAGTTCAAGCCATAAATCCATAGTCTATCTGACAATTACGCATTTGGATAACGACAAATTGTATATTTGAGTAACGCCGTTAAAATAAGACAATAAAGGATTCAAAATATCAATTTAAGACTCTAAAAAAAATATTTCAAAAGTTCAGTCCATAAAAGAAAGCAGGCAAAAAAATGATGCCACAAATTGATATTTTACTTAGAGATTATGATGTATGGTTCTGGATATATAACTTACGGATTTGGGTATATTTGAACATTTATTAATTAAAGATTGAACTAGAAGAAAATTAATCTAAAAAACTAAAAGTAGATTAAAATAAAAGAATTTTAAGTAAAGATAGTGCAATGTCAATTTGTAACCTTACAGTACATAAAATAAAGGCAAAATATCGATATTTGGCCCCATCAATAGCCCAATTTTACGTTTTGACATACCGTTTAAAAAGTTTTGAATTTGGCATTATTTCGATTTTACTTTTCGATTTGGCCTTATTCGTAACGGCCGTTAGATTTCGACAGTAAATCTTTAGATTATCCTACGTGCCTTTAAACGTTTTATTTTTTTTTCCTAGGTGGACTACGACGCATTTCTTCTACGGGTTACGTTAGGGCCTTAGGGTTCCCCTCCCCCCGACCTCGACTCCTCCTTCCTCTCCTCCCTCGACTCTGGCCTCGCCTCCCTCATCTCCCTCTCTGACAGCCTCGATTCCAACCGCTCCCTCTCCCTCCTCTTCGAACCCAGCCGCCATGGGGATTTGGGCTCCGACTGCGCTGTTTGCATGTCCCAGCTCAGGGAAGGCCAGGAGGTTCGGGTATTGGGCTGCCGCCACGTGTACCATAGGTCCTGCTTAGACCGGTATTTCTGCCATCAGGTTTCCAGCTACCCCCTCAAGCTCCCCCTCTGCAATCCCAACGAAGTATGACCTCCTCCGCCGAGCGACTTCCGACGTACTTCTAGCAACTCCATCGACGGCCACCGATCGTGCTCTACGACTGCGGGGAGCGGGGAGAGGTCCGAAGGGTTAGGTCGGGGGAGTCCGAGATGGATAGCTTAAGGAAGGAAGGAAGAGGAGAAGGAGAAGGTTAGTTTGATTAGGAAAAGAGTCGACGTAGGAAAGAAATAGACACGTTGGACACACGTCAGAACACGTAAAAAAGAGAAAAAAGACATTAGAGATACGTCAGATAAGCGAAACGGCTGTTACGAATAAGGCCAAATCAAAAAGTAAAATCGAAATAAGGCCAAATTCAAAACTTTTTAAACGATACACCAAAACGTAAAGTTGGGGTATTGATGGGGCCAAATATTGATATTTTGCCTAAAATAAAAAACAACAAAATATAAGATTGTATCCCTAACTTTGCTCAAACTTAACTTCTTATTTTCATATATGATTGTATCATTAACTTCGTGTTTGCCTATTTTATGTCCAATGTCGAAAGGCATTAACGAAGATTATGATGTGGAATTAACGGCATCCAAATTGTCATTCCTCATGATGTACGACACATCAACAATGTGGATGAATGAAGAGGGGTTTTCTTCCCGAAATACCCATCTCGCCTTCTGTTCCCAAATGCCCGAATCATAACCCTAATTTCAGCTGGGACCATCCAGTGAAGAGAGTGATTGTCTTCCCTTGCATTCGCAGAACGAAGAACCCAAGATCCATAATGGAAGGTAAGTCACATCTCCCTAAAATTGAAAACGAGTGAAGGCGGCGGATGCAATGAAGTCTCCTTTGGGTCTGTTGTTTCGAGCTCGAGTGTTAGCGAGCGAGTTTGCAACCACGACAGGAGGGTTGTTGTGTATATATCGTAGAGTAAGAGGAACCCAAGTCGTCGATTTTTTCGGTGTTCGTCTTGGAAGGTAGTGTTTACATTGATGTTTTATATTTACCCTGGTTGAGTCGTGTGCAATGTTGATAAAGAATTCTATGCTGTATTAGGAGGATGACAGTGGTTATTTTGAGTGGCTGGATGAGGACTTCCTAGACTGACAGAAGGAATTAATAATGCAGCTCGTGGAGTCAAAAAAAGTTTTAGAAGACAAAATGGAGGTGCTGCATAATAAATATCGAATTAAAGAAGATCAAATTAAGAAGCTGGAAGGAAAGATAGAAAAGTACAAGAAGGTAAAATTAAATGAACATGAAGCAAACCAGCAGAGGATGAAGTACAAGAAGGCTATTTTTTTTACGAAGTTTGGTAATTGCATTACCGGGGTTTATGTTGTACACTTATGTTGCACTGCGAAGTTAGGTTATTGAATTCTAAAATGTAATGTAATGTGGGAACTAATTGTGGATTTTTAGAATGTTATGGTTATGGAATTATGGAATGGTACGAGAACTGTTGGGAAATGTGATATTAAGCTTCCCAGAATAGAAGATCCAACAAACTTGTGTGTTGGACTTAAGTACAATCATCTTAGTACTGGTTACAAGCTTCCCAGGTTAAAAGCTATCATGAACATTCAGCAAAACATTTTCCTTAACTACTCCTATCTACACAAATACTTCAGCCACTCTACTTGCCCAAAAAAGTGAAACTTCAACTTCAGCCAGTTTGCTCTTATGCTACCTGGCTTCTATGTCATCCCCCTTGTTATCCGTCCCCTTCCACTCTGGGTTGCTTCTTTTGGCCTTGACCGTGGAGGCAAAATAGATTGGCTGCCTCCTCCCTCTGTAATATGAGATATTCCTTCTGCAGGATTGCCCCTTCTTTTGCAAGCCCTCCTGTTATGACCTTGTTATCCACATACTTTGCATGTGATGTGTATTACAGTATCTGAAACTATGCAAAAAAATATGTTAAATACATGTAATAAGTGTTCAATGATAAGATATAACAAAGTAATACCCGTGTGTTGAGATTGTTGAGCATCATCATGTGGCTGTGAAGAACCTTCACCTTTGCAAGTCATTTTGTTATGGCAAAAAACTCCACATAATGATAATTCATACCAACACCTCTTTTAGAAAGCTTTGAGGCTCCTAGAGACCGTGGTGAGTTCTTTGGTTCTTCTTCTTTACTCACACTCCTCTTGTGTTTTTTTGGCCTTCTAGGGAGCTTTTTTTAGGGAGGTAGCTTGATTGGTTCCTGATTTTCCCTTGGCCAGAATTTAACCCCTTCTAATGGCTCCAATATATGGTCGTATGCCTTTCTAAATGCATGTATCTTAAAGCACGGATCAACATAATCTTCAACAACCCTTTTCATGTAATTTATACAGGCATGCGGGCAGGGCACATAATATAAATCCTAGAATTGACAGCTACAAGAACTAGTTGTAAAATCCACCAAGTATCTATCCTTATCACAATTTACCAAAGACACATCAAATTTCTCTACCAATGATGGTTTAACAACATGCCTTCCTAAACATTCCTTGAGCACCTCAACTTCTTTCCTTACATTTGGAAGTAAGATATCAGGCCTCCTGCCATAGCCGATCTTCTTCTTCTCAACTTGTCGTACCATTACAAGCCGACGAATTCTTTCCAACATATCGATAAGAGGAAGTAGCCGTGCAGTGTTCGAACCAAATCGCACACGCAAGTATACGGGTCGCGCCAAGTAATAAAGTGATGAGAAAGATCGTTCCCACGAGGACTGATTAAACAGAATCTACTGCCAATAATCAATTGTTGAGTTCAAATTCTAGTCAAGAAGGTTGAGTAATGGAAGGTTTGGTGCAAGAAAGTAAATCGCAAGAAAAATGAAAGCAAGGTTGTAATTTAAATAATAAAGGCCTAGGACTCCGAATCCCCTATCGATTCGTAGATTATCACACTCTCTCTTCCTCAATTCAATCTGTTTTACCGTTTACTAACCACAATTCCCTAACAATCGCTACACTTCTCTCGAGGCTGTAACTGTGAATTACTAATCACTCGTAAACCTATATTTCTATAGCGAATCACGAATAATCAGAATTCCTTGAGATCCAATTGTTTTCTCGGTTACCTACGAGTGTATATCTCTATACTCCTCTTAGTTAAACCGATCTCTCGGCCTTAACCTAAGTTATGTTTCCCCTCTTCTAATCCTAAGTCTCTCTCGAGTTCACTTAAGACTAAGAATTCATACAAACCGGCGATCAACCCGATAGGTAAGCATTAAACACAGAAGAAACACAAGTAAACGATAAATCTTCTTGAATTGATTCCGAAAAAGTGGATAACCAACTACACGAGTCGGTTCATCATCATCCTAGAAAAAAAATGTTTAGTTCGACATCGCAAACGAAACAAAAAGCAAAGAGAAAAGAAAGATCGTCGAAGTCTCCATCAACGTCTTCGTCTCCTTGTTCCTAGCCGTCGTCGGGTGCCAAAACTAAAGTCAGAAGGGGAAGAAAAAGGAAGCTCGTCCGAAAACCTCAAATCCAATGTTTTTATACCTAAAGCAAATCTAAAAAATAAAATCTAATTTTCGGGCAATATTATGTCGTGCAGCTGCAAGATGAATTCGCTGCAGCTGCAACGACTTCTCTGAAGCTCTTCATATCTGCCCTGTCGCACTCGTGCAGCTGCACGGGACTGGCGTTGCAGCTGCAACGACCAGTCTGATGCCCTTGATCAATTCCTCCTCTCGTCGTGCAGCTGCAAGAGCTTGGAGTTGCAGCTGCACGAGCCTCTCTGTCGTCCTTCTGCTTCACTTGTGCAGCTGCAAGAAGATTGGTTGCAGCTGCACCGTGTCCTCTGCCTTCTATTCCTCTTCATCCTTCACCCTTTTGCTTTGTTTTCCGTCATGCCTTCATTTACTTCCTACGATCACAAAGCAAACGTGATGAATGACCATTTCCAGCTCAATTGGCAAACAATAACAATTAAAATTCTTGAAACTAACTAGAATTAAGCCTAAATGTGATCACATAACTCTATTTTACTAGAGTTATCACACCCCCAAACCTAATCTTTGCTAGTCCTCGAGCAAAACAAAATAAAACATGCCAAGGCGAAGCAAACACAGACTCAACGTCACTCCTCAGACTACCTTAATCCTTTGATTGCAAATTGTCCTTAAACACCCTCAGATGAGGTCGCACACTTCATTCAGAGTCAGAGTCTATTCACCGCTAGCGTGTGCTATTAACACTTTGCTTTAAAACTCATCCCAGTAGGTTACCCTTTCACAATGATTACCACACACCCTCGAATCTTTCGTAGCCACCGAGGAATTTTCAGGGACTTACCTCTTGCCGCCTCCTTCCACCTACTCATGAACCTTCTACTCAATCATTCTTGTTTCATTTTTTTTTCTCTCTCGATTGCACGACTCTAAATGCTAATCAATTCCCGCAAACGCCCGTGTAGCGAGTTCTCAGTCAGTGTCTCCCGGTCCAGTTGGACCAAGGCACTAGGTGATAAAGCACCCCTAGGACGAAATCTCGAGCCGCAAGGAAGACTCACACCACAAGCACATATCCAGGCCTTATCTTTTCATTACTCACTAATCGTTGCTTCTTTTTCAATTTTTCTCACTTTCTAACCTGGATAGTGGTGCTCAGAGCCTTGGCAACCGTTTGCTTTCTTTTTTTTTTTTTTTTTTACAAATGTCAGAGCTAGCTTCAAGAGTTGGTTTAAGAGCCCCTACTTATCCCAATGGCTATACTTTCAAGGAAGGTGTAAAGCTCTCACTGTTACTCATGCTCCTACTGAGTCTTTCTCTTTTTACTTATCCAAATTCCACACGCTAACTTAGAACAACCTCCTTCTCTTCCTTAGGTGTGCTCTACCTCAAGGAATCATCCTAGAGTCAGACTATTCGCTTTCAAATTCCTAAGGCTACCTGAGGAGGTTCGACATGAAATTTTTTTTTTTTTTTTTTTTTTAAACGATAAAAATGATCGAAAACAAACTAAACAAAAGTTCTAGCAAACATAAAGGAGCCTAACACGCACCAGCAAACAAACACCCCCAAACCTAAACATTGCAGCGACCTCGGTGCAAACATAACGCCGTAATAGAAATTCGAAAAGAAAGTGCAAAAACAAAGGGAAATAGTGCTCCCTGATCAATCGTCGCCGGGCTGCTCATCCTCAGAGATTGGATCATCCGCTGCATCTTCCGTAGGAGGGGGATAGTGAAAAACGGGCTCTTGAAAATCCAGGGAACTCTGCTGGAATGCCAAGGCGCGCTGCTGGAAGTCCATCGTGGATTGCATGAACGTCGTCATCTGAGCCCATCGTTCCTCTTCAGAGGGAAAACTCGGTACCGGAGTCGGGTTGGGTTGGGATGGTTCCCCTCCCGTAGCAGCTTGAACCGGGACTCTACCCCCGTCACGTCTCTCCTTGACCGTGATCTCGTGCTGGATCCTGAGCCATGATGCATTGTTGAGCGATTTTTGAGGTTGGAGCAGCCCATCCTTCGGGTCCACCCTAATCCCTGCCTGTCTACACAACTCAGTGATTATGGTGGAAAACCATAATCCAAGATTAAGTTCACGAAGGCAACGATGAATCATCCCATTAATTACTACCCCTACATCAATTTGTTTCAACTGCAATATGCAGTATATCAGCGCCGCCCTTTCCTTAGTTAAACGGGAGACGTTGGTTCCCGGGATAAGTCGTGCGGAGACGAAGAGTTGCCACATCTTCGCCGTCGCGTGGAGATCTGAACCCTGGAGTGCAATGGGTTCTTGTGATGTCGACAATATCTACCGTGCTCCTGCCCGGTCCCTAGTTAATGTCTCTAATATTTGTTGGGCATCAAAGGATTCGGCGAGATACGCATTCCAGCCATCAGTTTCATAACGGGGCAAGTTATAAAGCAAGGCAATTGCATCCGGGCTAAATACCACTTTCTTATTCTTGACCCGAATTGTTTCACCGTTCGGGTCATAGGTATGCGCATTCGCATAGAATTCCCTAACCAAAGGTATACTAGCCGGAGCCGGTTCCCAGCAAAACTCTACCCATCCTAGCTTATCAATTATGTACTGGAAATTTTCGAGATACCGCTCATTAGCGTTGATCCCTCGCTCCTCAATGATCGAGCGGGTCATTGCCGCTTCCCTAATCCTATCCTCCTCGGTGTGCCCCGAGGAAGACCTGGCACCGGTTTTTTGCCTCTTTGGAGCCATCTAACCAAATCTCCACTTACGCACGTCCTAATCTAACAGCTAAGACCCACGAAATTGCCGGAGAAACGACGGAGAAAAACGCACCTGGGTCCGAGCGAAAAGATTTGGATAGGGGTGCTTGATCTCGAGATGTAGGAGACAATACTTACATCGGAGGAGGTCGTGGACGACGGGAATCGGCGGAATCGTCAAGCACCGGAGGTGGTGGGGCGTCTGGGGGCGGCAATCGGTGCAGCTGCACGACCCTGTCGGATGCTATGTGTTGGACTTCTGAGGACCTCGTGCAGCTGCACGAGGGGTCGTTGCAGCTGCAACGACCGGTCTGGCCGCCCCCTGAATTGTCTTCTTAAAAGCGTGCAGCTGCACGAAGCTTGGGCTGCAGCTGCACGGTTCGGTCTGATGGTCTCCCCTAGTCATGCAGCTGCAAGAATTTGGTTGCAGCTGCACAGAGTCCTCTGTTGTCGATGCTTGTCCTTCTGGATGAGTCGTGCAGCTGCATGACCTGGACGGTGCAGCTGCACCGACGTGTCAAACGATCTTCCTTTGTCCCCCATGCAGCTGCACGAAATAATGGTGCAGCTGCACCATTATTTCTGACATCTCCTTTTAGTTGCACCGGTCCCCTGATTTTATCGCTCCGTAATTTCTGCTCCCTAAAAATTTAGCCAAAATCAAACTCAAAAACTAAAATAAAACAAATTAACCAAGAAAAGGAATTAAAATTTGACTCGGGTTGCCTCCCGAGCAGCGCTTGATTTAACGTCGTCAGCTTGACGCTTTGGTCCTCTACGTGTCTTTCATCATTAGTGTCCCCGGATCCCGGTGGACAACACCTCCAAAGTATGGCTTGACGCGACTTGCATTCACCTTGAACCTGTCAGAAGAGTCAGTACCTACTAATTCGAGAACACCGAATGGTAGTACCTGGGTAATTTCGAAAGGCCCTGACCAGCGCGATTTGAGTTTCCCTGGAAACAGTCGAAGCCTGGAGTTAAATAAAAGAACAAATTGGCCTGGCGAAAACTTACGATCCTTCAAGCGCCGATCATGCCATATTTTGGTCTTTTCCTTGTAAATGCAGGCATTTTCGTACGCGTCTTTCCGGAATTCCTCCATCTCATTCAGCTGCAGTAATCGTTGCTCCCCTGCTGCGCTAGGATCCATGTTTAGCTTCTGAACCGCCCAGTAAGCTTTATGTTCCAACTCCACCGGCAAGTGACAAGCTTTGCCATATACCAGCTTATACGGCGATGTCCCAATCGGGGTCTTGAAGGCCGTCCTGTATGCCCATAGAGCATCGTCAAGCTTGGTAGACCAGTCTTTTCGATTAACGCTTACCGTCTTTTCCAGGATCCTTTTGATTTCGCGGTTGGAAACTTCGACTTGGCCGCATGTTTGAGGATGATAGGGTAAAGCCACCTTGTGCTTGACTCCATATTTCCGCATCAGTGCATTGAACTTGTTGTTGCAAAAATGGGCTCCACCGTCACTGATGATGGCTCGTGGTGTTCCGAATCGCGTGAAAATCTGTCTAAGAAATTTCAAAACTCCGCGAGCATCGTTAGTGGGCAACGCAATGGCCTCCACCCATTTGGACACATAATCAACAGCCACTAGAATGTACTTGTTCTTAAACGAGTCTATGAAGGGGCCCATGAAGTCTATTCCCCATACATCAAAAAGTTCAACCTCTAAAATGCTATTCAGAGGCATTTCATCACGACTCGAAATATTGCCTACCCTTTGACAACGATCACACTGTGCGACAAAAGAGTAAGCATCCTTAAACAGGGAGGGCCAATAAAAACCTGATTGTAGGACCTTTGCTGCTGTTTTGTGACCGCCGTGGTGTCCACCATACGGTGATGCATGACACTGCTCAAGGATCGGCCTGATTTCTTCCTCCGGGACACAACGCCGAATAACCTGATCTGCACATTTACGAAAAAGCAAAGGCTCATCCCACATATAAAATTTTACGTCATGAACGAACCTTTTCCGCTGTTGGCTTGACATGTCTGGAGGGAAAATATTCGCGACTATGTAGTTCACATAGTCGGCATACCAAGGTGCGGCTACCTCCACGGCGAACAGTTGCTCATCAGGGAAGGAATCATTGATCAGCGTCGAAGGTGTGGTGCTCATCGTTCCCTCCTCCAGCCGAGATAAGTGATCAGCCACCTGATTCTCGGAACCTTTCCTGTCGACGATTGTAAGATCGAACTCTTGCAACAATAAAACCCAACGGATTAGTCGCGGCTTGGAATCCGCTTTAGAAATCAGGTAGCGTATGGCAGCATGATCAGTATGCACAATCACAGAAGAGCCAATCAAATAAGGCCTAAACTTATCAAATGCAAACACGATTGCCAACATCTCCTTTTCCGTTGTCGTGTAATTGACTTGGGCGGAATCGAGTGTCCTACTCGCATAGTAAATTGCACGAAAATGCCTATCTTTCTTCTGTCCTAAGACCGCTCCTACGGCTAAATCACTCGCATCGCACATGAGTTCAAAAGGCAGGTTCCAATCAGGGGCAACGATAATTGGAGAAGACACTAACCTCTCTTTCAATGTATGGAACGCCTCCATACACTTACCGTCAAAGAGGAAAGGTGCATCTTTCTCCAGGAGGTTGCACAACGGTTTGGTGATCTTCGAAAAGTCTTTAATAAACCTCCTGTAGAAGCCAGCGTGTCCCAGAAAACTTCGAACTCCTTTCACTGATGTCGGAGGGGGTAGCTTCTCGATTGTCTCCACCTTGGCCTTGTCCACCTCGATGCCACTCTCCGAAATTCTGTGACCTAGCACAATACCTTCACGCACCATAAAGTGGCACTTTTCCCAATTCAAAATCAGGTTAGTCCGCTCACATCGTGCAAGGACAGCCGCAAGATTATCCAAGCAATTTGTAAATGACAATCCATAAACTGAGAAATCATCCATGAATACCTCAATGGTCTTCTCAATCATGTCCGAAAAAATTGCTTGCATACATCGCTGAAACGTGGCAGGCGCATTACATAATCCAAACGGCATACGACGGAAAGCGAACGTACCGTAAGGGCAGGTGAAGGTAGTCTTTTCCTGGTCCTCAGGTGCAATCGCTATCTGGTTATAACCTGAGTAACCATCCAGAAAGCAGTAAAAACTTTTACCTGCGAGACGGTCCAACATCTGATCAATGAAGGGCAACGGGAAGTGATCCTTGCACGTGGCCGCATTGAGCTTCCGGTAGTCCATGCAGATCCTCCACCCGGTGACCGTCCTCGTCGGAATGAGCTCATTTTTGCTGTTCTCGACCACCGTGATGCCTCCCTTCTTAGGTACGCACTGGACTGGACTCACCCATGAACTATCCGAGATCGGATAGATGATTCCTGCATCAAGCCATTTAATGACTTCTTTTCTTACCACCTCTTTCATGTGCGGGTTCAGTCGCCGTTGATGCTCGACGGACGCCTTCTTCTCACTGTCCAAGACAATCTTGTGCATGCAAATTGCTGGACTAATCCCTTTGATGTCCGCAATTGTCCACCCGATGGCTGTCTGGTGCTCCCGAAGCACTCGTAGCAACATCTCTTCCTGTTCGTTAGTCAACGAAGATGAAATAATAACAGGAAGGGTGTTGTCCTTACCTAAGTAAGAGTACCGTAGGTGATCTGGTAAGGGCTTCAACTCCAACTTCGGGGGCTCTTCGATGGAAGGCTTGATGGTGGTTGCAGGTCGGTCAAGAGGTTCCACCCTTTGAAATTGTCGCACAAAGGCCACCTCTTCCTCAGACGTCCCGTCAAGGAGTGCATCTTCCGTCGGTAACTCATAGGATTCTAGAATAGTCTCGACGGTAACCTCCTCAAGTATGTCCACGTACCTGCATTCATCAACTTCATTAGGCATCTTCATGGCCTTATCCATGTTGAATGTCACCTCTTGGTCGTGGACCCTCATGGTAAGCTCTCCCTTCTGGACATCGATTAGTGTCCTCCCCGTTGCTAAGAACGGTCGTCCTAGGATGATGGGGACCTCTCGATCTTCCTCGTAATCCAGGATGACGAAGTCCGCGGGGAAGATGAACCTGTCTACTTTCACCAAAACATCTTCCACAATACCCTTAGGGTACGTGTACGATCGGTCAGCTAATTGCAAAGTCAGAGACGTCGGTCTTACTTCGCCGATGTTCAATTTCTTGAACACTGAAAATGGCATCAAGTTGATGCTCGCCCCTAAATCACATAAAGCATGACCAAAAAAATCCGTTCCAATGTGGCACGGGATAGTGAACTTACCCGGATCCTTGAGTTTTGGTGGGAGTCTTCTTTGCACGATCGCACTGCATTCCTCAGTCAGTGAGATGGTTTCGTGCCCTCCAAGCTTCCGCTTCTTCGATAGAATGTCCTTCATGAACTTCACGTAACTTGGCATTTGCTCGAGTGCCTCCGCAAAAGGTATGTTGATCTGCAACTTCTTAAAAACCTCAAGAAATTTCTTAAACTGTTGCTCATCAGTGTTTTTCTTTAACCTTTGCGGAAAAGGAACTTGCGGAATAACAGGAATTATAGGCACAGGATTAGTACGTACCGGTGTTTCTGAGCTATGATGCTCAGAGTCCTTTCCAGACTACGTCTCACGTACCTTAGCCTGACGCTTAGCCCTGGCATGCTCCTTTTCGGCTTCTTGCCGCTCAAACTCCTCTTCAAGGTCCTTCCCGTTTCGAAGGGTAATCGCGCTGCAGTTCTCTCGATTCTTGGGGTTGAGCTCCGTGTTACTCGGTAGCGTTCCATGTGGTCTCATGACTAACGATCCTGCAAGTTGTCCCATTTGCATCTCCAATTGCTTGATCGATGTCGCATGATCCTTTAGTATGAGCTCCTGTTGCTTCCTTGTCTCCTCTTGTTGTTTCCGGACCTCCTCATTACTAGCAAGAACCTGTCTCAATAAATCCTCAACACTAGACTTAGGTTCACTTACGGGTTGTCGCATCGGGGGTGCAAATCTCGGTGGCTGGTTTGGTCGCGTAGGCCCGGCATCCTGATGCTCTTGATTGCTTCTCCACGAGAAGTTGGGGTGGTTGCGCCATCCTGGGTTGTACGTGTTGGAGTACGGGTTATTCCTGTTGTTGCCTCCCACGTAATTCGCCTCCTCCAACTCCTGCATCTCCATAACCTGCATATTAGAGCGAGGAGTGTTAGATAATTGCGTCGATGTACGCAAAGCCGCCATCTCTTTGGTCAGTGTCTCCAATTGAGAACTAAGGGCTGTGATAGCATCAATTTGCTGGAGTCCTCCTCTTGCTGGTGCTCTCCTCTGGCCATTAGTAGCCATTGCCTCAAATAGCTCTAACGCGTCATCTGGAGTCTTATTCATAATGGTGCCTCCGGCAGCAGAGTCGATTGTGGACTGGAGTTGCTCCGCTAGCCCGTCGTAGAAACTCTGAACCAACATCCACTTTGGGATGTCGTGGTGGGGGCATAACCTTTGCAGCTCCTTAAAGCGATCCCATGCTTCGTACATTGATTCACCTGCTAGTTGGCGGAACGAAGTAATGTCGTTCCTTATCTTCACGGTTCGGCTCGGTGGATAGTACTTGGACAGGAAGTGTTTTCGGAGGTCGTCCCATGAGCTGACTGACTCTCCAGGCAGCGAATATAGCCACGCTCTGGCCTTGTCTCGAAGCGAGAACGGGAACAGCCTCAACTTGATTGCTTCTGCCGATACGCCATGATACCTGAAGGTGCCACACAAATCCTCAAAACGCGTTAGGTGCCAGTGTGGATCTTCATTAATTAAACCTCCGAAATTCGAATTTTCGATCATATGAATAATTGAAGGTTTAATTTCAAACGTATCCGCCTGAATTTCAGGACGTAGAAAACCAGCATGATTTTGGGGAGTCGGCTGTGCATAGTCCCGCATCGTCCTCGGCTGTTGCTGCGCCGCAATGTCAACAACATTGTTGTTGTTGTTGGCGTTCGCCATGGTGTCCCTTTGACCTCTTCGTAAAATCCGAAAAGTTCGTTCAATTTCTGGGTCAAAGAGTAGCTCTTTGTCACCTTTGCGATGTCGCATACACTTGCAAAAGATGAGAGAATCAGTGACTAGAATAAAACTTGTAACCGAATATTGACTGAAATAATTCTATTTCAGTCCCCGGCAGCGGCGCCAAAAACTTGTTCGAACCAAATCGCACACGCAAGTATACGGGTCGCGCCAAGTAATAAAGTAATGAGAAAGATCGTTCCCACGAGGACTGATTAAACAGAATCTACTGCCAATAATCAATTGTTGAGTTCAAATTCTAGTCAAGAAGGTTGAGTAATGGAAGGTTTGGTGCAAGAAAGTAAATCGCAAGAAAAATGAAAGCAAGGTTGTAATTTAAATAATAAAGGCCTAGGACTCCGAATCCCCTATCGATTCGTAGATTATCACACTCTCTCTTCCTCAATTCAATCCGTTTTACCGTTTACTAACCACAATTCCCTAACAATCGCTACACCTCTCTCGAGGCTGTAACTGTGAATTACTAATCACCCGTAAACCTATATTTCTATAGCGAATCACGAATAATCAGAATTCCTTGAGATCCAATTGTTCTCTCGGTTACCTACGAGTGTATATCTCTATACTCCTCTTAGTTAAACCGATCTCTCGGCCTTAACCTAAGTTATGTTTCCCCTCTTCTAATCCTAAGTCTCTCTCGAGTTCACTTAGGACTAAGAATTCATACAAACCGGCGATCAACCCGATAGGTAAGCATTAAACACAGAAGAAACACAAGTAAACGATAAATCTTCTTAAATTGATTCCGAAAAAGTAGATAACCAACTACACGAGTCGGTTCATCATCATCCTAGAAAAGATGTTTAGTTCGACATCGCAAACGAAACAAAAAGCAAAGAGAAAAGAAGGATCGTCGAAGTCTCCATCAACGTCTTCGTCTCCTTGTTCCTAGCCGTCGTCGGGTGCCAAAACCAAAGTCAGAAGGGGAAGAAAAAGGAAGCTCGTCCGAAAACCTAAAATCCAATCTTTTTATACCTAAAGAAAATCTAAAAAATAAAATCTAATTTTCGGGCAATATTACGTCGTGCAGCTGCAAGAGAATTCGTTGCAGCTGCAACGACCTCTCTGAAGCTCTCTTCATCTCTGCACTGCCGCACTCGTGCAGCTGCAAGGGACTAGTGTTGCAGCTGCAACGACCAGTCTGACGTCCTTGATCGATTCCTCCTTCCGTCATGCAGCTGCACGAGCCTGGAGTTGCAGCTGCACGATCCTGTCTGAAGCTCATGTGCTTCACTTGTGCAGCTGCAAGAAGATTGGTTGCAGCTGCACCGTGTCCTCCGCCTTCTATTCCTCTTCATCCTTCACTCTTTTGCTTTGTTTTCCATCATGCCTTCATTTACTTCCTACGATCACAAAGCAAACGTGATGAATGACAATTTCCAGCTCAATTGGCAAGCAATAACAATTAAAATTCTCGAAACTAACTAGAATTAAGCCTAAATGTGATAATATAACTCTATTTTACTAGAGTTATCATGCAGCAACAATGTAAGAATTGAACGTCTCACACATATTATTGGTGACAGTGCCACACTTATTTGATCTGCGGAAAAATGACCTGCAGATGTTGAGGTCCTCGCTTTAGGAGATCCTCAACAACCTCTATTGAACCAGACAATCCATCACGTCTTTCTCGCATCTCCTTCAAGTCCATTGCATAATCAATCTGATTGGTGCTCTTCACAATCTTGTAGAAGCAGCTTTTTAGGAATAATCCCCTGTGCTTAACTTTCCAGTTTTGGTATATGTGCCTAGCACAATTCCTGTGTTCTCCTTCTAGTGTGAGATTGGTATCGCATTGAGGAGTCCCTGTTGAGTTACAAAATGGACAAGTCAGACTTGAAAATATAATGGATCATGCATAGAAATTGTTAAATCACACATACCTTCTGTTGGTCGCTTATGAAAGTTCATCTGTCCAACCTCAAGTAAGCTGCATAACAATTTTAAAAACTAGGTCCAGGATTCACAGTTTTCACTTTCTACAACAGCCCAAGCAATGAGAAACATTCCCTCTTTCCTATCACGTCCAACAGCACTTAACAGAATCCCACCACATTTGTGCTTTATAAATGTGCCATCAAACCAAATTGTAGGTCTACAACCCTCTAAAAAACCAGTTCTCAGTACATCAAAGCAAATGAACAATCTCTTGAAAGTTGTATACATTCCAGTTGATAAAGTCAAATAACAACTCAATTCGAAAGTTGAAGAAAAATATTTCAACTTTAAAGCAACTATATATGGGCGCAGGTCCTTAAAATGATCTCTATAGTACCATTTATCAACTTTTCAGCCAACCAACTTGCTATGTATATAGTCATCAATGGGATTTCTAGGCTATGCTTCACCATAATTTCCTGTTGAATATCCCGAGCTGTTGCAGCAGACCTACGAATATCCCTTCCATGAAGTTAGATGCCAACCACTTGGTCATTGCTTGACGGTTATTCAAACTCCGACTACACTTATGCTTATTAAATACATATATAGCGACAAACGTGTTTTCTTTACGCATCCAAGCGCCATATAACCTCCACGGACACCCTTTCACACAAATAATTTCCTGTCTATCTTGTGTACTTCTTTTCCACCTCAGATTGAACCCATTAGCAATAGCATACCTCTGTACAGCTGTATGCAGTTGACTAGGTGTTTCAAAGCACAAACCAGCTTCCATAATATATTTTTATGATCACAATTGGGGTTGTACTCGCTAAATTCATGACCCAACTACTTTTTTCATTCTCCTATGGATGAATCACCATCATCGTCTCATGTTTCTTTCTCACTTTTCCCGTACTCTGACTCAACCTCAGCCATTTTCTTGAGCAATAACATCAATATCTACCCTTGTCGTAACATCATCCACGTGCTCCTCTTCCTCGTTACGATCTGCATCAGCCCTACCTTCCTCTTTATCTTCCTCAAATCGTCTAATTCGGCCCCGATCTCATTCATAAGCTCATCTTTCTCATTAATTACTTGACAAAACAGAAAGTTTGAGCAAAGTTAGGGACACAATCTTATATTTTCCAAATAAAAATAAGAAATATCATAACGGTTCAACTAAAGATGGAGAGATTCAGGTATCCTGGTCCGTTGTAATGAATTGCTTGGTAATTTCTTTTTCATAGACCAATCAATAGATTAAGTTGCTACATTGGATTTTTTTTAGAACTAAATTATGAATTCTAACTAGGGGTGAGCATAGGTTCCGGGTAAAACCGGGAATCGGTCGGAACCTGTACCATATGGTCGGTGTCAATATAGGTTCTCGAACAGACCGAGTAGGTTCTAGATTCTAAATTTTTAAAAATCGACAGTACCAAGTACGATTCCAGGTTCTCATCTCGGAACCAACCCGGAGAACCTGGAACCTGACATAATATATTTTAATATATAATTTATATAATATATATAATATATTTTTATAATATCTTTATATAATCTTTATTCTCTATTTATGTAAATAATTTTTATTTTAAAATTATAAATATTTCTTATTTATATTTAACAATTTTGCGTACAATTATATGGTTACTGACAAGTCTCTCTTTACGGATACCCGAACCCGCCATCCCCTTGTTGTGCTCTCTTCGCGAGGCCTTAACCAGTTCGCTTGAGGTTTTTTTAGATTGATTGGAGTAATGCTTTATGTATTTTTGGATAGATTAGAGTAATACTTGAGGTTTTTTGATTGATTAGAGTAATGCTTAAGGTTTTTTTATATTAATTGGAGTAATATGCTGGATTAAATGTAGAAATGTCCCATAAGCACATGGATCCAGAACCGATACCAGAACGGACGGGTTGGTTTTTGGGTGGTTCTTTGAGCCACATGGTAGTTTATAGGTTCTAAAAATAAGGAACCGACCATTACAGGGTAGGTTCCAGGTTCCACATCCAGAACCTACCCACCCTGGAACCTATTCACCCCTAATTCTAACGATAATTTAAAATTAATTTCGGATCTCGACATTTATTTTTAAGAATTATGATTGAATCAAACCATTCGGGAAAGCTTTTCAAATCTATTTAAAAAAAAACAAAATTACTTATTTAATAATTTAATAAATTTTAGCAATGTCGATGATATTTCATATTTTTTCAAAATATTATCTAAAAATTTTATTTCGAGTATTTTAGTTATGATATAAGAAAACACCTCGTCAATGGGAAAGAAGAACAAAAGAAAATGGGTCGTGTTAGGCGGGTAAAAATCGAAGATTGATGGCGGTTGAACGAAAAGGGAAGTATATTCAAGATTGACTTGCCCTACCCATCGGCGATTGGTTGACACGAACTCCGACTTGTCATCAAACATGTCTAGTAGAAAACGACTGACGTTTTTTTTGTTTTCCCAATCCCACCATATCTTTTGGTGTTTAAGGTCTACCGGGGTGTACTGCCCACCGCCAACGTCGCCCCACATGTATTTTTGGTGTTCATTGAATCGGGAGGAGGTCGAAGCCTTTCTCTCATTCGAATCGAAACGCGGCGTCGATCAGCAGATAATTGCTTAGGCCGATCATGGATCGATCCAATGACTGACATGTTTTTTCGTCGTATGCCCTTCGGTTTCTGGTAGTTGTCGTTGTTTTACTTTGAACCCTTTCCGAGTCATCAATTCTTTATATCTCATCCGACGGCTTTTGAATCTCTTCTACTACCCTGCCGATTCGGCTACCGCATTAATTATTTTTTGTTGACCATGGAAAATTTCAACTCCATCGCAAACCAGAATAAGGAATTCGCTGTGTTCCTTCCCGGCAAATTGGACTTCAGGACGATGATCCGTAAAATCATAGTGAAGTCCTCCTTGTATGCAACCGATCTCAACCGGAATATCAAAAAATTCAAAAAAAAAAAAAATGTTCATTTTTTTCTTCTAATATCGACGAAATGCTTTACTAAATTCTAGATAAAACGGAAAGGTCAAAGGAAATAACTGCGTGTATCCGGCGACAGAAGTATGTGACCAAGTTATCTACATCGTCAAGGAGTCTAGACATTGAATTTTCTTTTCCCAGACATCGTTTCAACTGGAGGAGCGTTGTAATGAGGACTGTGTAAATAATTATAATTTCCTTTTGAGAATATCAAGTCATTGTTCTTTTTTTTTTTTTTTGGGTTAACATAAAAAAGATTATCAAGCGGCAGAGCAGTACTTACTTGAAATTACTTCCACATAAATATTTGGATACGGGATGGATCATTTAAAATGGTGAATGTATAAAACATTAAGTAATGCTCGCCATTTTTCAAAGCCGACTCACGATGACCACAAAACAACGTCTCGACTGTTCGTGTGGTTACGACATACCGAAATATTAATTTTATCACCGGCGTGCGCCAGCAACAGATAATGAACGCCAAAATTCCATAATGTCATCGTCAACCTCACTATTCTTTAGCAGCTTAACTTTTACTTATTTATCTATCTTCATAAGGTAATGAAAATCGCTGAAGCCATCGGACCGGCCAACCCTGTTGGATTCATTCATTTATTTATTATTGAAGGATACATGGTATATATATAGAGAATGAATGAATGAATGAATATTTGCTAGAATGAATTTTTCTTTTTTTCTTTTTGCATATTGAAATTCAAAATTACAGTAATCTTACCAGTACACATGCAATAATTTCGCCGCTAATCGCTAGGGAAATTAACGAGTGGAATTATGTGGACTGATATCCATCGCTATCGTCTCTCTGTTGGAAATTTCAAAAGGTTTGAACGGTGCGAGGAATTCGGAACGTGGTTCTGATTGAATAAGCAAGCAGGCAGGTAGCGGCGACTGCGGATAAAGAAATGTATGGCTTGTGTGATATTTCGCAGGAATTTTATGGTGATGCGATTGTCATGCATAATGTGTCGACAAGAAAATTGCAGGCATAGTAGGAAAAAGCAAAACACGACAATGTTCCAATATTTCCGGCGTTGAATTCCATTTAGTCGGCGTGATAATTTTGGTGTTCTTGTTATTTTCCTCTCATCACTTCTTTATGTATATTGTATATACATAAAACCTTGGACATGTAAAAATGACACAAGGGAAAAATGACACGAACAAAGAATACCAACGGTCCATGCAAAGAGGATTCAATAAGACTAGAGAAGAAACAGATCGAGGCTAAGATGGAGTAGTCACAGTTTGAAATGACGAAGTTATGGTTGAATTCGAGGGTTTAAGAGATTGAATTAATCGAGAAAGAACAGCACTATCAAGACCATGCTGTGCAATTGAGCTCGATGATATTACAAGTAAAATAGAAAAGGGGCATGTTGCTAAGGGGATGGTGTTAATTGGGTTCGAATACCTGGAGATCAGGTTAAGACTTAACAATGCTATCAGGATGGAACAGAGGCCAAAGGATTCCATCGAGATACGCCATCGTTAACGACCGTCTCTCACGTATTTAGGCGGTTTTTGTGGCATCATTCACCGTCCTTAACGGTTCTTCCGGCGAAATCTCACCAGAGTTACCTTTATATTAGTATAAATAGGTTCCTTTGTTTTCACTGTAAGACATGAATATTAGATGTATGTTTCCGTTTAAGAAAGCTATCACCCGCATGTATGAAACAACAGACATCCCAGGCAGAATTCAAAAAAAAAAAAAAAGTAAAAGTAAAAGGGAAAGACGAAATGAAAGTGAGTACGCTTGATTCATGAAAAGCCTTTTTTACTTTTCGTTTCTTTTTTAAAGGCAAATCTTATTCCTATTCATGCATAGAAAAGTAGAAAAGGGTTTCCAAAGATATTCCTTTTTATGCATAGAAAACCGCACTTTCTATGCAATATTCCTTTTTATAAATATATCTTTCTACTCGATGGGCTATTTATAGTTTCTCAAATTTAGAATTATTTGTTGAAAATTGATTATGCTTGAAAACAAAATCTTACCTAAACCGACTAAGTTAATTTTTATATTATAATTTTTTTTAAGAAATTAACTTGAAGGCAAATAGTCGAAGATCGCGGCGGGTATTTATCTTCCGGGTACAGTTGTTGACGGTTAGCATTAGTATTTAAACACATGGTGACAATTATTAACCATGTCTAGTAATATATATATATATATATATATATAGTGGTAGTTGCTTGTAATACCACGCAATAATCTCATTCAACCCATTGGAATGTGGTTGTCACCCTTGTTTCTTTTTCCTTTGAACTTATGTTCTAACACTCAAATTGCAATCCAGATCATGTGTAATGAATGGAAAAGGAAGTTCTGTTTCGTTCTCTTTTAATTTATGGCGATTTTTTAATTTATGGCGATTTTTTGAATTTATCTTTCACGCCGCGACACGGGCTTTTGTACGCAAACAACCACCACCAAAGTGACATACTCAATTCAACCGCACTTAGAATCCACTAAGCGAACCCGAGGTAAACTTTTGTATTGTAAATACTATACTTCATTCCCCTCTTCAAAGAGGCAATACACTTGTGTAGGAAACTAATTAACTCAAATTAACTATGCTAAGTTAAATGAAGGCATTTGTAATATCTGCACTTAAGACCGTCGAGTTCGGACCCTTCAACACCCATAACAACACTAATAGATGATTCCAGTGGCGTAGTTAACTTAAATCTAACAATATATTTCGGTGGGGTCAATAATTTTTTTTTTTTCAAATTTTTAAATATTAATAAAAACATAATAAATTTGTTATAATTATAAAAAAATTATGCACTTGACTGTTAACTTAATATAACTAAAAGAATTAATTTGGTCAAATAAAGCTCTAAAACGTGAGATAAATTAGTGAATGGTTCAAACTAAGTTCTTCAGTAATGTTTATTAAGCATATTAATAAAATTTTAGGTACTTCAAACTAAAACTTTGGGTTGGGGGTTAGAAGAAGTCATACACACCTTTCCACGTTTTGTATCGGCAGTCTTAGGCACTTCTTGGAACCAAACTCTTTGAAGAATCTTTACTTATTTTTTAATTTTCACTTTATTAAAATGTATTTTACATTAATAAAATTTATTATATTATGATGGGTTTTTACCTATTTTTAAATTTTAGTTTATAATTATTGTTTAATGATTTCTTTTATTTAGTAATTAAATTTATGAAATATATTTATTCAAATAAACGGCGTAGCTCCCATGTTTAATAATAATTCGGCCTTGGGTTTTTAACTTTTGACACCACTCGCGTAATAATTGCTGAGAACTTTAAGAAATTGAACTGAACAAGACACAAAAGCATACTCCACCTGCTAGTTGACAAGTTGGTCCAAGGTTCCCCTGTCATAATAGTCATAGCCGGTAGCCAACAAACCTAGTACGTCTTTATAATATAACAAACCTAGTAGGGACCGACTTTCTCGAGGTACTAAAGTAGTCGGCTCTTCAAATGCCGCCTTTAGTGAAACTTCTTCTTTTGTTTAAGTGTTCAGAAAGACCGACTTCATGCGGTTGAAAGAATCACATGAAATCGGCCTTTGTAAGACCGACTATAGTTTGAGGATTATAAAATCAGTCTTATAAAGGCCGACTTCCTTCATAATCGACGTCGGTCTTTGTAAGGCCGATTTCGCAACCTTAGTCAACGAATTTCCAAAACTCCTTATCTTATTGACCAACGTTATTTAGTAACAAAACTCTTTATTCATGAACAGGTCAAATGACTATACTAACCTGGGTTTTTGTTACTTTAACAACTTCCTCGAGGAAAATAACTTACGAAATAGATTTCTTAGTTTTAAAATTTCTTGACTAATTTGTGCCTTAAAGAAATTGAACTTTTTGAAGTATTGATTTCCAAATTTAAAGATAGAGAAATATGTATTGAAATCGGTCAATTTCCCTATTTTTAAATTTGTAAAATCAACCTCGATTTCTTGACATTAGTTAAGAAATTTTAAAAGTTGATACACTAATTTCACAAATTATTTTCCTTCGGCTACATTATTAAGTAACAGAGTTCGTAATAGCCATATATGATATGAGATATTTAAAAAAAAAAAATTGTTACGAGTTAAAAGAAAATACTTATATAAATGGAAACTGGGAAGTTACTTCCATTTTCCCTTAATGAGGGTGCAACAATAATTGACCGGGCATGTCAATAATTCTTTAATTCACCAGACATTTGAATTATTCCAAGATGTTGTGCTTTATAATTTAAAAGAAAAGGTCGGTAATTTCAAGTAAATCATACCCAGAGGATACAAATTCTACACCAGCCCTTTTACATAACCCTATAAATAGATCACCCCCTAGTTCCTCATCATGTACTCCCATACACAAAAATATTTGTTTTATTATTATTAGGAAAAGATGTCCCTGGAGATTCCATCACCAATTCTCGTAGTCACCTTCCTAATCTCCTCCCTAATCATATTTAGGAAATTGTGGAGTTCATCCAAAGCCAAGCATGCCCTGAAATCTGACGTGAATGCCGCGGAGCTGCCGCCGGGGCCAAAGAGGCTGCCTCTCATTGGCAACCTCCACCAGATGGCTGGCGCCTTGCCTCATCATTCGCTGGCCAACCTCGCCAAGAAGCATGGCCCCATTATGCACCTCCAGCTCGGCGAGATGACCACTGTTGTCATCTCGTCCCCCGAAGTTGCAAGGGAGATCCTCAAAGACCACGAGCTTTCCTTCGCTCAGAGGCCCGAGATCACTGCCCTCGAGGTCATGTCCTATGAGAACTCTAGCTTCATATTCTCCAAGTACGGTGACTACTGGCGCCAGATGAGGAAGATCGTCGTGCTTGAGCTTCTCAGCACGAAGCGGGTGATGTCATTCCGGTCCATCCGGGAGCACGAGACGTGGAACATGATAAGGAACATCTCGAGCATCTCCTCCACTGGGAAGCCCATTAACCTGAGCAAGTCGATTTTGTCGCTCATCAACGACTTGACGTCGAGGTCTGCATTTGGGGAACGGTGCAAGTACCAGGACGAGTTCATCTCGTTCCTCAAGGAGGTGACGGCGCTTGGGGGAGGGTTCGAACTGCCTGATCTGTTCCCCTCTATTGGGATCCTTCGGTACCTCTCGTGGCAGAAGCAGGCTTGGGTGCGACTGCACCGTCAGATTGACAGGATACTGGAGCACATCATCAACGACCATAAAAGCAAGCTAACAACAAATGGGGAAATCGATGCTCGGGAAGACCTCGTCGATGTTCTGCTGAAGCTGCAGCAGACCAGCGAGCTCAAGTTCTTCATCACCGTTGATGTCATTAAGAACGTCATCATGGTACTGCTCCGGAAATTTTATACAAATCCCTATTCAATTGGTTTGATCGCCAGAGTCACAGAATCGTTTATTACAGGAACAGCACTTCTGTTGCTAATACCCGTCGGAACTTGAGGGCTAATTATTGATTAATATCATTTTGCAGGAAATGTTCTCCGCTGGGACAGACACATCATCGACTACAATCGAGTGGGCGATGTCTGAATTGATCAGGAACCCACACGTCATGGTGAAAGCACAGGCGGCAATCAGGAATGCCCTCGTGGGAAAGACCAGGATTCAAGAAGCAGACATCCAGAGCATCGACTACCTGAAGAACGTAGTCAAGGAGACACTACGACTCCACCCCCCTGGTCCCCTGATGGCAAGGGAGGCGAGGGAGGACTGCACAATAAAAGGATACCGGATTCCACAGAAGGCCAAGGTTGTGGTGAACTTGTCAGTGTTAGGGAGGGACCCCGAGTACTGGTCAGACCCAAATTCCTTCAACCCGGAGAGGTTCGAGGAGTCGAGCATCGACTTCAGGGGTGGGAACTTTGAGTTCATACCGTTCGGCGGAGGGAGGAGGATCTGCCCAGGTATCGGCTTTGGGCTCGCAAACATTGAGCTCCCACTCGCACATCTACTGTACCACTTTGACTGGACAACGGCAGACGGGAAGAGTCATGAGGCACTGGACATGACAGAGAGCTTCGGGATCACTTCAAGGAGGAAGAACAACCTCGTACTGATCCCGAGGACTGTTATTCCCTTGTCCGGATGAGGAATCAGATATCCACCGACGTCTAGAATTTAGATATATCAAAACATCCTGGTTTCTTACTTCACCTCCTCGCGCTCTCTTTAAAGCAGTCCGGAGATGTTCTTGTCGGACTGGTTTCGTGTGTGTTTTTTTTTTTGTATTTTCATACCTGAATATCAATAATCTTATCTGGGATGGCTACATCGCGTTGACTGCCTGGATTTTAAACGTAAAAAAATGCATCTAAAAAATTGACAAATATCATTTTCGGTCCCCCATTGCGCTGACATATGTGAAGTGTTGTAAATAGCACGCTTAAAGTGAAAAGCGCAGCGACGCACATCCCAGGACTTCGCTCTCAAGCTCTGAAGCGGCACGTATGAAGCGCGCACTTAGGAAACGCTTCGGGCTTTAAGTGCGAGGCGCAAAGCGTAGCCGAAGCGACAAATGCGCAACAACGGTCCCTATACTAAACCCTTTTTTTTTTGTCTGAAGTACTCCCTCCAGCGCCATACGGAAGACTTACCTTCCTCCCTCCCGGCGCCAGAAGCCCCCCCTCCCTCCTAGAAGCCGAACCCGTCGTCCCACCTGACCCCGTCCCCCCGCCGGACCTCGACCCAAACCCTCCCTCTCTTGCTGTGATTTCTGATTTCTTATATCTTGCATATGCGGGTTTTGATTTCTGTGGGTTGGCGTTTTGATTCTGTGGAGTTGATTTCTGGGGTTAAACATACTTAGCTCCCACTCCCAACTCAGTTTGTCTTTTTTCAAATATACGTGGGTTTCGATTTTTTTGATTTCTGATCAAATCTTGTTCTGTTTGTCGGGACTGATATTAGGAATAGATTCATCGGACAAATCTTCGAAAAGATATTAACATTAATGCCTATATATCAAAAGGGCGCTTTGCGCTTAAAGCGATTTGGGAGGTTTGCACTTTTTGTGTGGTTTGCGTTTTAACAACTATGACTTTTACGAATCTTGGCCGCCGAACTTCCTGATAAATGCTTACGTGCATATCCACATGTTTTTTATAGCTACATATAAATGAATAATATGATGCCACTTTATCAAATTTATCATGTATTTTTTGTGCACTTTTTGATTTACTTAAAAGTTTGGAAAAAAACACACAAAACTTTCATTTTCTTTGAACAAAATTTTTCATAAATTCGAATTTGGTTCCCGATATTTTAAAATTACCAAAAATCTTAAGAACACGGGAGAAGGAAAATCTTTGAAAAATCAGAATAAGTAAAAATATAAATGATGTTAACGGCGTTAAGTGTTAGAAGGAATTGTGAAAATTTTGAGAGTCGAATACACCTATCTCAGAAAGTAGGAAATCGTTAATAAGCCGGTAAATTACATAAAGAAAGAATGAATTTAAAAATGTCCGTAAAAACTGATGCCACTTCGGAACTTAAGAGTTCTTTGAGACAATCGATCGGAATTCTGAAACTGAAAAAGAAAGAAATTTCAAACAGAATTTAGGTAATAGTATAAATGAAATATACAAGGTCCGAACAACACAAGTATTCTATGCCCGCTCTCCGAGTACTACTCCTTCGGTCGACTTCGTGACTCGAACTTCAAGATACCGAAAGAAAAGACCGAGATTGATTATTTCTCAATTCCTAATCCGACTTGTCCGGACCTTCCATTGTCCTGAGGTCTAGAAATTATACATGAAAAGAAAATTGTTATTAGAATTTCCAGAACCATAATATCATTTAGAAATATTTTACAGCCTAAAAAAAGGCAGCCGTCAGATCTCGTCCGGAAGTCAAAAGACGGTCCAGATTAGCAACATAATTTAGCCGGAAGACAAAATATCGGCAAGGCGAGTAAGTCGTCGACCGTCGTCTTCCTCGTCCTCTTCGAGCGCGCTTTGTTTGTACTTCCCCACCAACAGCAGCTGCAGCGGCTCTTCCAGTCAACCGATCGACGGAGAGAATGGCGTTCTCTGCGATGATGACGAATTTTTCGCCCTTCCTTTATAAGAACCCTGTCAATCCGACCGTTTCGCCCCCGATCGCTAGGGTTTCGTTTGTCAGGGAAATTTCCTCCGCTCGATTCCCCAGCTCCGGCCGTCGTGAATTGATCTCCGTCCGTTGTTCTTCCGTTTCTGGTGAGCGATTTCCATTGGGAAGCATGAGTTATTATTAGTTTTCTGGTTGAAGATGAAGCGCTTTTAGCGCAGATATGGATGATTCCTGCGATCATTTTGTTCCTAGCAATCGACAGGGTATTTCTAATCGTTGACAGATGATAACTGCCCATAGTTTTTTGGAAGAAGTCGTATTTCTCAAGCAGTCCCAAGTTAGTCATATGCTGATTCAATTCGACCCTAGATGTTAAGAATTTTAATAAGTTGGTGTTAAATGTTGAATGGATCCTCTGGTGGCAAGCATGGGACATGTTTCTCAATTGTTTGGCTTTGGATTAGTCAGTTCAATCCCAAGGGTGTGATTGAATTGCACGGAAAAGAAGGAAATGATGAAAAAATTTTGATTATGCTTGAGGTAAATTTTTTCGTATTGCAATTTCCTTCTCATCCTTCTATTTCTCTCGTTAATAAACATAGAGTAAAGTTTGGGTATGAGATATGTGATTATTCTTCATTTTGGAAGTTGAACCAGACCCGTAGGCTTGTTATTGAGAGCAATTATCCGGAACCGGAATCATTAGTTGTGGTGTCTTATGAAAACTGATCAGCCGTACAGTTGCGTAGTATTCAATCTGTTTTTCATGTATAGCGACATGTCCAGGTTGAGTCAAATAATGTTTGCAGTGACTTATGTTTTGCTGTGGCACATCGTTTGCACCAGTGGCACCAACACCTGAAGGAGTCAAACCTGCTATTTCTTTATCCGATAATGCCCTGAAGCATCTCAATAAAATGAGGTCCGAGCGAAATGAGGATCTGTGTCTGAGAATTGGTGTCCGGCAAGGCGGATGTTCTGGCATGTCTTACACGATGGACTTTGAGAATAGAGCTAATGCCAGGCCAGATGACTCTATCATCGAGTGTAAAGGTTTTGTCATTGGTACGTGAAAATAAAGACATTGCTGTGACTATATCACCATTTCATTCTATGCTATGGGGCTTTTTTTTTTTAATTAAGGAGCATTGCTGTCGGAACGTTCCTATTCTTGCTAATCACTGTTTCAGTCGCCTTCTAGTAGCTATTAGCTAAGAAATTCCAATTAATGGTTCTTGTCTTACTCTAACCTTATTGTTTCCTACTTGATGGTTCTATAAGTTGACTAAATTTGCCTTGCGGCTTGCATATGAGTGAAATCCAAAGGAGCTCTAGATGCATTTGTGCATGACTCATCTTTTGCTGTCGTCAACCTGTTAAAACCTGTTGGTGTTTGTGCAGTTTGTGATCCCAAGAGTCTTCTGTTCCTGTTCGGGATGCAATTGGACTATAGTGATGCTCTGATTGGGGGAGGCTTCTCTTTCAAGAACCCAAATGCCACCCAAACTTGTGGTTGCGGTAAATCTTTTGCTGCAGAGATGTGAACTTATTAAAAAAAAAAATGTATAGCATATTAGAATGTTCAAATGGTCTACAGAAGTTGTTTTACCCACTTGTCTTATCAGCCATTTGAATTGAACTGCTCCATAAGGTAATATGTCTACGTAATAAAGGCCCGCTCTCATCTGGCGTATCTTCTAAAATTAGTAGATAATGAAAGTAAATTTCATTCTATGATTTAGAATTCTGAAACATAAAGACTTGAGAAAGCTGGTAAAGATAATTGTTGAAGGTATCTGATTTTGCTTCTTGATTGATGAGGCAGGTAGATACACTTTCGTTTTTATGTATTTTTGTGTCTTAAATCTATTAGTGCGATCTTGGTTTGTGTTTAGTTTGCTAACATTATCCCTTTAGGATCTTGTATCTTAACAAGTTGCTACAACATCTTATTAAAAGCAGAAATGGAGAGGGGTCCTACGATTCATAACTCGTGATTTGATCGGAGATGATACGATAGGAGTCGAAAAGTCTTGGTTTCAGGCTTTCACTTTGAATGCTTGTTGGGGAAATGTCACTAGGGTTTTGATAATCGTGAGCACAACGTGAAAAAATTTAATTGTGGTCAAGTGGGCGTAATGATTTAAATTTGATATAATTTCTTTGGAGATCGCAGACGTCAAGGCCTTAATCTTGTTCTAGGTAGTATAATAATCAACCACCTATCAAATCTCAGTGAGATTGATTGATTGGTGGAATGTGATCTTCCGGGTATTGTAAAGTCAACGATTTCTTTTTTGTTCTTTTTTCTTAATCAACTTCTATAAATTTAAGTTTGGTCAATGATTGGTATCTTTCAACAACTTTTTTTTTTATTATTTTTCATTAAATATTTTTGACGGGGTATTGTCAAAATTATTGGAGCACCAACAATAAAAAATAATTAAAAAGGGGGCTGGTTGCGACCACATTTTAGCACGAGCACCACCATGAGTAGCAATAAACGTTGGAACCAAGGAGGTACTAACAATACGATAATGACTTATCGGCTCCAAGGAGGTACCCATGTGCATGTACTATTTACGGATAGAGAATGTGTGTTTGGAATACATCGGGTTTTGGAAAATAAGATCTTGTATTCGAGTAAGTTTAGGGGATTAGAGACGTTGCAATCTAAGTTTTTCTTCCATATTATAGTGAATGTTCTTGTCCATTCATGAACGTAGGTTGATCTGGGCAAACCACATAAATTCCAAGTTCTCGTACTTTTCATAAACTTCTGATTGACGACGAAATCTGGTTTGACACGATTATGAAGCCTAATTGCCATCAGAGCTTGACTGTGTAGAATCGAGACCTGTGGCGGATGAGAAGTTTGAGTTTAAGAAGTTAGATGGGAGCGTGAGTTTCGATTTGTGGTAGGTCAAGGTGAATGTGTTGCCAGTACAGACTAAATTAGAGAAGCCGCTTGCAGATCAATCAAAGAGTACTTCAAAGTTGACATCTAACTAGTTGAAGGAGATGGATGTTATGTCGTTATTGACGATTCAGCTATGTCTATCAAACGGGGTTCTGATAAACATTCTCAAGGAGACAACAACGGTCGGGTTATATAGTAGGTTGGACAGTTTGTGCTTGTCTAGGAATTTGAGCAACAAAACTTCTCCTCATATATAGTTTGTCATGTTCAGAATGACGGAACTTATATTCGTTAAATCCTATATAATAATTGAATGTTTGTGTCATAACCCAATTTTTTCTACAAAAATCACAAAAAATACTAAAAAAATTGAAAATCTTCACAAAATACTAAAAAATTGAAAATCTTCAAAAATCATCAAAAAAATCATACAAAATCATCTAAAATCACCTAAAATCCCACAAAATCACAAAAAAATCTAATCAAAAAAATAATAAAGCCACTAACTATTCCCCCATAAATAGCTAGACCTAGGAAAACACTCAGGGACACATACAAGCACGAGAGAAGACATACAGACAGAGACAGTGATACACACTGAGAGAAGGAACGCTTTCGTCACAAAAGGTAGCTTTCTCTTTTATGCTTTCTTCGTTAGAAATTGCGTCAGGTCATATCCCAGCCGGCCGAGCTCGCGTCACCCATCGACACGATCCCCAACTCGTTTCTCCTGGAAAGCAGACGCTCGACGACTCCGTCCGCGACTTGCGCTACCCGACAATCCGGTACATTCTTTCCTTTGTTACTTTTCCTTCTTTTTATTTTTTTCCACAACCAGGTTCACGATACCCATTCTTTTCACTGTTGTTTGGAGATCACTTCGCTGGAGCCGGGCACGTCTGCAGTAACCCATGATGCGATCATGGCTTCCCCGGGAGGAACCGTGAAGACACTAATACAGACGGACAAGTTGAGAAGAAGAGGCCGTATCCGAAAGACGCCATCCATAGAGAAGAAGGGAATTCGTCCTTGCAAGTAAAGAGACGCCGGGGTTCTTAACCACTCCAAATACCCAACAATCCAAAGACCCAAAAGGAAACTGAAGATGACACAGAACAGAAGCGGGAAAGGAAAGAGAGAATAAAGAAAAATTCAAATTGATCATAACAAGAGAAAGCCCTCTTGACATGGGCACTCGGTTCGGCTACAACATAAGCGCTTCCCGACTCCACAGCTTGGTTGCCCAAGTCCTCTGGGCACAAACCGTCCTTGGCACGATCACTTCTCGACTTACTCGGAACAAAACCGTAGTCCGGCGGCGGCCCTCTCACCCCATGGTGACTCAAGATGGGTTGCTCTGAGATGCGACACCATATCGGCGACCCCTCAGCCCCTTTGACTCGTCAATCTTGTCATCCTGGAGCGTCGAATGTCGAATCACGGTCACCGGTTTAGTGCCTTGAAGAGCAACATGCAGAAGCATACTCGAAGCACCAGCAACCAGCCGCGAACGGTGTCCACGGCATGACCATCTTTCTCTGGGGGCTGCAGCGGCCCCTGTCCCGTCCTGCTGTCGCACTATCTCGACTCCAACGGCGGGCAATAAGTTGGAGCGTGGGGGATTGTTCGAAACCACGGGAGATTCTTCTACCTGGTCGATGACTCCGAACCATCAGAGGATACCTCTCAGTGTGCTGCTACAAGGATAACGGGCAAAACACCTAAACGAGTCCAGCGACCACAACAACAGCCTCTCTAATCCAGATTTTAATCCTCGTCCCTCCAGGAGTATGACCTGCAGCCGCTGTTATCAAAGCAACAAGTTCGTTGATGACATCGAGGACCTCTGTCATTCTAGCGTCCTCAGCCTTCGTTGGAATCGAGCTCTCTGAATACTCCTTCAGGAAATCATCCACAGAAGACAACAAGGAGAAGGGCCATGTGTGGGTGTTGGAGACCCAAGAAGAAATCCGCTTCCCTCACCCTTTTCTGATTCTGCTTTTTTGGGGTCGATGGATCTGTGGTGCGTCCGAGTGAATAACAGCGGAAGTTGCAATCCTTTTGGCACCGGTGGTTCGTCGCGATGGGAGATTGCTGTTGGGAAGGAGAGGGCTTGCCTGTCGTTGGAACCCACGAAGCATTTCTACAACGTTGTTGTCCGGGCTTTGCCTAAGAAGAACGGCAACGGGTGGGATAATGACAATAGGAATGACCACAATCTTGCTGCTCCAGGAATTAATGAGAATGCCCCGTCAGATTCTTCGGATGGCAACAAATCCCATGGGACTGCTTCTCAGAAGCCTCGGCATGATCGTGATTGGAGATTATTTCGAGCTCTTCTATTTTGCCAGGGAACAGGCTATGAAAGCTGAGACCGAAGCTCAAAGCTCGGATGGACTTCAGAAGGAGATGAAGCCACTTGGAAGTAAATGGGCACATCCTATTCATGTCCCCGAGTCAGGATGTGTCCTGGCTGCAAAGGAAAGGCTTAACGGTATCCGTACCTTTGAGAGAACTGTTGTTCTCCTCTTGATATCTGGAACAACGGCGACCTACAACGATGCGTCCGGTCTGAGTTCGACTTGCCCACTCCTTCGTCAGCTCTTACCTCTCATCCCGACATCGGCAATGGCGTTTTGAATCCCGGCCCCTATGCTCAACTCCTTATCAAGCGTTCCCCGGTCAGCTCCCATCCATTTCCTTATACTTGGTGTTTGGGTCTGACGTCAATGTCTTTTTTTTTTATTGTTTCATTTTTATAATGATCCCCAAGGCTTTGTACCCTATATCGATTTCATGCTTTTATAATGGTGCTGGCAAATGTGTTTTGACATAGTAAAACACGTACATTGATGAATTTTTTAATTCAATTCATGGTTTGAAATTATTAATCCACGTAACTATTTGAACATACACACGCGAATTCATTTTTTAGAATGATTTATTGATTATATATTTTTTATATTCCTTTAGAGTTTTCGATCATGCCTCGAACTATTTACTTTATTGCTTTAGTTTTATGTAGACATCTACGGGGCGTACCTTGCGGACAACCAAGGCACGCACCTCATTCAACGCGTTCAAGACAACGTAAGCTATATTCGACGGTTTATTTTGGATTTTTAAATATCAAGACCCTCTGAAGACGGCTTCGCACGCACCAACGTTACGGCATTAGCGGCCCGCCAGGTTCGCCATAAATCTATTCTAAAAATGATACCGTGAGATATAAACGCTAACGGGAGCGTTCTATATATATAACGAGAAATGGTTCAATACCCGGTTCTCCCTTGAATTTATTTTTTGGCTTAAAAACTGTTAAGGGCATTAATCAATCCATGGTGTTTGCATTTTTGCCCGAAAATTCAACTTTCAAGATATATTTTCTAAAAAATGATTCACGTAGACATTTTAAGCATTGATGAGCTCGAGATCATTTTTTTTTTATATGTCAAACAATGTCTTCTTCTAAAACCGAGCTCAAATAAATCGGACATCGAAAACACACGATAAAAACCTCCTTTTTCTTTGTGATGCATGCGATTAAGTAATTCCTAATTCCCGAACCTTAACGAATCACTATAGTTTTTCTAACTTGAACTTAAAATAAGTTAGTGGCGACTCCGACACATTTTCAAAATCCGAAGCCTTATCGTCGAGGGAGGATATCCATTTTAAATGGAACCGGAAGCGGGATCCACCCGCGACAGTTTGTATCTCTTGATTGGATAGAATTGATGACAAGATTGGACAAGATTGATGAGGAGATCCAAATGATGTTGTTGTTATGTTCTATTCCTGCTTCATATCAAAGTCTTAGCGAGACAATCTTATATGAGACACGTGTTCTCACGGTTAATGAGGTACGTTATACCCTTTTGTCTTAAGATTTGATTCACAAAGAGTCGTCGGGTGAAGCTACGTGACCCATGGTGGAGGCATAAATTGTAAACACAACTAGAACAAAAGGTATCGGCGTTGTAAGGTGCTACAACCGCGATAAGAAAGAAACCTAAAGATGAATTGCAGGAATCTGATAGAGAAGGATGAAGAGTTACGAGCATTAACAGAGATCATTGTTCATATCAGTAACAGTGAACGTAAATATGTGATCGACTCAGAGGCCATCAGACGATGATTGGATTCTCGACTCAGGGAGTACTATTCTGTTGCAGGTGGCAAAATACGTTTGCACAATAATCACAGATGCAAGGTTAAGGGTAGAGGAGGATGAATGGTGGAGGATGAAGCTATGAAACTCTAAGTAGATCTGACCGAACAACGTAAATACCGAGTTTCTTTATCTTACAGAAACTTTCAAAGGCTTCCGCACGCGCCAACGTTTGACATCAAAGCTTCATCGTGTAGAATCGCGATCCATGAGGGTGACATAGACTTAATTCTCTAAAGCCACAACTCGATGGAAAATATGCTCGTCGAAAACTTTTATGGGTTGCCCCTTTTTGCTCATTTCTATTCTATTAGCATGTCACTTGTATAATAAACCCTAAAACTTAGTTTATGAGTTGATTCGGTAAGAATTAACGCATGGTCGATAAACACAAATATCTTAAGAGTCCATCTTTTAATAAAGATGCTTATCCCTAATCAAAGAGAGTGGATAGAAGCACCCGATCTTATCTGCAATAACTTGGCTTATGAACCGACACAGCTCTTTTTATGTTATTGTACATAGAACCTTGACTTAAAGAGAATCGACTGTAGCGATTCACCCCAAGAGCAAAGCGGTAGATGGAAAAGGAACAAGGACAATTAGTCCAACTCGCCAGGGGCATCTCCTTCTTCGCCAGTGGGGGCAATGACGGTTATCGGAATGAGTACGAGGTCGTTCTTCCTCTTTGAAGTGATGCCGAAGCTCTCAGTCATGTCCAGCTCCTCAGGCCTCTTCCCATCCGCCGTCTCCCAGTCAAAGTGATACAACAGCTGTGCAAGCGGGAGCTCGATGTTCGCCAGAGCAAAGTTGATCCCCGGGCAGATCCTCCTCCCGCCACCAAAGGGGAGGTATTCGAAGCTCCCTCCCCTGAAGTCTATGCTTGTCTCCTCAAACCTTTCTGGCTTAAAGGATTCTGGATCGGACCAGTACTCCGGGTCTCTCCCAAACACTGACAAGTTGAACACAACCTTGGCCTTACGTGGAATCCGATACCCTCTTACGGTGCACTCCTCCATAGCTTCCCTGGGCATCAGAGTGCCAGGAGGGTGGAGTCGCAGCGTCTCCTTTACAATGTTCTTGAGGTAGTTTGATAACTCTACGAAAGTAGAGTTAAATGATCACTTGTATGCTTTGATTTGAGCTAGTTCCGTAAGTTTAAGTGTTTAAACTTCTGGTTTTGAGCTGAATTGCGTTACCTCACGTTCGTTGTTGTTTGTGTAGAAAATTGGAATTGACATGATGGATGACGAAGTGAGGGATGAAGAAATAAACCAAAGAAGAAAGGAAGCTTCACAGAGACTTCCGCAGCTGCGGAGCATTTGGGCGCAGCTGCGAGCAAGGCGAAGAGTGTCACTACAGAGAGTCTCGCAGCTGCGAAATATTGTCTCGCAGCTGCGAGGAAGCAGAGACGAGTGGAGTATAGCTTAAGGTCGCAGCTGCGACCGATTATCTCGCAGCTGCGAGTAGAGGATATTTTAGGATTTTATTTCCGGATTTTAGTCTTCCTACCCTAGTATAAATAGACTACAACTCAGGCTGGCTAAGGGTCGGCTCTTTTGGGATAGAAGGCTTGTGACAGGAGACTCTTGCCCCTGAAGAACTGCAACCCTTTTTCCTTTTCCTTTGGTTTTTTAGATTATGCGTTCTTTTACTCTTCTGTTGTTTCGTAGTGTAGTGATGAACTAATTTTCTTGTTCTAGGACGACGATGGAACCTCGTGTTCCTCGGCGATTGTTGAACCTCTTTTCAGTTATGAATTAAATTCTTGTTTGGTTGTTTATTCGTTTCCTGTGCTTAATGCGTATCAGCAGCCTGATCAACTGTTGATATTGATTCGATCACCTAGGGAGACTCGAGAGGGTAGTCTAGGTTAGATCAGGAACAGGATAGCTTAAGGAACCTTAGAGTCGAGAGACCGGGTTTTAGTGCAAGAGTAGAAATACCAAGCACCTTAGGTAACCAAAATAGGGTTGAATCGTAAAGGGCCTTCACTAATTCCTTACCTAGACATAGAGTAGAGAATTTGATACACGAGGGTACGTTCCCGGATACCTGAGAGGGTTATGGGGAGAGTTTAGCAACCTACGGTTAACGACCAGCAAAATTTAATAGTAACACAAAAGGGGGGATACGAGAGCGTAGGACACGAGGGGAAATCGGTAGTCCTAGACTTTTAAGCCTATTGATAATTCGATTTAGTCTTTCGTTTAGTTTAACTTCGCATCGTGTGATTTCGTTTACTTGACCTCAAATCAGTTACCGAATTGACGTTAAACGATCTAATCGATACTGTTCTCTGTGGGTTCGACCCTTGCTTGCCCTTGCTATTTTAGTGTGTGCAAACGAGGATTTATTTTTGTTGCGTTGACGACGCGCACCAGTATTCCAGGTTCTGGATGTCTGATTCTTTAATCCTAGTCTTACCCTTGAGTGCTGTCCTGACTTCCGACTGTGCTTTGGTCATGACATGTGGGTTCTTGACCAATTCTGACATCGCCCACTCAAGGGTAGTCGATGATGTTTCTGTCCCGGCGGAGAACATTTCCTGCGAAGATTCATAACCACCGGACACAGACATTCACCAAAGAGCTTTTTCGAAAAGAGGAAAATGGAAATAAGAAGATGACTTCTTCACGGATAAATTTAGCTCAAGTTTCTTGCAACATACCATAATCACATCTTTTATGACATTCATGGTTATGGGGAAATTGAGGTCGCTGGTCTGTTGCTGCTTGAGTAGAACGTCGACCACGTCCTCGCTATATGTGGCGGTGTTGCTTCTTAGCTTAACTTCATGATTGCTGATGATGCGGTCGAGTATCTGGTCAATTTGATGATGCAGTCTCATCAACGCCTTCCTTTGCCCTGTTAGGTAGCGGAGGATGCGGATCGAGGGGAACAGGTCTGGAAGCCCAAACACCCCAAGAAGAACGGTGACCCCTTGTAGGAAGGAGACAAAGTCCTCCATGTGCTCGCAACGATCTCCGAATGTTGCCGTGGATGTCACAGAGATGATTAAGGACTGGATTAACTTGGTCAAGTCAACGGGTTTGCGTCCAGAGGAGCTGCTCGAGATGGATTTTATCATGCTCCAAGTCTCTCGATCTCGGATGAACTGGAAAGACATGACCCGTTTTGTGTTGAGAAGCTCAACCATGACCAACTTCCGCATCTTCCGCCAATAGTCACCGTAGGGGGAGAATACGAGGCTTGCGTTCGCATACGACAAGATCTCATTTGCAGTGATTTCGGGCCTCTGAGCAAAGCAGTGCTCTTGGTCCTTGAGGATCTCCTTTGCCACATCGGGCGATGAAATGACCACAAGGGTCACCTCACCCAGCTGGAGATGCATTAGAGGACCATACTTCTTGGCGAGGCTGGCCAATGAACGATGCGGAAGCGCCCCAATGACCTGGTGGATGTTGCCTATGAGTGGCAGCTGCTTCGGCCCGGGCGGCAGGGGCGTAAGTTTGGCGCGATTGTTGGAGGCCCTCAATTTCCTAAGTATGGTTAAGAGGGAGATTAGGAAGCTGATAAAGAGAAGTGAGGATGGAATTTGGAAGTCCATGTGACCAAAATATAACGAAGTTAGGGATACTTTTGGGGCATGTTTTCTTGGAACTGCCTGCTCATCTATTTATACGAAGAGTTCCACAACATATCCTACCGATCAGATCCAATCCAATCGTCACGCTGACAAATGTGGTTTCGGTATGTTATCTCAACAAAGGAAGACTACAATCAATCTATGAGGAGATGTCCTCAGTGTCTAAAATGATACACTTTGAAAGAGGTTACACCTCGAAACCGATTTCAACATCGAAACGGATTCCGTTTCGGTCCCACGCCGAGAGCGAGTAACCCAAAAAGATGGGACTCCGACCGATTGAAGCAGAGATGATTCCCGGTTAGCCGATCGCAACATGTTGGTACTGCCATCAGAATTCGCTAAAGTGGAATCCGTCCAAGAAACCGAAGACAAACTAGAGGAGGATACCCAAAAAAATGCAGCAAATAGTCGTGCCTTTGGCTGATGGTTTCCCTACGATTCATAACTCGTGATTTGATCGGAGATGATAAGATAGGAGTCGAAAAGTCTTGGTTGCAGGCTTTCACTTTGAATGCTTGTTGGGGAAATGTCACTAGGGTTTTGATAATCGTGAGCACAACGTGAAAAAATTTAATTGTGGTCAAGTGGGCGTAATGATTTAAATTTGATATAATTTCTTCGGAGATCGCAGACGTCAAGGCCTTAATCTTGTTCTAGGTAGTATAATAATCAACCACCTATCAAATCTCAGTGAGATTGATTGATTGGTGGAATGTGATCTTCAAGGTATTGTAAATTCAACGATTTTTTTTTTTTTTCTTTTTTCTTAATCAACTTCTATAAATTTAAGTTTGGTCAATGATTGGTATCTTTCAACAACCTTTTTTTTTTATTATTTTTCATTAAATATTTTTGACGGGGTATTGTCAAAATTACTGGGGCACGAGATTCACGACGACAATAAAAAAATAATTAAAAAGGGGGCTGGTTGCGACCACATTTTAGCATGAACACCACCATGAGTAGCAACAAACGTTGGAACCAAGGAGGTACTAGCAATACGAAAATGACTTATTGGCTCCAAGGAGGTACCCATGTGCATGTACTATTTACGGATAGAGAATGTGTGTTTTGGAATACATCGGGTTTTGGAAAATAAGATCATGTACTCGAGTAAGTTTAGGGGATTAGAGACGTTGCAATCTAAGTTTTTCTTCCGTATTTTAGTGAATGTTCTTGTCCATTCATGAACGGAGGTTGATCTGGGCAAACCACATAAATTCCAAGTCCTCGTACTTTTCATATATTTTACAGATCTTGTAAAACCACATAAATTCCAAGTCGTCGATCTGCAGCTCCTTGGTGACAAAGTCTGCCCGATGGTCGCCTTATACTGCAGGCTGAACCTCTTGTAAACATATCTGATTCGCGTCAGTTAAATCGGACCCAACGATAGAATGATCTTATGGGGACATAAACAAGTGTCATGATAAAGAGTATGGATTGTGGATACTGATTCATCAGTGATGTCTTCCCAACCCTGCCAAACATCCAGAAGATGCGTCGAATGGAAAAGGGAAACCAGGAAGCATTGGTAGATGGACGTCCATCGGGAAGAGATTTTAGCAAGTGTACCCGCTGTCGCCGAGGACGATGACCTTGAGGAGGAGCCTCTTTCTGGAGTTAGCAGCATCCATGGCAGCCTGAGATGGATCAACCAAAGGAGAAATCCAAAATGGGGAGTACTTGTTTCGATACGTGCGCTCCTCACAAGGGGAAAAGAAGAGAAGGTAGAAGATGATGTTCTCTGGTTTGACACGGGGTGATCGTGAGTCGTCGTCTTCTTTTTTTACATTTAAATTTCCGGAGAATCTGTGATTTTGACGTGGATTGAATGATGATGATGATGAGTTGTTAATTAATTGTTAATTTGTATTTGTTGGGGTAACGTCCGAAAGGATTGGGTAGAAAGGGATAAGTTGTTAGCAGAATGTAGATTCTGTACTGTTAACTACCTTCTGACGACTTTTCGATCCGGGACAACTTATCCGCAACTCTTGAGAAGTAGTCTTTGACGTTTTCTGCATCTTTCATGGATAGATGGTCGAAGTCTCTCAAAAGGTTCTGTAGCTTTATAGAGATCACCTTATATGACCCTTTGAACTCCTTCTTTAGGACCTCCCATGCTTCATTTACCTCCTCCAGGCCGTATATCCTTAGGTAAATGGTTTTGCTCACGGATTGTTGTAGAATCCGCAGAGCCATGGCATTTTTTCATGACGTTCTCCTTGTACGCCTTCTGTTCATCTTCTGTTGGATTGATGACACCTTCTGGGAGAGAGATTATTTCTGAAACTTTTTCGTAGCCTTTTTCCACAAGTTTCCATAGATCTTATGAAAGGAAAATGGTCTACATTTGAGAACTCCAATAGTCACAGTGCTCACCGTCGAAGATGGGGATTTGGTTAGGAGAAAAAGTGAAGAACATGTTGCCAGCGGATGCAGTATGACCTTATGCGCTCTGATACCAAATTTGTTGGGGTTATGTGTGAAAGGATTGGATAGGAAGGGAGATGGTGTTAGTAGAACGTAGGTTTTGTACTGCTGACGACCTTTTGTAGAATAGAGGAAACCTTCTGTAGAGCTCCTGCACCTACGAAGAGTGTTTTGGCTGCTATTTCTCATTCTTAAACTTTTTCTTACTCTTTTACATGAAACGTCTACACGTCCCTTTATATATAGGAAGGAGTAGGAAACTCAAATGGCAATAGAAATCAACATATTTAATGACAGATTTAATAGCCTCCTTAATGACCCGCTTAAATGACATTTTCGTTACTAACTTTAATATCAATTAATCTCGATCATAAATTTCTCTGTTTTTTTAATTATTTAACTAATCAGCGAATAGTTAATCTGCACATAAATAAAATTTTATTGTTTATTTCTCTATTTTAAAATCAATCAATGGAATATGTCATCGGGGTTTATATATTTTGAAATTTCAAGGGGGAAATACTTCATTTTTATTTTATATGGCGACGGCGGAGTTTTATTTCTAATTAAAAAAATGCTTTTGTCCTCGAACTAAAACAACTGTCTGTACCCCCTCCCCCCCCCCCCACCCCGGCGCCTAATTAATTGTATGGAATAACATGATGATGAACAAAGAATTAGCTCATGTGATGCTGATTTCTTTTTTCTTTTGTTTTTTTTTCTGTTTGTTTGTTTGTTTGTCTCCAGTACCAAACCCAATCAATTTGTCCACCCCCCAACTTTGCCTGTTCCGATTTTGATTATCATCAATCACCAGCTAATAAAATTGCCCCACATAAATGACGAGATACGGACACGACTAATAAAATTGCCCCACATAAAATCACCATCTATAGTATTTGATGTTACCAAAATAAACGAAACAAGTTGGGAAGCATTAACAATCGAATGCCATGTACACATGAAGGATGTTTGACTATTATCATCATTTGTTATCATTAGTTTGTTGTTCCAGACAGACACTCGCACCAGCCCTCTCCATTGAACATTGCAAACTAATAATTACATCGTCCAGAAAGTTGGATTTGGACCGACCTTGGAGCCAATAATATTAGCGGGACTACTCCATCACTCCTGTAATACAAAATAATAGAAAGACAGGTGCATGCTCTTCTTCTGGAACTGTTCATTTATTTTTTGGGTTTTTTTTTATAACAAGAACCCCTTGAGGGTTGTGATGATCCATGGTCCATTGTATGTACCATGAGACTTTTTGTCTTTCTCATTTTATACAAGATTTTAAGTAAGAAAAAAAAAAAGAAAACCTTCTCAACCCCACAGGTAAAATCATCGGTTAGACAGAGACATCTCCAAGAGTAGTTTCACCATCTCACAATGGATTATCAAGTTGGCAGCCATCAAATAGATAAGGAAGGTATCAAAGTGCCTCCTTTTATGAGTTATGTCATAAAAAACATGACGGGCTTCTTCACATGAGGACCCCAAAACAGATTGCGGCTCATTTACTTTATTTCGTGACTGTGGTTTGTTTTTGTTTTTGTAAATACCCCAAATTATGCCCCAAACCTGTAGATATTAAGGCATTTCTCATTAATGTCAAGTCATCACTAATTAGTGCTTTGGATGTGGAGTGTGAGAAGAATTCATATGAAGGCACTGCTGTCATTCCTAGGAAAAGTGCGAAGTCATCATCCTATGTTTCTGGTGGTGGTGGATGGCTTGCTACGTACATATATTAGTGAAAAGATTACCCCATCATTGCTGTACAGTCACAGGAATTGATAAGTATCAAAAATTGAAACAAGAAATTCAAGGGTCATGATCTCCATGCGCTCGTGAATCATACACTCCAAAGCAGTGGATTTGGAAGACTTCCAAAGTCTGCACTTCTGTCTCGGAGGATCATCCGACTCTCGAACCAACCACCGCCACCCCCTCGCCACGACGGCGAACTCGATTACTTCCTCTGGCGATCTCCCAATCACCGTTTTTTTTTTATTATTCGCGACAATCGAAGAGTTGTTTTATAGCTTGGATTGTTGGATTGATGATGACTCTGTGCTATTCACCAGGTTCCTAATCCTCTTCGATCCTATCCTCCACTCAATTATAAAAGTCATTTTCCAAAGCTTAATGACTGGTCGAAGAAACACCTAGTGGATGTTGTTGCTGCATTAAGAGAAGTTCTAGGCCTGGAGATTTACATTCATTCTGCCAAGAATTTGATTGTGACTCATGGTTCATCAACCAATAAGCACGAGCCCCCGGATAAAAATAAGAAGAAAAAAACGTTGCTTCCATTGATGGGTAGGATCTTGCACAAGCAGAAGAAAGAACATGAAGTTGCGTCCATCACGGCGAGGCTTCACTTATAATTTGTCTACCTGTACAATCTCTGCATTAGATACAGACACACTCCAGACATACAGACCCAGAGTACTACTCCATGCAACAGCAAACAGAGAAAAAATGAGCTTCTGGAGTCCAGTAATCTAACGGCAAGAAAACCAAAGACAACTCAAACAAACAGATTCGGAGAAGACCTCTTCAGGAAATTCCCCGTGGATTTCGGCATGCTTACTGTAACAAATTGCCCCCCGACATTCCTGATAACAATAGCAACAATATACCAGCCAAAGATCCCAACAAACCAAAGGGACTCACGTCCACAGCCCACGATTCTCCCGAGATCTTTGGGAAGTCCCTCTCCACGAGCTTTCTGATAAAGGGAGGAGAGACAAAAAAGAGAAGGGGAGAAGAAGGACAGAGAGACAAAAAAAATCAGAGAAAAAAACACCAGAGAGAGACCACTCACCTTCAGAGAATTCGACTACTTCACCACAAGTTCCTGATCCTCCTGGCGGCATCCTTGTCATCATTCAATCAAGGTAGGTCCATGCCAAGGACATGGAAACCCCCCTCCACCAATCCAGACATGCAACTCTGAGGTTCCAAGGTAGCGCGAACTCTGGAAACGGGGTGTTAGCATGTATGACTCCTCGCCAACCAAGGAGATCGAAATACCTCAACAACATGGAGCCGTGATCGTCTTCCGCATTCTTTTATACTAGGCCAATCACTAGTTCCTCCCCTGACAGAATTAAGACGTCTAAGCTTTCCGTGACCCACATGGGTGTCACGGGAGGCATACCTTTTATTTTGATGTCGTTATTTTAGTGTGCAGGTTGCACGAAGCAAAATCGGCTTCTCGCTCCCTCTTGGCAGCAACCTGTCTCCACGGCATCTTCAGAACTTGCAGCGACAGGCAGCCCAGCCTCTCCGACATTCCCGAGTCCAGCAGCGGCAGACCCTCTTCCTTATGATGTCCTCTCCCCCGGGTGTCTTTGGAACCGGCGGCAACAACAACCCGTCCTCCCGACATTCCCTCCAACGTCGGCATCCCTCCTGCATCCGCAGATCCACATCTGGACAGCCAACCAACATCCCCTTTGCGTCAATCTCCGAGTTCAGCAGCGGCAAACCCGTCTTCTCCGACGCTCTCCCCAAGTCCTCCCAGTCCCACAGTCGCCGGACATCTTCAGAACAGGCAACAGCGGAGAACCCGTGACTTCCCCTGCCTCCAGACCACCAGCAACGGCAAACTCGTCTCTCCGGCGTCTCCAGCCAACCAGTAGCGGCTGATCCTTCTTCTCCCGACGTCTTCTCCAGCTGCAACGTTTCCCCAACAACGGTCATCTCCGAGTCCAGCAGCAAACTCGTCTTCTCCCAGCATTTTCGGAGTCGGCATCGACCAAACCAGTCTTCCCTCTTCCTTCTAAGCCCAGATCTGGCGAAATCACCTCAACCTCGACCCGAGTACCAAGCTCCAGCCCCAAGCGACGATCAGCCCTGGTCGTGACATGACTATGGCGACCCATCCAGAGCCAGCGGCGGCAGTCCCGTCCTCCTCCAGCGTCGCTAAGCTCGGTAGCGGTAAATCGCAGTCTCCTCTAAGCCCGGTAGTGAACCGACCCCCCAGCGATCTCAAACACGGCGGCGATAGACCCATTGTCTCCCGGCGTTCTTTACGGCAGCGGCGGACCCATATTCTCCTGACGTCCTTGGATCCAGCGGCGGCAAGCATCTAGCGGCGGCAAATCCCCATCCTCCCGATCCCAGCTCCGGTCGTCACCCGTAGCACACGCTTGAGCCTTGATGGTCGTGACACAGTCAGAAGGGAAATCAAAGTGCCTTAGAGGTAATGTTTCCTTTCATTTATTTACTTATTTGTTTGATTTTATTTTTGTTACTTTAAAAATTTTTCTTCTTTTTGCTATTTGGTCACGCTTTTGTTACTAAGAAGAGGATTTTTATTTTAATTTTTGCTATTCGTCTGATGCTCACATTTTTATCACTAAAAAAATGCTTTCGATTTAATTTTGGTTTGTTTGTCTTAAGGTCATATTTTTGTTACGAAAAAATGAATTTTGATTTAGAAAAAGGGACATATGATTAGTTTCTTTCTTACTTTTGATAATTTCATATTATCTTTGTTCAGTCATTAATTATGCAAGTATTTTTATTTTATTTACCGAGAGTTATTTCAAGGGATATGTATATTATTTATGTATACATGGAACTAACTCAATTTCTCTTGTTTTGCATAAAAATACGGCGAAATTGCGAGCGCATTTCACGGGATCCACATGAGGATTCAAGACATCTTCCTTCGCCAACTCGGGGAATTAATACTAACGGACTTGCAACGCCCCAAGATCGACGCCAAACTCTCGAAGACTACATGAAGGCGCGTGTATCAAACCGCGTGGATCTTTCCGCGTGTGTAGAAACCGCGATGTCAAGATTATAAAGCGGCCCCAACCGTCATTTCAGGTACATGAGGGAGGTGCGGGCCTCCCGAAGTTTTATTATTTCCACGTGTAACGGGTCGTGGGCCCAAGTGCATAGGCCCACGATCACCACCCTTCCCCGCTCCCTTTGATCTAAATACTTGATCTGTGGTTGCTGTGCATGTTATTAGGCTTTTAGGACTTTATCGTCGCATGCTGTTTGCTAAACACATGAGTTCGGGCTCAAAAAGCCCGGATCGGGTCCAACGCCCGTAAAACATTGACACGAGTCCGGAGTCATGCCCGGATCGGGTCCAACACCCGTTAACCAAAAGCAAACTTTTGAAGCAAACGCCACATTTTCGCATGTTTAAGAGTTAGTAATTAGGGATCCCCGAACCCTACTCTGGTTTTCCGACTTAGACCAATTTTCAAAATTAAGTCGGTGGCGACTCCGTAATAGTTTACCTAGGTTAAACAACAACATCTTTTTACGAAGCCATTTTGGATGAGGAACTGGCGAAACGAGCCGCTCCTCGAGTCCTCCTGAACGTTCCTTTGTGAGTCCTCCTGAACGTTCCTTCATGACTGAAGACGGTTGGCGAAATGCCCCGCAGGTCCATTCAGGAACCAAAGGAGGGTTCGACCCAATTCCCTTCCGCAGCGTCCGACGT